>VWZI01021884.1:30000-76270 GCA_013396835.1 Psilopogon haemacephalus | reverse complement strand
ATCAGAATCTACCTGGAGTACTGTGTGCAGTTCTGGAGCCCCCAGCACAAGAAGGACATGGAACTGTTGGAGAGAGTCCAGAGGAGGGCCACGAAGACAATCAGAGGGCTGGAGCACCTCTGCTATGAGGACAGGCTAAGAGAGTTGGGGCTTTTCAGCCTGGAGAAGAGAAGGCTTTGAGGAGACCTTATAGCAGCCTTCCAGTACCTGAAGGTGGCCTACAAAAAGGCTAGGGAGGGGCTGTTCACAAGGTCTTGTAATGACAGATCAAAGGGAATGGGTTTAATCTGGCAGAGGGGAGATTTAAACTGGATGTTAGGAGGAAGTTCTTTCCAGTGAGGGTGGTGAGACACTGGAACAGGTTGCCCAGGGAGGTTGTGGCTGCTCACTCCCTGGGGTTGTTCAAGGGCTTGAGAGACCTGTTCTAGTGGGAGGTGTCCCTGCCTACAGCAGAGGGTTGGAACTGGATGATCTTTGAGGTGCCTTCCAACCTAAACCATTCTATGATTCTATGATTCTCTTCTCTCTTTTATCTGATATTCTCAAGCTGCTCTGACTAAATGAACCTCTCACTTTGAAGTAAACATCTGGTAAACATCTGGCGTCACCAATGCCAAAGTTATCATTCTTCAATTCTGCTTCTAAATTTATGAAGGACACCAAGAAACCTAAAAATCTGGGTTCTTACAAAGTAATGGGCATTCTTCAAGCTAAAAATTTATGTTGTTACCAAAACCAACCACTAACTTGCTTTTACCAAGGATATGGGATGAAAGAACTGCTCATGGCTTCACAAAGTGAATTGCCATGAGTTTTAATGCTCTAGGAGAGACAAAATATCTGTATGGTCTCCTGCACTGAGTTTCTTTACTCTTCTTAACAGAAAAGGTGTGTCCAAGACACAGAACCTTGGTCTGAAATATGGTCTGAAATTCTTCTTGCAGGAATACAACTCAAAGTTAATCTCACACAGCTCACGGGAAAAATACTTACACAAATATCATCAAAATCAAGGCAGCAAAATTTAGTCATGAAAATAGAATCATGGAATCATAGAATGGTTTGGGTGGCAAGGGACTTTTAAAGGTTATCTAGTCAAATATCTCAGCAGTCTGCAACTAGAGCAGGTTGCTCAGAGCCCCAGACAACCTGACCAACAATGGTTCCGGGGATAGGTCATGTCCCACCTTTGTGGGCAATCTAGGTCAGGGTCTTATCCTCCTCACTGTAAAAAAATCTTTCCTTCTCCCAAGTCTAGATCTCTCCAGTTTGGCTTAAACCATCACCCCTTGTCATAGCAGGCCCCACTCAAAAGTCTGTCCTCAGCTCTATGATCTGATGCTATAAGCACTGAAAGGCCAGTAGAAGGTCTTCCTGGAGCCTTCCCTTCTCGAGGCTTAACAACAGCAAATCTCTCAGCTGAGCTTACAGCAGAGGGCTTCCAGCCTTCTTAGAATTTCTGTGGTCTCCTCTGGTCCTTCTCCAAAAGGTCTATGTTTATCTAGTGGTGAGCACTGCAGGTGAGGTCATATCATAGCCGCACCATAGTGGATCCAAAGAAGAGTTGTGGTAAACCATGGAGAAAAGAAGTGCCTTAGAAAAAAAAAAAAACCTCCACACCTTTCCATGGAGAAGGGTGAGCCATGCAACACTATGAAACACCGCTTCGGTGATGGGAGCCAACTGAAGTGTTTGGAAGCTCAAGGGTTCCTTGATTTCCCCTAACTCTACCCAAGCATGGTAAAAACATCCATCCTTAATGCACGTAACAGGTGCTTCTATACCCCAATGTACTGTTTAAAGCCTGTTTTGTTGAAATTAGTCTTTTGTCATCTTTACTGTGTTGTTAGGAATATTTCCATATTTCACAGTTTAATTACTACATTTCATTTCTGCTGTCTTCTGTTGTGTACAAACTCAGTGAGACTCCTGGGAGGAATGGCATAAAGAGGGGAAAAGAAAAAAAGTATGGATTAGGTTGTTTTCCATATGTAATTTCATCAATTCAACAGTTGAAAAAGCAACATCAAAATAAGAATGAGATAGAGATTGGGGTGAGACAGAAAGGGAAAAGAAGAAAGAAGCATTGGTTATATGCAGTAGTATTTTAAAGTTATTTTCTTTCATATCACCAGGTTCTCTCCTTGTGTCAAATTCCCTGTTTAGCATCAGGTTGTGAAAGCTCTCAACAAATCAAGACCTCCAGTTAGATGCCAGATTTTCTGAATTCTATTCGATTACAATAATAATTAATTGATGCTAACCACCTCAAAGTAGGGAAGGTTAAAAAAAAATCAACATAGACACAGAAAATTTTCAGACTGCATTTTTTATTCTTTTCTGGTTGAGAATGGTGCTGTCACTGAGCAACCTTAATGCAAATTAAAAAATTAATGGGTCAGGCATGAGAATAATTATGGCAGAAAAGGTCTGAACTGTGCCTTTTGCAAATGGACTGCATGGGATTGATGCAGAAATGACCCAAGTGGGCCCTACTAGCTCATTCAATAAGGGTCCACTCAAATTCCATCTGTGAACATTTGGTCAGCCCTTTTATGGCAATGAGGCTATTCCTCCAAGTTCATATTAATTTTTCTGCACATCTGCATACTCACCTAATCCCTGCCCACATGTCACTTCAGTTACCTTTAAAAGAACAAGTTCAATCTTGGGCAAATTTTAATCACAATAAAGTCTTTTGAAACTTTTTTTTTTTTTAAACTCCATTAAAAACCAACTTTTTTTTTTTCTTTATATTTTTTTATTCCCAACCCATATCATATCACAAAAAAAAAAAAAAAAAAAACCCTAGAAAGCCTGGTGAACCTCCCACTATTGAAAGCATGAAGTGCATGTCCTTGTGTAAGCTGAAGCAGAGTTGGTTCTGGTCTGTGCTGTGACTTTCAAGATCAGGAAGTCTTAAATTCAGGGCAGGTCATCAGAGCCCAGGGCTGTTTCTAGCAAGAAGAAGCTGATGGGGAGAGTTCCTGCAAAGGGCTGAGCTTCACAAAGGCTCTGCCTGAGACTTGCTCCTGGGCACACCAAGAGCACTGCCACATCGCATGCCCTACCTTGGGTTGCAGCTACAGGGAGGAGCAGCCAGGACAGGGGATCCTCCACTGCCCAAGAAGGGATTACAGCCCATGGATGGCACCTGCAGGAAGAAGCTGAGGGATCACTAGGGCCAAGCCTCTTCTCCACTAGATGCTGGCCCACGAGGACCCTGTCCCTTCTGCCTTCCATCCCCATCTTTGTGTTTCTGAATCCAGTTCCAGAATCCAGATCCTGAATCTGGATCATGTCTGTTGCTGAGTCCAGTCTGGGACTTGCCTAGTGCCTGCCCGATCATCAGTGGTACCAATACTGCCATCTTTATCATCAGGGCTTGTGTTCCATGCTGGTTTGCATCTCTTTGTCTCTGTTTCACGTGACTGTTCTTTTCCATCCCAGATAGTTAAGTTTCTTTCCCATCCCATCAGTCTCTCTCCCTTCTTCCCTTTCTCTTTCCTTCAGGAAGGCAGAGGGATTGGAATCATAGAAACAGAGAATTGTTTCAGTTGGAAAATACCTCTAATTCATAGAATCATAGAAGCGCAGAAGCAGTCACAGAATTGTTTCAGTTGGAAGAGAGTTTTATGATCATTGAGTACAACCATCAACCCAAAGCCACCATGGCATTATGTAGAGCATCTATCACTCATCTAGTGGCCAGTTCAGTCCTGATCCTTGAACATGCAGGACAATTGACACATGTAATTGGAATTTTGGAACTATCTGCATTCAAGACAGCATCTTTCATCTTCAAAGTATTTCATCACACAAATCTGGGGTTTACTCTACAATCAACAAGTAAATTACTGGGTTTGGGCCCTTAGTATGATCCCCAAATGCCTGCAATCAGAATCGTTATTTTAAGCAAAAAATTGCAAGGCCTTTAAATAAAAAACGTCACACATGGAGCATTTACATTTTAAGCAGAGCATATTAATAAGAAGGAAAGAAGAGAAAGATGACAACCAGAAATGTCAGCTGGTTTAATCATGCTTAATAGGAAAAGACTGCTATAACTTTAAGAATGCAGCTTTAGCTGACTTTGGAGCTTAGGTTTTTATTTTTCTGCTTTATAGCATGCTTCAAAACTACTTGGACAAATACAAAACAAGAATTACAGTGCACCATAAGTTATTTTAATATCCTGTAGTGGTGTATACTTCCAATGAAATCCCCAGACTATTATTAAGGTTCTGTGTTTGTGTGAAAATGTCAAGTTGTTTCGAGTGACTACATACTCTAAATTATATATAACTGTTACTTTATAGCTAATAGGCACTAAAATTACTTTAAAACAGAAATGTAAAGTTATATTTTCATCCTTTTTGACAGATTATAAAGCTTATTTATGAGATACATTTTCTCAAGTATTAAAATATATAATGTTTACAAAAACATTAAAAATACCAATACTTGATATTTAAGCTTGAAACGGAGCCATCAGAAAGAGATTTTCCTGGATGCATCCAGTGTGCAGCCAAATAGATGATAACATAGTAATTTCACTTGTGAAAGTCAGTTGTTAAACCAGTAAAAAATAAGAATATTGTGTCTCAAACTGAAATCGAGATGCTCTTCCCCTTCCTGCCTCTCAGGAAATTGCAAGTATAAAATGCTTGTGTACACTTTAGGGATTAAAATGATGCCACGTGGTATATTTTCATCCTTTATTTTAAATTACATCCTTTACATTTTAAATTTATTTTAAATTTAATCCTTTGTTCTCAATTACATCCTTTGAATTTTAAATTTACTTTAATTCTCATCCTTTATTTTAAATTACTAAGACACATTGCTTAATTGCTTTCTTGTGATGTCCCTATTCAAGGAGGCAGTGGGGAAAAAAAAAAAGTTACTCCTTTTTACAGGCCCAATGGAAGGGGACATATGCACGAGAGTAATTTTTCCCCCTGTAAACTCCAGTTAGAATGGAAAATTTATGCAAGGAAAGATTGCTAGTGGCATGACGTACACTTAAGTGTAGACACCATCGCTAACCCACCAATTACTCAAGGTCTAAAAATAAAAAGGCATCACATGCAAATTACTGTTGTTTATTCTTCCCCAGCACTTAGTAAATAAAACCACATAAACGTCAGGATCTATCTTCATATCTGCAAACTGTGAGGGATATTAGTTGGTGTTGGCCCCGATGCATCCTGATCCGAAGGCAGCTTTCACAGAAGGCTGCAGCGTGCTCCTAATGGGAACTAATTGTTCCCCCTCTGCTGTGATTAGGATTACCTCTTCTGCTGAGGGGCTGCAGCTAAATTTATGCTTCCCAGTTCTGCTGCCCCTGCTATACAATATTATGCCAAATCATGAACAAAAGAAAATTACCCTGAAGCAATGGAGTGCCCCAATGTGTTGTCGCTATTAATCTTTTAGTAATGACAATGCTAATTTGACTTGATCCATAGTAATTTATTAATAGAAATATTTAAAGTCCTCAAAACACTCTGAGTGAGAAAAGGGCAAGGGGATGAGAAGCCTTTCACTTCCAAACCTCTGCCTTTTCCTTTTTAAAAACCAGGACAATGTACCCCGTGCTGGGCAAGGGGATGAAACCCAAGTGTTTGGAAAGGAAAGTAAATTAAGGGTTGTGTTAGATGAACCCAAATATAACCTATGAGCTGTGCACAGCCAAAAGCCTCATGCTAGACACCTGTTTTGGCAAAGCTTCATGTTTCTGTGCTCAGGAAGAAGTAGGATTAATGCAAGGTCTTCGGCAGAGGCAATAGTACTGGTTTGAGCTAGACGAGAACTAATTCTGGTCTGTGCTGGGACTTCTCAGTTCAGTCTCTTCTCAATGAGGCACTTACTGAAGATCAGAGCAGGTTGGCATAGCCAGGGACTGGGCTTCAGAAATGCCACATCTGAGACTTGTTCCTGGGTGAGCCAAAGGCACTGCCACATGTCATACCCTACCTTGGGTTGCAGCTACAGAGAGGAGAAGCCAGGACAGGAGATCCTCCACTGCCCAACAAGGGATTGCAGCCCATGGATGGCATCTGCAGGAAGAAGCTGAGGGATCACCAGGGCCAAGCCTCTTCTCCACTAGATGCTGGCCACGAGGACCCCCTTTACTCTGCTCTCATCAGAATCTACCTGGAGTACTGTGTGCAGTTCTGGAGCCCCCCAACAAAAGAAGGACATGGAACTGTTGGAGAGAGTCCACAGGAGGGCCACAAAGATGATGAGAGAGCTGGATCACCTCTGCTATGAGGACAGGCTGAGAGAGTTGGGGCTTTTCAGCCTGGAGAAGAGAAGGCTTCAAGGAGACCTTATAGTAGCCTTCCAGTACATGAAGGGGGCCTACAGGAGGGCTGGGGAGGGACTGTTCACAAGGTCTTGTAATGACAGGACGAGGGGGAATGGATTTAATCTGGCAGAGGGGAGATTTAAACTGGATGTTAGGAGGAAGTTCTTTCCAGTGAGGGTGGTGAGACACTGGAACGGGTTGCCCAGGGAGGTTGTGCCTGCTCTCTCCCTGGAGGTGTTCAGGTGTTCAAGGCCAGGTTGGATGAGGCCTTGAGTGACCTCTTCTAGTGGGATGTGTCCCTGCTTATGGTGGGGAATTAGAACTGGATGATCTTTGAGGTGCCTTCGAACCTAAACCATTCTATGATTCTACGATCTTAGAGGGCTTATCCAACCAAAACAACTCTACAACAACACAATACTACTCAGCCATGAGCTTCCAGTTCAGCCAAGTACTTAAGCTCATTATAAGTGAGCAGAAAGAAGCAGCTAAACATAGAGGAGATCATCTTAAGGCAGGGGGCCCAGCCAGCACCCATGAAGTGATGTTAGAGTGACCATCAAGCCTATTCCTGCCTAACTAGGCAGCCACCAGGCCCTCTAGACTTTGATCTCCTCCACCATTCACCTACTGTGCACCATAGGGACTCACCAGTGGTGACAGGAGAAGGATCCCTCTGCCCAGATGGGCAAGCTTAGGGCTTCTGCCTTTCACGGGGCCCATTTAAAAGCGGAAAGGGCAGGGAGGACGAAGTGGCCACATCTAGGGTAGGAGGAGACTCCAACTCTGGGATTTGGGGAAAAAAAGGGAAAATGCAGTGTGGTGTGGGAAAGGGTGGAAAAGGGATGGTGGTGCTGAAAGGAGGGAGATGGAGAGGAAAAGGCTGGAGATGGGAGGAAAGAGGAAGAGGAGGAGGAAAGGAAGGAGATGGAAAAGAAAGGTAGAAGATGGGGATAAATAGGAGATGGAGAGGAAAGGAGGGAGAGGGAGAAGTGGAATTTAAAAAAAAACCCAAGAAACAAAAAAAACCCTGGACTGTAAAGAAAAAAAAAAGCGATCCTGCAATGGCAGGGGGTTAGATGGTCTTTCAAGGTCCCTTCCAGCCTCTAACATTCTCTGATTTTCTGATTCTCTCTGAAGAGTGCCATCATTATCACCAGGGCTTATGTTCCATGCTGGTTTGTGTCTCTTTGTCTCTGTTTCGTATTACTGTTCTTCTTTGCTATCGCAGATGATTATTTCCCACCCTACCAGTGTCCCTCTGCTCTTCCCTTTCTCTTCCCTTTGGGAAGGCAGAGGGGTTCATGGAGAGCCTCTGGCACTCCTTTGGTGTCCAGTCCAGCTCTGACCTGTGACAAACACTAACGACCTTGCCCACAGACCTGCACAAGCAACCCACAGCTTCCAGGGCACCCAGTAAGATCACCCAGCCGTGTACCCTTGCCACAGTTGTTGCTGGGCGCTGGTCGGCAGGGGATGCTCCTGCATCAATCAACTCATTGCTTTCTGGGAGAGGGGGGGCAGCTGGGGCACAGACCCCAGGAGTCCGGGGACTCCTGTGCCGAGCATGCTGCCCAGCCTTGGTCTCGGCAGGAGGCCACCGCAGGTTGCTCCTGGGCATTGGAGTTCCTACAAACTGTTTGGCCGTGTTGATAAAAGGGCTAATCCGTGTTCACATCGCACGGGCTTTGTTCCTTCTCCTGAGCCATCATTAACTATTAATCGAGGGTGAGTTTCTTCAAAGGTCTGCTCCATTTGTTGTTTGCTCTCAGGAAGGAGTAGCCCATTTAGGATTCAGGAGAGAATTAGGAAGGCACAGATATTTGTAAACACCATAATGGTCATATTAGTAGACTAATAAAAAAAATAAAAACAAGAAAAAAACATAAGATGGGGGTTGTTGGTGGTGGTGTGTGTGTGTATGTTGAACCTCACCATAAAACTGCAGAAGAATTTCATGATTTGTTATGAGAGCAGCCCTGGAAAACCTGGGGAAGCCTTAAATTCCACCTGTCTGATTAGTGTCGAGGTTACATTTGATCTACATTGGTAGCACACATGAATTTCATGTCCCAAGACTTTAGCAGGAGCCAGCGTAACATGAATCATTATTTATTAGCAATAATGGCCACTGGCCAGGGCAGAACCTGGTACCACACATTAACAGCATCACATTGTCTTGAGAAAATGAGGCCATTAATGCAGGTCACCTGCATTACATAGTGCAGACTGGATTCAGGTGGAAGCCATCAAGCCCAGCTTCTTTAACTAGAAACAAGCAGAGTTCCAGCCTTGCTGTATCAATTAAGAGAAAATACTTGCAGGTCTTCTGTAGTCTACCATTTCCAGCACCCTCGGAGAGTCATTTTACCTCAACCATACTTGATTTCAGTTTTTACTTTTTTTTTTTTTTCCACATCTTCTACAAAATTATAATCCTTGCACTAGCTGTTTTGTTAATAGAAGATGTTTTAGTAGATTTTAAAGTAAGGCCTTCTGATTACATATTGCTTCCTTCTCCATAAACCAGAGTTGAAAATGTTCATTCACAATTCTTCTGTATCATAAATAACACTTCTGAAAATCATTGCTGGAGAATATTAATGGTGTGACTTCCAGAACAAGGTCAAAATCTTACCCAAAAAATGCAAGGCAACTGCTGGAACTTGTTTCCATCAAGAAGCCAGAGCTCCCAAAACTGTCACAACTAGACCACCATCAACACCCCAAAAAGAGTTACTGTCTGCATCTAACGTTGCACAGTGCACTGTATGTTCCTGTGGACAAAACCAATGAAAAACTCCCATTTATGTTCTGGTATATCACAGAATAACAAAATGCTAGGAGTTGGAAGATCACTCAGTCCAACCACCCTGATAAAGCAGGGTCACCTAGAGCAGGTTGCTTTGTATTACGGTGTCCAGATGGGTTTGCAATCTCTTCAGAGAAGGAGACTCCACAACCTCTCTGTCCAATCAGCTCCAACACCCTTACAGAAAAGAAGTTTGTCCTCATGTTTAGGTGGTTCTTGGTTCCACTCTGTGCCCATTGCCCCATGTCCTATCAGCTCTCTAGCCTGTCCAATCTCACTGAATGGCAGTGCAACATAATGGTGTGTCAGCACTCCTCCCAGTTTTGGATCGTTAGCAAAAGTGCCGAGGGTCCATTTCATCCCTTCATTGAGGTCATCAATGAAGATGTTGAACAATACTGGACTGAATTCTCTTCGAGCTATAGGGTAGGCCTCCATAGTCCAACAGGACATTGCTATCTTCAGCCTTTTGGGGCTTTTTGTTTTGTTTGGTTTTGTTTTGTTTTGTTTTGTTTTGTTTTGTTTTGTTTTAAAAGCATGAAGTGCCTGTAGGTACTTCTTAACTTGAAGCACTGGAAGTCTTCCTTTATAACCTGATGCCTTATTGCTTGACTTTCCTAAACTCTCTTTTCTTTTTGTTGTTCCAATTTATCTTATATCACCACTCAAGTCAGACAATGATAAAAAATAAAGGTGTTTTCTTTTGTCATGTAGAAAATGTGATTCATTCCTTGTCTTTAACAGGCCTTCAGACCATCAGACATATGTTCAATGTTTGGCAGCCATAAAGAAACCAACAACAGCAGCTAAACAAATATATATATTTGTAAGGATTATAAATCAGGCCAAGTTATTCTGGCACTACTTTATATAAGACATTAGTGGGAGTAGATCTGAAATATTGTGAGCAATTCTGGTCACTATATTACAGGCAGGACATTGTGGAGATTGAAAAGGTGCAGTGGAGGGCAACCAAAATGATTCAGGATTTGGGAGATGTGAATGATGATGACAAATTAGCTGGATTCAGGCCATGTTACTTAAGGACTTGGTTCTACAGGACTCCAGGGGGGTTGTCTCTGAGGATACCTGACCCCCCTTGGCACCTCCTGCTCTGGTAACACAGATGCAGCCCCTCCAATGCAATGGACAATGGGGAGCTTCTCACCCAGCTACAGCTCAACAAGAAATAAGTGGTCTTGTAGCTACAAGTTGCAGGAGTAGTAAATAATTCAGAAGCATGAAAAAAATGACAGGGAGGAAATTATCCATCCATTCATGTACTGAATTTAAGATTAGAGGAGCTAAAAAACGCTGCACATAAAGTAATGCTAAAAGCAAAATATTGCCTTTCAGGAAGGAAAGCCTATTTTTTCTAATTTTTTTTTCCCCTTAGATGGGGAAAATGAAAGGCTCCTTTTTGCACCTAAAAAAAAAAAAAAAAAAAAAAACCAAACCAAACAAAAAACACCTTCTGCTGCAGGAAAAAAAAAATAAAATAACTAAATTAAGCTGTGTACAAGAGTGGAGTGAGATGTGAAGGTGGAACAGTAAATTCTGTTAATTTCGATACATGCTGTTGACCTGATGGTTGTTGTTAAGGCCATGCCAATGGGACACCAAGCTGGGGATGCACAGCTGAGACAACAAAGAAAACTCCTGAAGAGGAAAATGGTGAAAAACAATCTCTTTCTGCAGAAATTCCCACTATTAGATGCACTTTTTATATCTTTTCCTTTCCTTTTGCTCTGAAAAAAAGGTCAAGAGAAGGACAACACAGCTGGTAAATGGTCTGGAGAATAGGTCTTGTGAAGGAGCAACTTCGTGAACTGGAGCTGTTCAGCCTGGAGAACAGGAAGCTGAGGGGAGACCTCATACTCTCTACAACTCCCTGAAAGGAAGCTGGACTGAGGTGGGGTACTTTCTGGTACCTACAAGAGGAAATTTCCAGACTTCATCCCTAAATAAAGTATATTCACACCATAAGCTCAGATGAGGAATTAACTGCTGGAAAGCAGGCAGTCCTAGTGGAAATGGCAACTAAGAGCCAGAAGTGTGCTCTTGTGGCCAAGAAGGGTGCAATAGGTTTCCACGCCTTGATCAGGTTCTCCTTTCCCTCTATTCTGTCTCAGTGAGGCCTGCATCCAGTCCCAGGCTCCCCAGTTCAAGAGAGACAGAGGCCTATTGGAGAGAGTCCAGCAGAAGTTACCACGATGTTGTGGAGCCTGGAGCATCTCTGTGAGGAGGAAAGGCTGGGAGCTGTTGAACATGGAGAAGAACAGCTTAAGAGGGCATCTTCTTCATGCTCAGCAAGAGCTGAAGGGCAGGGGCCAAACAATTTTCAGTGGTGCCAATGACAGGATAAGAGACGATGGCCACAAAATGGAACCCAGCAGGTGCCATCTGAAGATGAGGAGAAAATTCTTTACTGAGAGGATGCTGGTGCCCTGGAGCACACTGCCCAGAGAGGTTGTGAAGTTTTCTTCTCTGGAGAGATTCCAACCCCACCTGAACACTGTCACTCTGAGCAACCTGCTGTGGGTGACCCTGCTTCAGCAGGGAGGTTGGACTAGATGATCTCTAGAGATCCCTTCCAACCCCTGCCTTTCTGGGATTCTGTGATTTTAGGGGAGGTAGAAGGTGGCTAAAGTTTTTCTAAAATATATTTATTCCATTTTCATTTTGCCCAAAAATGTAAGGCATGGAAAATAACTAAATGTGAATGTCTGCTCTGCTATGAAGTCTCACTCTGGAAAGGTTCTGTAGGCTCTCCTTAATTAAGCACATTTTTATGCCACTGACATACTACGAAGTATTTCAATCTACCCTACACAGGGCAATCTCAGCATCTTCCTAGTGGAGTCAGATGTTGCTAAGGCTCAATCAATCCTGTGACTGATGTTCAGCAGGGACTTAAGACATTTAAATATAATATCTGACTTCTTTGGGCATAAGTATTCCACGTCTCACCACTCTGCACTCTTCAAAATGCAGAAAGAGGAGATATGCTTGCTGGGAAATGAGAGGAAAAGAAAATAACTTCAAGGAGAAGGAAGCGTGACCTCAGCATTGGCCAGTTCAGGTAATTTTCACCCTCTGGCAGGACTGCATCATATCAGAGGCCAAATTACAACCCATCTGGTCAGTGAGACTTGAAGCTCAGGAGATTTTGTGAGGAACAGAAATCTACAAGAGATCTATATATCTGTCAAGGGCTAAATTACATTATGGATGAAGATAGACTTCAGTTTGGGACAGTTCAGAGATCTTTAAGTGAAATTTTCCTACCTAAGTAAAACCTGCTCAGCTCCAATTCTTTGGGGAAAACTGAAGCCACAATTTCAAAGGCAAACAAACCCCATTTTTGAACACTACCTTATTTCCCACAACTTTTTTACATGTAAAACAAGTCAAATCCATCATCCCAACTATGCAAACTTAAGAAATTTGAATGTAAACCATAATTTATTTTCTTTAACGGGATTTTTTCAGGAAGATGTATAAGGAATATCCATACCAAGGGCTAATACCTTAATGCACAACGAGAAAGCAACATGACTCAGCACAGAAATTCCTAAAGTAGACCCCAGGGATGGGTGATTCTACTAGAATAAAAATGTTTCCTTCTCAAAACTTGAACCTTTCTTAGCAAGAAGCTCCATGGGATCTTTATTTATTTTTTCTCCAAAATCTTCCATCTTACAGCTCACCTTCCTGTACAGCAGCAAGAAACTGTTTTACACTGAAGATGGTAAGACAGTGGCCCAGGTTAACCAGACAGGTGGGAGATAGCTCATTGCAGGAAACTTTCCAGATCAGTCTGGAAGAGGCTCTGAGCAACCTGCTCTAGATGAAGATGTTCCTGCTGACTTCAGGTCAATGGGACTAAATGACCTTTAAAGGTCCCTTCCTACCCAAGCAATTGTATGGCTTCATAATTCAATGGTTCTGTGATTCTATGAAATAGTCCATGATATGGTAAATGACCACTCAAGGGACTTACTAGTCTAGCTGGAAGCTCATCTATGAGAAACATGGTTCAAAACACCAGAGCCACAGGAAAGGATCTAGCCATAAGGATGACCCCAGCATGTTCACACTTGCCCTGATTCTTGCTTATTCATAGAAGAAAAACAGTTCCAAATATGGCTTTAAAACTTCAGGACTTGCAGAAGAAATCAAAACAGTTGCAAGAAATTTTTATTTTTTTTTATTTAGACATCTCCAAAATTCCTCATTGCAACAAGACTAAAATGCTGGATTTCATTCCTGCAATACATCAATTAAACTAGAACAATATAGAAGTGGAACAGGCCACTCAGGGAAGTGGTGGAGTCCCCATTCCTGGATGTGCTCAAAAAAAATGAGTAGATGTGACACTTTAGGAAGTGGTCCTGTATTCACAGAGGGGCTGGGTAGAGGTTAGATTTGATGATCTTATGTATGTTTTCCAACCTTAATGATTCTATGAAAATAGACTATGATCATCTGACCCACAGTGTTGTTCAGTCTCCACATTTGCAGCTAGGCACCACATGGGCTAACTCAGCTTTTGCCAGTCATTCAAGGTCCACAATGAATTTCCTTTGACTTTGATTTCCCTCTTTCAGACCTAGAGAGAGAGTTACTACAGATGCCATGGGTGAGCCCCTCAAAGAGTTTAAACAACACTAGCACAATGTGAAAACAAATCAGTAATCTCATGTGATATTTAAAAGCTGAAGTATATTTAGGTAATGCTATTTAACTCATGTAATATGCCAAATATATTTGAGGAGTATATTTATACTGTAACTCTATTGATTTTCACAACAGGGATGAATTAGGCTTGCCTCTCTTAAGCAAATAAAATAAACATTGTGCTCAATCTTTAACTTTCAAGCTAAGTATGTTCCAGCTTCAACATTCCCGTTGCCTGAGCAGCCCTAATAGATTTATTCTCTGATGTCATTTTTCTCATGTCATTGTGGAATTTGATTGCAGAGTATTTAAAATGTTGGTTGCAATCATAACAAAGTGCAGCATTTAAAATGCATTCAAGACACATATTGTCCTTGTGGAGAATGGTTATTTGTCTCTGTCCTCTGAGGAAGAACATGGTATGATGAGCAAAACCTGGCATAATAAAGAAGGATGATGTGTAAAACCCCACAGAAAGAATGGTGCTTTATTTCTTAAATTAAATATGTTTGGAGGTGCTAAATATCTTATCCCATCAAGTTCAAACAAAACTGTTAGACAGCTAAAGGCATGCTTGCTATTCTATCCAACAAAAAGTACAAACTCAGGAAAATCTTCAGATATTAATAATTGATAAAGGATTAAAACTGTTAAAAGCAGATATTTTCCATGCACCCAGAGTACTTGTACTTATTCCACTTGTACTTATTCCACTGCAATAAACAACGTACATCTGATGCTTCATAATTTCTAGATAGTTTTCAAATATTAAGCCAAGATGTTTTGTTTGCTGCTACTTCCAACAGGCCAACCATCAAAGATTCAGAGTCATAGAACCATAGAATTGTTTCAACTGGAAATGCCCTCTAAGATCATCACATCCAACTGTCAACCTAACACCACCATGGTTATTGAACTATGACCCATGCCCACATGTTTCTTGAACACCTCCAAGGATAATGACTGCATCACCTCCCTAGGAAGACTGTTCTAATGCCTGACCACCTTTTCTGTAAATAAAAATTTCCTCTTCTCCAGACTGAACAACCCCAGTTCCCTCAGCTGCTCTTCACCAGACCTGTTCTCTAGACCCACCACCAGCTTTTTTGCCCTTGTCTGGACACGCTGCAGCACATCAGTATTCTTCTTGTAGCGAACGGCCCAAAACTGAACCCAGTATTTGAGGTGCAGCCTCATCACTGATGAATACAGGGGCATGATCAGTGCCCTACTCACACTGGCCACACTATTCCAGATCCAGGCCAGAGTGATGACATCCAGGTTAATCCTGCTAAGAGTGAAAATCAGAGAGAAACAAACCACAGCTTTGGGAAGAGTGACCAAGTTAGGAAGGGAAGGTACCCACTGAGGGTCAGACAGAGATAGGAGTGTGACACTGCAAGTCACAGAATTCTAGAACTGTTTTGATTGGAAGAGACCCTTAAGATCATTAAATCTAACTATTAACCTAGCACTGCCAGGTCACCACTATACTATGTCCAAGATTACTTTGCATTACAGTGTTTTACTAATTTAATATCTCTACATAAAATGGCTTTTATATATTCATTTACAAGGCCGAGGGAGGTTCTCCCCCTCCTCTAATCTTCCCTAGGGAGGACATGTGTGGAGTACTGGGTCCAGTTTTGGGCTCCCCAGTAAAGGAGGGAAAATTCAGTGAAGGCTGGTGAGAATTCAGTGAAGGCTACAAAACTGCTGAGAGGACTGGAGCATCCATGTGAAGAGGAAAGGCTAAAAGACCTGATGGTCTCAAGAAGAGCAGCCTGAGAAGGGATCTTATCAATGCTTAGTAAGAGCTAGTGACTAGATGATCTGTACAGTTCCCTTCCTCCCACTATTCTGTGATTCTCTGACAACTACAGAAAGATTTGGGACAGGAAAAATAAATAAATAAATAACCCAAACCAAATCTTGGCCCCTTGAGACTATAATCTGGGATGCCACAGCAGGTGCACCCCAACCAAAATCCAACTGTGAAAGCATGTGGAAAACCTGGTGTCACAGGATGAAGTGCAGGACGCTGACACTTTTGCAAACTATTAGAAGTCATTATTAGCAGTTCTCCTGCTGCAGAGCAGCTCCATGGAGAAGGACCTTGGAGTCTTGGAGGAAATTAAGTTATCCATGGGAATGTGCCTTGTGACCAAGAAGGCAAATGATATCCTGAGGTGCATTAAGAAGAGTGTGGCTAGCAGGACAACGTCGGTTTTCTTCCCCCTCTAGTCTGCCCTAGTAAGACTACATCTGGAGTTACAGGTCCACTTCTTGGCTCCTCAGTTTAAGAAGGACAGGGATATACTAGAGAGAGTCCAACAGATGCTGTGAGGGTGATGATGGGAGTGAAACACCTGTCAGATGAGGAAAGACTGAGAGACCTGGGGCTGTTTAGTCTGCAGAAATGAAGGCTGAGTGGATCTTATTATTTGTAATATCTGGAGGGTGAGTGTCAAGAAGAAGGAGCCAGGCTCTTTTCAGTGCTGGCCTGTGACAGGATAAGGTGTAATGGATACAAACTTGAACCTAGGAAGTTCCACCTCAATATGAGGAAAACTTTTACTGTGAGAATGCAAGAATCTTAGAGCAAGTTGCCCAGAGAGCTTGTGGATTCTCCTTCTCTGGAGACATTCAAGACCCACCTGGATAAATCCCTATGTGGCTCACCCCAGGTGATCCTGTTTTGTCAGGGAGGTTAGACTCAATGATCTCCAGAGGTCTTTTCCAACCCTTAACCATTCCATGACTCTATGATGTTGCTACTTTGCCAAGTCCCTCCTCACTCACAGCAGGAGAGGTTCCACCACCTCAGCCAGGATACAAAGAGGAGCTCCAACACCCTTCATTTGCTGGAAGCACCTTTTTGTTCTGGTCATAGATTCAGTGCAGCGTTCCTTTAAAATTCCCAACTTGCCTTTCTTCCAAAAATAAAATAACACGAGAGCCTTCAACCCTCAGTCTGTTTGTTGTGCACAAGTCTTCCAACAATCCTAAAAGAGAGCTAATTTTTTTAGCATCCTTTCCTTTCAAAGCAACTAACTAAATGCGGAAAAGTAGGCCCTCCCCAAGGGACTGCCTCCTCCCTGTGATGCAGATCGCCTGCAGCTAACACGCAAGTAGGACAGAAAGGGAACTTGAATATACTCAACCCTACAGACGACTCCACGAAAGACAAAGAAAAAAAAAAAATTCTTTTGGCATGCAAAAGAACCCCATCTCCTCACTGCTGCCTTCCATCTGGGAGGGCTCCCCGGCAAGGAGCAGCAAATAATTTGTAAATAGAACACTAAAGAGGCCTGCAATGATATGAAAATATATGCATCCAAAGTGAAATGACCTTAAGCACCGCATATTTCAAATGCCACGGGGAAGTGAGACACTTCACACATTACAAAGTGGCATTTGCTACGAGCTGCTCCTGCAATGAAAGAGACTTTTCCAAAGCCTTGTTTTGTCCATGGTCTGCAACACGAGGGCTCTTTTCACAGAAAGGTAGGAGTTGGAAGGGATCTCTGAAGATCATCAAGATTCCTCTCCCAAAGATAAACTACATAACCGCTCCCTACACCAAATTAATTTTTAAAAGCATGGGAAAAAAAAAAAAAAAAAAAAAAAAAAAAAAAAAAAGAAAAGAAAAAAAAAAAACCTGCCAAAAAAAAAAGAAAAGAAAAGAAAAGAAAAAACCCTGGCACAAAATATATGCAGAATTTGTTTTCCAATGAAGGTCTAATAGGGTTACCTCTTAAGTCTGGATATGTAAAAAATTGCCCTTTTCACAGCTGATAAAATACAAATTAATCCTTAGAGGATTTAATATGTGCCTATTTATTACTTTCAAGTATGAAAGTACTGCTGCAATTAATATAGCCCACACTGCTCTATGTGCTGGGCTGGAGCATTGTCTTTGAAAGAAGAAATATATGCAAAGCTTTTATATACAGATATGGAGAGAAACACAGGCACAAAATGAATATATTTCTCCTTAAAATCAGCGTGACTAGGTGTGATGTGGTCCCTTTTCAAAGACTGTGTCTCTCTTGTTCTGTTGCTGCTGCTGAAATCAGCATGAACTCCAAAGCTTTAAGTTACGGTGTCTTACGGGTACAAGATAATGTTATTTGTTTGTGACTAACTCAGCTTTATTCTGAGAAACGCAAACATTTTCACAATTAAACATTTTTCTCCCTCTTTGCAGATTAATGTTTATTTAACCTCCACATTATTTATTTATTCTTTTTCTTTAAGTACTCTTTCATTTATTTACTTGTGTTTCCAGAATTAACCCCTGAAGTCTCAGCTCCAAACCCAATTACACCAGGTTTCAACTAGCCAAGATTTGTCATTGTAGAAATTTCTGACTCTATTTGCTGAGGAAATAGTCTTTACTTGTCTACTCCTTTGCACACATATATATATATATATTTTTATTTTTTTTTTTCCATCTGGTTAGCATATATTGGCCAGGTGACAAGTTTCTGGTACTCCAAGCACCTTAAACATCTGCTGACTTTGAAGTTGAAGTGGAAATGAGTCATATCCTAACATTTTCTTGAAGGCAAGATTGAAAATTAAATAGTTTTCTATGCATATCTCTCATTTATATAAAAATATATATGTGCGTGTGTGTGTATACATTTAAATAATAATAACAACCTTCAGCTGATTCATTTCTATGCCGCAGCCGCAAAAATTTGTTGGGGGAAAAAGGCAAAATGAAAATTATTCCTTTTTTATCCTCCAGTAATGAATCCCTCAAATTACCATAAGCCTTGTTCTTTAAGTTCAGGGTAATGAGTCAGATTTTATTCAATTTTTTTGAAGGGTCGAATATCTGTTTGATGGTCTCCCTTTGTTTATTCATTGCCAAAGTCTATATAATTTCCTGCGTTGTAGGTCGTTTATTTACCATCTCTCTAGCAGTATTTATTTAGGGTAAAAGACCACCTCAGCAGCACTTCTGCATCTCACTGCCTCTTCCATCCCATCTCAGCCCATGGAGCTCTTTTGACAGACAGCATGAAAAAAATCTGCATAAGGAAAAGTAACTGACAGCTGGGGTCAGACTCTCTCTGTTTAATGACACTGCCAGTTACACATTTTGAATTGTTTAAATATGAGTCTACAGCTTCAACGATCATCATCTCACTGGTTCCACTTTTCATACCCAACAGCCAGGAAAGTGACACGTAATTACACACTTACTGATGGTATCGCCGGGGCCGATAATTAAAACTGCCACGGGAGGATTGCTATTGCTAGTCTACAGCTGGGATGTTGTCAAGAGGTAGAAACTCCAGCAGCTTTTAACGCTATCTTCTTACAGGTGGACCACGGGTGCCAGTGGTGAAGTAATAGAAAGGCCTCAGCACATCATTCACAATGTCTCACACAAATGAAGAAAATCTATTAACAATCCAAAAAGTGAAATACAAACATGCTGACCCAAGGGTTAAACTGTCTGGGTGGACGCTCCACTCCTCACTGTTCTGCATTTTTCTTTTTTATTTTATTGCTTTTTCCTCTTTTGGTGTGTTTACAATTTAAAAAAAAAAAAAAAAAAGCTAGCAAACACAACACTTTAAGGATGTTTTGTCACCTTTGGTAACAAAAAGAGATGTTGGGTGGATAGAGCTGAGAAAAATACAAGCCCTGGTTACTTCTAATAAGTTCATTGCTTCTTGATGATTAACTAAAACTCAGGGACAAGAAACAAACAAGCTGCCAGAGAGAAATATTTGAGGAAACAGAGAAAGAGTTCGTTTTGGACTGTAGGTTTTATTAAATTGTAGAATCAGAGTTGTTTTGTCTGGAAGAGATTTCTAAGATCACTGAGTCCTATCTTCAACCCAAGACCACCATGGTCATTAACCCATGCCCCAAAATACTATGTACGTATTTTTCTTAAAGACCTCCAGGGATGGTGACTCCACCTCCTCTCTGAACAACTTGCTCCAATGTCTAATCACTCTTGCAGTGACCCAAGTGTGTGTCTTGCCTTGGCAAAGACAGGGCAGAATAATGCCAAACCAGTAATATAAAGCTGCAGAAATCAGCATAGCCAAGGTAATTGAGCACTTGATGGACAGTCCAAATATGGGCCAGCTTTGGTTTGATGTTGACTATTGATAATATTGGAATTGAAACTTTTCAGAGAAGGCAACTCCACAATGTCTCTGGGCAGCCTGCTCCAGGGCTCCAGCACCCTCACACCAAATAAGTTTCTCTCCATCCTCAGATGGAACCTGCTGGGTTCCAGTTTGTGCCCATTCTCCCTTGTTCTCTCACTGAGCACCACTGACAAGTGTCTGTCTCCATCCTCTTGTCCCCCCACAGGTCCTTTATCTCTTTCTGAGCATTAAGAAGGTCCCCTCTTAGGCTATTCTTCTCCAGGCTCAACAGCCCCAGGACTCTCAACCTTTCCTCCTCGCAGAGATGCTCCACTCCCCTCAGCATCTTCGCAGCCCCCACTGAACTCTCTCCAGTAGTTCCCTGCCTCTCTTGAATGAGAAAGCCCAGAACTGTACCTAGTACTCCAGCTCACAATACTCGGGTAGAGTAGAAAGGCAGAAGAAACCCCCATGGCTTTCCGGTCACAGTCTCCTTCATGTGCCTCAGGAAACTGTTTTCCTTATTGGATATGAGGGCACATTGCTGTCTCATGGGCAACTTGTCCCCCATGTACTCCCAGGTCCTTCTCTACCAAGTTGCTTTCCAGCATATTTTCAGATTTTTATAATGTGCTTACTAAGCTCTTCAGAAATGTTGTAGAAGAGTAAAGCCAGTAAACTACCTGACCTTGAAGTATGATGACCAGCAGCAAAGCTTTCTGGCAGTTTTCTCACTTCAGCCCCACTGCATGCAGACATGGAGAGTCAGGATTCATTGTGACCTCGACTCTGAACCACACTATGTTGAAATGAGAAGAGTTTTGGCACTAGAGCAGCTCCACGTCTCCAGATTTGATCCCCAGTCACTAAATTCAACCCTCTCAAGGGCTTCACTTGGGCTGTGGCCAAGGCAGTCACAACTCCAGGCTTCCCTCCAAGCCCCCTAGCTGCCTTCATAGGAGATGTGTATTATCAAGTGTTACCCACAGGTAGTTCCTCTGTGCCCTCACAACAAGAAGTCTCCTGGCACACTCTTTCATTCTCCTGGCATGTTCTTTTATTCTACTTATGACCAATGTCCCCTTTCTGACTGCCTTCATGAAATGGCCCTGGCAAGTAAGCAATAACAAGGACATGTATTCCCACACAGCCTTAGGACATCTCTCAGCTTGACCTTGGTGAATTTAAAGATGTACAGAAATCCTATGAGAGTGAAACAGAGCATCCAAAGGACAATCATAGAATTTTTTTGGATGGAAGAGATCTTTAAGATCACAAAGTCCAACCATTAATACAACACTACAAAAGACCCCTAAGCTGTGTCCCCCAGCACCACGTCTACATGGTTTTGAAACCCTGCCAGGGATGAGGATTCCATCACTGCCCTGGGTAGCCTAGTTCAGGGCTTGAAAACCTTTTGGGGAAGAATTTTTTCCTAATTTCCAACCTAAACCTTCCCTGCTACAAACAAAGGTCTTTTTCCTTTTGTCCTATCAGAAAGGACTCAAATGCCTGAGAACTTAGGGAAGAGGTTTCTCTTGAGTTCAAAAGGAATAACTTCTGACTGTTGCTTGGGCTTAAAACATAACACTGAAGTGAGCATAACAAGCAAGCAACCAATCGACCAACCTTGCATTTTCACAATATCTTTGGCATACTAGGCCAATAAATATTTATTGAATCTGGCACCTCTGCATATTAAGCAGACTTTAAAAGAAAATAATCTGTTCAAGTTATTCTTTACATCTCTGCGACCATGCATGGGCAGAAATGACCCATACGCATACTACAATGTGACGTGCAACCAAAGTAAAGACTTCTGCCTCTGCATCACTGCTAGATTAAAACAGATCCAGTGACAGGACAAGAGGCAACTGTCTCATTTTTTTAGGGCACTACACTCTTCCTATCATTGACAAATCTTTAAGATTTTTAGCTGTGTTTTGTTGACCTTAGATATGAGTCTTCAATAAAGGAAGGTAATATTTTTCCTTCATTTTTTTGTTGTTGTTGTTTTATAATGGTAGTTTACTCATCATTAAAGTAAAAAATTAAATACGGAATCTAAGAGACAATGTCTGGCAAAAATACATGTGTCAGAGTGGGTCCAGAGGGGGCCACAAACATTATGAGACGGATGGAGCACTCGCCTATGGGGGCAGGGTGAGAAAGTTGGGGTTGTTCAGCTTGGAGAAGAGAAGGCTCCAGAGAAACCTTATAGCAGCCTTACAGTACTTGAAGGGGTCCTTCAGGAAAGCTGGGGAAGGACTTTTTGCAGTCACAGGATGAGAGGGAATGGATTTAAGCTGGGAAAGGGTAGATTTTCACTGGCTACTAGGCAGAAATTCTTTAGAATGTGGGTGGTGAGACACTGGTACAGGTTGCCCAGGGAGGTTGTGAAAACTCCCTGTAAGTGTTCAAGGCTGGGTTGGATAAGACCTTGAGCAACCTGGTTTAGTGAAAATTATCCCTGCCCTTGGCAAAAATAAGGAAACCAGATATCTTTAAGGTTGCTTCCAACCCAAACCATTCTATGATTCTATGAATTTCAGTAATTTGCAGTGCTCAGCAGTAAGGTTATATATAAACAGTTTAACTTCTGTGATTCCTTCTCTGTCAAATATTCAAATTGCAGAGAACTCTCCATTTTGTCATAATTTCTAGTTAAGTATGTTCTCTAGCACTTAAATTGTTCAAAGTTCTTTATTAATCTGATTTCCTAAAATACCCAAAGTGATTTGAAACTTAGAAATTCTCATCAAAGGTTTTATCAGAAATATTGGGACTTCCTTAAATCAAATAGCCAAAGCTGATATATTAAAAAAAAGAACAACAAACAAGCAAAAAAAAAAACAAACAACCAAAAAACACCCCACCAAAAATGGAGGGAATTTCAATAGTTCTGTTTTTTTTGTGGGTTTTTTTAAGATCTTAATTTCCAAAGTGTTAGAAAGAATTAGATTATTTAAGGGCCAGATTCACCTAGGCTTGAACATGACAAGAGTCAACACACATCAGTGAAACACAGCCAAAGTGACTGACATGTCTGAATGAGGGGGAGGAAACCTTCAGGTGGGCATCTTCCACCTCTTTGTCTCAGCAGCCGGTACTACAATGCCTGTTTTGTCCAACTACACACTTGGGCTTTTGTGCAAGATGTGTGTTGTGCATGATGTATGTGTGGCTTTGAGCAACCTGTTTTAGTAGATGCCTGTGCCCGCAGCAGGGGATTTTATCTAGATCATCTTTAAGGTCCCTTCCAACTTAAACCATTCTATGATTATGGATCAAATTGATCTCTGAACCCACTCTAGATCAGTAGCTGAACTGAAGAGAGGCAGCTTTTATATCTCTGGTTTTAGGGACTGCTGTATCACAGCAAAGCCACCAAAGAATTTCTTAGGTTTAATAAGTTCTCAAGCCCTGGAACCATTGGCCGAGGGCAGTGATGGAGTCCCTATCCATGGAGAAGTATAAAAACCTTGTTGATGTGGTGCTGAGAGACATAGTTCAAGTGTAGACCTGGCAGTGCTGTGTTAAGCTTTGGTAGTTGATGATCTTAAAGGTCTCTTCCAAGCAAAACGTTTCTATGATTCTGTGATGCCAACCAATACAATACTGTTGGACAGTGCTTCCATGGAGCAATTTATATGTCCAATTTTTATGTCCTAATCATATCTGTTTAAATATAATGCATATTTTATTCTTGAGTCCTGAACCACATAAATTCAGTAATCTCTGTAATTTCTGTGTGAAATAACACACAGTACAGAAAAGCCAGCTTTTTTTTTTCCCAGTTTGGTTTATTTAACAACTGGAAGTTGAGGCGGGGGTGGATAACATGGAAGGAGCAGAGCCAGCACCATGTAAGCAGTTGCTAAGTGAACTTCCACTCGTGCCTTTGCCAATACATCTTCATCTGAATTGGCAATGTCCAGTACTGCACCCCTGGAGCATTTTTGAGCAGAATTGGCAGCCATGCCCACCCGTGTAGCACTTTTCCTGCTCAACACTAAAATGATGTTCCCAAATCCAATTTTCACTTGTGAATTGAACCTCAGCTTGTACCTGGCTTCACAAAGGTGAAAGGCTAGCACAGTGTCCCAGTGTGCCACTGAGGCTCTGCCATCGCCTGCTAATGATGTTCTGTATGCTGCAGGAGCCTGTGTTGGGAGTTGACAGAGCTGGGGCTGCCTGGGGGAGAGATTCCAAGCCAAGAGGAGTCAGGATGCCAGTCTGACAGCGAAGAGACACTTTTCACTGACAGATCCAGCAGCCATTGAGTAACACTGTCCTGGTTTGAGCTAGAGCAGAAGCATAGAATCACATAATCATATAATTCTTTCAGTCCATTAAGATTGGATGAAAAAGACCACTAAGTTCATCAACTTCAGCCATTGACCTAACACCTCCATGGACACTAAACCACGTCCTGAAGTGCCATTTCTACATGTATGGAGTTTTTTTAAATCTTAAAGGATGAGGAGTCCACCACCTCTCTTGGCGACCTATTCCAATACCAGAACTGATTCTACACAGTACTGTGACTTCACATGTCAGTCTCTGCTCAGTAAGGAGATTTCTGAAGTTCAGGGAAGGTTTGCACAGCTAGGGTCTGCTTCTAGTAGGGAGAAGCTGACCAGGAGTTTCTGTCAAGGCAGATCTAGAGAAAGGCTCTGCCTCAGACTTTCTCCTGGGCACACCAAAGGCATTGCCACAGCTTGGAGCACACCAAAGGCACTGCCACAGCTTGTGCCCCACCTTAGACTGCAGCTGCAGGGAAGAGCAGCCGGAACAGGGGGCCCTCAACTGCCCAACAAGGGATTGCAGCTCCTGGCATCTGCAGAAGAAAGCCAAGAGGTCACCAGGGCCAAGCCTCTTCTCCATTAGATGCTATCCCAGGAGGACTCTGCCCCCAGCATCAGCAGTGCCCACGGTGCCATCATTGCCATCGGGGCTTGGGTTCCATATTGGTTTGTGTTTCTTTGTTTCATGGGATTATTCTTTCTTTATCCCAGCTGGCTGAGTGTCTTTTCCAGTCCCTTCTTCTCTTTCTCTGCCCTTTGCCAAGGCGGAGAGGTTCATGGAGAGCATCTGGCATTCACCTGGTTGCCCACCCAAACCTGACTCTTGACAAACAGTAGTAATCCCACTGACAGACCTTGCACAGAAATCCACAGCTTCCAGGACACCCAGTAAGATCACAGAGAGTGCGCCCCAGCAGAGTTCACACCTTCATTTTGTGACTGCAGACACCCAGCCAAGACCAACCCCTGGTTGTACTCACCCAACCCCTCCAGTACTTTATTTAAATGTGCTGATCCTGATGCAGGTTGAAGGCTTTTTAATGGGTGTCTCAAGGCTTAATAAGCACCTGCACATTTATGAAGGTTTATTTCTGAACCCATGCAGGGGAAAGCCGAGTGCTTAAAACTTAGCGTATTTTCTGCTTCCTTAATATAGGACTTATTCTCCAGCTTGTCTGTGGAGCTCAGAGGATGAGCAATAACAAACACATGCTCACCCTTCAGTCCATAACTACAGGCTTCTTTCCAATCCCTGGCTTAGAAACACACCTCAAAAAGAGCAGGTAATTTTGCTTTGCTGTCATCTGTATCACACAGCCACAACGCGTCCAACATCGCAGAAGGATGAGAGGATATTTTATTAGCTGATAAGCTGGACTACTATTCACCGAGGAAGGAGATTATCAAACAAATTACACTGAGAACCAATAATAGGGGAAAGGTTAATGATTTCTGTAAGCCACCAAATTCACCCACCTCTGTAGTTTGCTCAGAAAATCAGGGTTTCTTCACACTGATCTGATGGGAACACTTTACCCATATTTCAACCCTTCTTTCCTCTGAGATCTTTGACATCACTGCTTTCTTGCTGGAGAATTTACATTAAGGACAATTATAAAACAAAAAATATACCCCACCGATCAGGAAAATATACAACTTCTTATCAGAGGGCTGTGGATGTTCTTCTTGCCAGTCTACAGACATGGAGATTAAATTTCAGGGAGAGATTTATTTTGTGCTATTGTCCTGCTATTCACCAGAGGATTGTGCAATGCAAGTAATCTGATCAGAATAATGCATAGGGACATATTTCAGAAAACCAATAATTGTGGTAACGTCGAGCACTGCAAGGTGCCAAAATAAAGTCCAAAAATCACTCTTTGCTCTTTTCCACAATTCCTTAATCATGGCATCATAATGTGTTGCTCTATTGGCCATTACAGCCACAAGCTTGAACTAATCAATGCTGGACATTTGGAGATTTATTGTAATTTTAAATCTACAGCACTTTTGCAGGCTGAAAAGCAAAATTATATTTTATAGGGGTGCCATATCTTACCTTTTACAGCTTCTTCAGGGTGGCTTGATGTGGGTTTTTGTTGTTGGCTTGAGGTGTTTCATTGGTGTTGTTTTGTTTTGGGGGATTTTTTTTCCTTCTTTTAACCTGACTGCTGCAGGCTTTTTTATGATGTTAGGAAGCAGTTAAGGCAAACAACAGAAAAATTACTAAAACTGACTGTATTTAAATTCTGTTTACTTCCTTAACCTTTTGACTTACCTATACAAAAAGTAATCTTTCATAAACAAGTCCCAAACAAAATCATTGCCTATTTTACTCTCTTTAAACCCTTGTGGAATAAGCAGAAATTGTAACGAGATCCTTTTGCCCGATTTTTATTCCTCTCATATTTGCAATGATTTTATAAGTGATGCTTGCTTTGCCTCTCCACATTATCACAATCAGGGCATCCTGGGATTAAAAACCATTTAGGGCCCAAGTCTTAAAGAAAGTCCCCACACAGCAGTATAATGAACACGGTTACTTTTTATTGTTCCTAGCTTTATTGGTATGCCAAAGATGCTGCAAAGCTCAATTCTCACTCTAAAAACAAAGGAGTTGCAACATGGCTCTGGTACAGAGGCAGCACAAAAGGTGGCAAGGAAGATGTCTGTAATCCCTGTTTGGTAAATGTGCCATTGATTTAGGGTTTGATCAGAAGTCTCCCACGACTTAAGACAGACATTCACAAGTTTTTTTCATTTTCAACCACAGAACCATAGAATCACAGAATCATGGAATTGTTTGGGTTGGAAAATACCTCTAAGATCATTGAGTCCAACCATCAACCTAATGCCACCATGGCCATTAAAGCATGTCCCAAAGTCCCATGTCTACACACTTCTTGGATACCTCCAGGGATGGTAACCCCATTATCTCCTGGAGCAGCATGTTCCAACACCTGACCACTCTTTCAGGAAATAGTTTTGTCCTAATATCCTGTCTAAACATTCCCTTCTTAAGCTGGAGTGGACTTTACAGATCACCTAGTTCCAGCCTGCCTGAAATAGGCAGGGACACCTCCCAGTAGACCACGTTGCTCAGAGCCTCATCCAGTCTGGTCATAAAACACTTCCATGGATGAGGCATCCACAACTTCTCTGGGCAACTCATCCCAGTGTCTCACCACCATCATTGTAAAGAACTCTTTCCATATGTCCAGTCTAAGTCTACCCTGCCCTGAGTTTAAAACCATTGCCCCTTGTCCTATCACAACAGTCCCTTATAAATAGTCATTTTGAGCTGCTTATAAAAAGATATTTTGAAGAACATCTTAACACGTCTAATCAGAATATGAACTCATCATTCCCTAATCAATCTTCTTGAAGGGATAGAAGGGCTACGAAATTAGATAGCACCCCTAGGAACTCACCCATATGCTGAACCAGGGGCAGCTGGTGCCATCCTGCTGTTTCTGCTTTAGTCCAGATGTTGCAGGTGTTGCCAGATGTGGTGCTTCAACTGACTACTGAGAAAATATCCAAGTCTGGGGGCATTATTTCACTAGGCTATAAATTTTAGCTACACATGAACCTGTATCTTGCATTCCCTGCCCAGGGTAAACCATGTCCTGGGCTGATGCCCAGCAGCATGAGCAGCAGGTGGAGGGAGGAGATTTTGACCTGATACTCCATCTTCAATGCTGAGGTCTCTGAAGTCCTCAGCACAGCAGAAACATGGACCTCTTGGAGCAGGGCCAGAAGAGGCCACAGTAATGATGGGAGTGCTGGAAACCCTCTGCTGAGAGGACAGGCTTAGAGACTTGAGGTTCTTCAGCTTGGAGATGAGAAGGCTCGAGGGAGGCCTGTTGGCCTTTCAGTTCTTAAAGGGGACAGATCTGGGGACAGATGCTTGTTCAGGGCCTGTTGTGAGAGGACAAGGGGTGATGATTTAAACTAAAATAGAGTCAGACTAGATAGAAGGAAGAAATTTTTTAATTATAAGAGTGGTGAAGCACTGGCCTAGGTTGCCCAGAGATGCCCCATCCCTGGGAGCACTGCTGGTCAGATTATCTGAGGCTATGAGTCGCCTCCTCTAGTTGCAGATGTCTCTGCTGTCTGCAGGATGATTGGACTGGATGACCTTTAAAGATCCCTTCCTATCCAAACCAGTCTGTGATATTATGAATCTGTGATTCCAAAACCTGCTAAATTGTTGGGTTTTTTTTTTTGTTGTTGTTGTTTGTTTGTGCTTTTTTTTTTTTTATTTGTTGGGGGTTTTTTTGTTTTTTTAATAATAATGAATTCACCAGATGCTTGCACACAATGGGCTTAAGCACTTGCTTAGACATTGATGTAAATTTGGAGTCCAAAATGGGGCTCACAAGGGCAGGACAGTTGACATCCGATGCTCTGAAACTTGTGGTAGTAGACATGCCAAGCCTAGCTCCTCATGAAACGTGGCAAAGATTAATACCATATTTTAGCTAATATTGTGTAAACATGCAGTCCCTTCCTCCTAACAGCACCTTTCATCCAAGTGGAGCTCAAATCCATACGAATGAGGATTCCTGACTGATGCCTGAAATATTAGAATTCCTGTGAAATATAGCAGGGCTGGCATAGAAAATAAATATGTGAGCCCTCCTTAGGAAACAGAGTGCAGAAAATATATTTGATTAATGTATTTTCAAGGGGTGAGTTATAGCTTAGCCATATTGAAATGTGACCAGACACTTTGAAACTGTCTCTGGATCCTGTTAGAGAGCTCAAATGGTCACGTTTTACATTTCATGGGAAAGGCAGGAGCTCCAAGCCACAACACTACTGAGAAAATATGTTGCTCACAGCACAAAAAATGTCTTTCCCTGCAGCAACTCTTATTTCTGTGGAAGATCCCACTCCTATAATCCACCTGGAAAAAGTGTCAATTGGTTTTCATGGAAGGAAAGGATCCCAGCTCAAGTAACACGTCTCCCATCGTGATGGTTTGGGAGTTACCCACCCCCCAGCACACACAATTAATTCACTCAGCCAGCTGGAAGTTAAGGAATGAAGCTTTATATTCACAGCTTAGCACAATATGCAAGCAGATATTTACAAGATATTACAAATATTTACAGGTATATACATTACAAAGGTAATACAAAATCACAATACCCCTCCCAAGAATCAGAGTCCCCTAGGGGGGTTCCCAACCACCCATCCACCTTCCCCCTACCCTCTGATCTTTTACCAGAATCTACCGAAGATCAACCAGGGGCGGGGGGGGGGATAGGGTGGTGGTGGTGGTAGTTAGAAGCAGAATTAATTAGTTGGGCTACACAGATCCAGCTAGAAGCCAAGGGAGAGGGAGAGACAAACAGCCAGAGCTCAGACAAGAGTGATTCTGTCTTATCTATGTTTATGTCCTTGCTTTAGTACATCTCAGTAAACCTATGAGTGAAGTACACATCACCATTGTTTTTCTTTTCACAGCCTATAATTTAATTCTTCTCATTAAAATATTCCAACTAGCCTCAAACCAGCACACCTGTGCCAACAGGAACAAGGCTAGGAACTCTATAATTTGAAAACCTACAAAGGCACATTCATAAGTAATTGCCTGTGCAAGCACCAAACTGGGAATCCTCTGTGTCACAAGACAGGACTATATCATGTCCAGCTGTGAGGACCTCAGTGCAAGAAAAGTGTGGACCTGATAGAGAAGGACCAGAGGAATGTCACAAAAATTATTAGAGGGTTGTAACATCTTCCTAAGAAGACATGTTGAGAGTTGAGCATGAAGAAGCAGCACCTTATGGTGATTTTCGGGTTCCTGAAAAGTGCCTACGAGAAAGCTGGGAAGGGATTGTAGTAGAAGGACAAAGAGCAATGGTTTTAAACTAGAGCAGAGTAAGTTTAGATTGGATATTAGAATGAAGTTCTTTACTATGAGGTTGATGGAACATTGGAATGGATTGCCTAGGAGGCAGTGAAGGCCCCTTCCCTGGAGACAGTCCAGGTTGGAACTGGTGAGGGCTCTGAGCAACTTGATCTAGTTGAAGATGTCCCTGATAACTGCAGGGGGATTGGACTAGACGACCTTTAGAAGTCCCTTCCAATCCAAACCATTGCATTATCAGGTGATAGACTGAGAGGAAAAGGCCTGAAATTGTGCCAGGTGAGGTTCTTAGAGGTCTTTTCCAAACAAAATAATTCTATGATTCACAGATTGCATTGGTTTGGAAGGGACCTTCAAAGGTCATCTTGTCCAACCCCCTTGCAGTAATCAGGGACACTCCCAACTAGATCAGGCTGTCCAGGATTCTATGATTCTGTGGTCAGATGAAATAGATATAGATAATACCTGATGTTCACAAAACAGATGCAAAACCAAAGCCATGAGTTGTTGGTATTCTCAGAGCGACCTGCAGGCTCTGATCGTGCACCACTGCAGGGATGGGGAAGGCAACCATTGATTTCAATGAGTGCAGGATCAAGACCATAATGCTTATAGCAGCCATACACATCAGCGTAAACCTGTTTGTAACAGAACCTAAGGGCACATTTCATGTATAGTTGGGAGGAAAACCCACTCACAATGGAGGGCAGGAGTGGTCATGTAGAATTTATACTACAAAAGAAAAAGGAAAAACTTTCTTCTATGCTTCTATGTGAATTCATCAATTTAACTTACACTTAAATGGAAAATCGCTATACAGAGACCATAAAAACATATTACGTTATCAATTGAATGGTTTACACTGCTGGCAAGCTCAGGGAGAACATACCTTTTCACTATCACTAGCCTGAGTGAGCTGCATTATGAAGGATCCCATATATATCTTTAACTTTTGTACGTGGCAATTCTCTTTCCATGTGCTCTCCTTACCTTAAATCAAGTGAGTGATGAGAAGAAGGATGAGCATGGGGAGAGAAAGGAAGAAGATGTAAAGAAAAAAGAAAAGCAGAGAAGGAAAATCAAGAGAAAATAAAGTTAGGGACGAAGAAGAGACAGAAATGGAAAATAGAGCAAGAAAAGGGCAAGGTGCTTCTCAGGAGTCCAGGATAACAAATGCATCTCAATAAAAGGCAAGTTGCTCTAAAAGGAAAACAATTCACACAGCTTTCTTTCCTAACGTATATTCTAGTTCCAACATGCCAGGGCCAGAAGGGCAAGAAAGGACCAGAAAACAGGGAAAAGAAGAGGCAGTGCTGGGCAGTACCTTGGCTCAGACAGATATTTTCTTCAATAAAAAGTGCTAAGAGGTGATATTTTATAGAATCACAGAATCATTTCAGTTGGAAAAGACCTTGAAGATCATTGAGTCCAACCATCAACCTAACACTGCCATTGCCATTAAACTATGTCCCCAGGTGCCATGCCTACATGTTTCTTTAACACCTCCAGGGATGGTGACTCTACCACCACCTCCTTGGGAAGCCTATTCCAATAACTGACCGTTCTTTTAGGAAATAAATGTTTCCTAATATCCAGCCCCAACCTCTCTTGGCACAATTTCAAGTCAATGTAGGTCATTCTATTGTATGCTTATCTCCATCCTGTGACTGTCAGAGACAAACAGTTATGGTGCTGAGAGGGTCTCCTCTGAGCAAGAGCATAGTAAAGCAGTAAAGACTACATGGAATGTTATTCAAAAGTCCTCTTGTTCTGTGACTTTCCCATATATTTATATTGAGGTAAATGAAGATGTTGTCACACAGTATGTGACATGCATTCCCCAGAAGTCAACATTTGTCATCTCAGCTCCCTCACTAAAACAGTGGCTCCAACAGTCTAACATAGAATCATAGAATTGTCAGGGTTGGAAGGGACCTCAAGGATTGTATAGTTCCAACCCTCCTGCCATGGGCAGGGACATTTTCCACTACCTCAGGCTACCCAGAGCAGCATCCAGCCTGGCCTTAAAGACTTCCATGGATGGGGCTTCCACTACCTCCTTAGGAAACCTGTTCCAGTGTCTCACCACCCTTATGGTGAAGAACTTCTTCCTAACATCTAATTTGTATCTACCCTCCTCTAGCTTAGATCCATTCCTCCTAGTCCTGTCACTACTCAGCACCCTAAAAACTCCATCACCAGCTTTCTTGTGGGCCCATTTCTGATACTGGATGGCCACAATAAAGTCTCCTCTAAGTCTTTTCCAAACCGAACCCCAACTCTATCAGTGCCCCCTCACCTTTTGAAATAACCCAGGCTAGACTCAGACTAGCTGGAAGTTAATAAATGAAGCTTTATATTTACAGCAATGCACAATATACAAGCAAATATTTACAATGTATAACAGATATTTACAGATATATACAGTGAAAAGGTAATACAGAAACACCACACCCCTCCTATAGATCAAAATCCCTAAGAGGGGTTTTCCAACTACCCCTACCACCTTTCCCCCTTTCCCCAATCTTATCTCACCATCTGTTGATGAAGCAGATAGGTGGAGGTAGATCAGCCAGGGGGGCTAGCTGTAGGAACGAAGTTAGTAGAATTATTGAGAATCAGCTACAAAAGGCAAGGACAAATGAACCATGCAAGGAGCACCTGCAGCCCCGAATGGTCTGAAACCATCTGACTTATCTATATTTGGGTTTCTACTCTTAAAACAATTTTTTTTTTCTTTCTCAGTAAAGCTGTGAGAGAAGTGACACCATGTATTTTCATTTCTCAGCCAATAGTCTAATTTCTCACTCAAATTCTCCAATTAGTTCAAACCAGCACACCCATCCTGGGGGTGGTCTGAACCTGACCCCAGGTCCTCCTGACTGCTCCCGGGGGGTGGTCTGAATCTGACCCCAGGTGCAGTGGTTAGCCCACCCCTCTTCCTGTCTGGACCCCCAATCAAAACAGAGGAACTGCCTGTTTCCATCTCTCTGCTCTCTGCCTTGCTTCACCAGACACCACTACTGTTCCAGTTGCTCCTGATTTGCCACATGGCCAGCCAAGCACATGGTGGGAGCAATCATCTCCTGAATCTTTCTCCAGCCATTGCCATCAATCTGGTTTTGTACATATTATATCTTGTTTTCCTTCCCTATAGCTTTTTAAACTCCCCTTACCTTAAATGCATTTTATTTATTGTTAAAGTTTTCCTTTTAACACTCAAATCAGATCAATACTATTCTTCAGGTGTTTTACCCCTTTTTCACTCTCTATACCTAATTCTTTCCAAAGGGGGGAAGCATCCTATTTATGTTATTGTTCTCTTAGGCTTTGAGTGTCTGGGGAGTTTAAATTAGACCAATATACATAGGAGAGGTGCTTCAGCCTTCTATCATCCTCGTGGCTTTTGTCTGGACACATTCCAGCATGCCCATATCTTTCTCATAGCAGAGACTCTGGAACTGGACACAGCAGTCCAGGTGGGGTCTTACAAGATCAGTGTACAGGGGGAGAATCACCTTTCTCAATCTGCTGGCCACACTTCCCTTGATGCATCTTTTTTCCTCTCACAGAACTGCAGATATAAATGTATATAAAATATTTCATGTATACACATGCATATGTATAAGATGTGGTTTCTGAAAACTGAAGTTTCTCAAATTATTTTTGATTATTTTATTATATTTTTAAGTCAATATACCACATCCCAAAGCCTACTGGTGGGACAAAATTATGTACAGAACGGGCACAATATTATATTATTACATATTATACAGAATCCCCAGATCCCAGTATGGGGGTGTTGGAAGGGACTTCTAGTCCAACCCCTCCTGCTAAAGCAGGGGCAACCACATCAGCTTTGCCAGGATCACAACATCTGGGCAAGTTAGGAATCTCTTCAGAGAAGGAGACTCCACAACATCTCTGAGCAGCCTGCTCCAGGTCCCCAGCATCCTTACAACAAAGGAGTTTCTCATCTTCGGATCGAACCTCCTGGGTTCCTATAGGTGCCCATTGCCCCTTGTCACTGGGCACCACTGAAAAGAATTTTACTCCATCGTCTTACCTTATCCTGATCCATTTCTCTACCCCACCTCAGTTGGTGGGGCCCAGCAAGAACAGTCACTGGTTAGATATTCCACCAATTCCATGTCAGATCCTGTCATAATTAGCAGAAGTGTTGGCGATGTGAAGCATTTCAGTGAGGATCCAATGGGCAGACTGACAGGCCTTTGGCATGAAGGAAGCTTGCCCCAGCACCATTGCCTCTCTCCAGGAATCAGCCAGGTCCAACATCCTTATTGCATTAGGTTTCAGCCCATGTTGAAAATTCTTATATCACAGAAGTTCAAAGTGGGCAATGAAACTCTCATCCTTAATGCTGCTCTCTGAGGCGTGGGATTACTGAGAAGGGCAGGAGGCTGCTTAGGTGGTTTCCTCCAACTGACCATTCTTTGTGATTGCCCTCCCACTCCTTTCCTCTCTCATTACCAGGTTAAAATCCACTAATGCAAAGAACAAATATTCCGCCAACCCAGGCACAGGAAGAACTGAAACACAGAACTTTTGGAAAGTATCATTATTTCTGTCCTGAAGCTTTTGTGGAAAGTTTGAGGGGCTTTGCCCATGAACAATCCCCAAAATCTTTTGCTTTCTATTTCCCTTCCCCCACAGTGATTATCGACCAGCTCTCTCATGGGGATTACTGATGTTGATCGGGACCACACAGTCACATTAGAGAAGTTTCTGTAGGAACTATCCTAAAGAGTATAAATTACCGAAGGAGATTGTTCTGGACTGGTGATTGTGAGGTTGGTTATTTCATGTTAAGAAAACAGCACTGCCCAAATCCCAGGAGCTCAGGGAATGATGACAGGAATGATCAAAGGAGGGCTGGAAATCTATTTATTAATGAAATACAAAGAGATTGGTAGATGACAATTATACCTTAGAAAGAAGCCCCTAAGAGGGGATGTGATGCAGTATGAAAAATACTGATCAGTGCAGATGAGCCAGATCAAGAGCTTCTGACTCAAAGCACACAATCTATTAAATGCTCAGAAATTCAAAACAGATGAAAAGAAATTTTGTGTTGCCCGGCCTCAAACTCAGACAAATGAACAGCACCAAGATCAACATTACAGATATATTCCATGGACATTTAGGTGTCACAATGGAGGAAAATCACGAGTTACAAGCTTTGGAAGGGGCATTACATTTTGGCAGGACCCAGGCAGTGATTGTCCCCTTGTATTCAACCCTGGTGAGGCCACATCTTAAACAGTGGGTTCAGTTTTGGGCCTCTCAATCCAGGAAGGATGCTGAATGCTGGACTGTGTCTAAACAAAGGCAACAAACCTGCTGAGGGGTCTGGAAAACAGGTCTGGTGAGCAGCAGCTGAGGGAACTGGAGTTCAGTGTGGAGAAAAGGAGGCTGAGGGGAGAATTCACTGTATACAACTCTGCAAAAGGTGGTTTGAGTCAGGTGGGTGTTGGTCTCTTCCCCCTAGTAACAATTGATAGGATAAGAGGAAATGGCCTCAAGTTGCACTAGGGGAAGTTTAGTTTAGATATTAGGAAAAATTTCTTTCCTGCAAGAGTGGTCAGGCTTTGGAACAGGCTGCCCAGAGAAGTGGTGCAGTCAGTGTCCTTAGAGGTATTCAAAATCCATGTAGATGTTGTGCTTAGGGACACAGTTTAGTGGTGAACTTGGCAGTGTTAGGTTAATAATTGGATGGTTTTGGAGGTCTTTCTCAATCCTAATTATTCTGGCTGTATGCTCATCCCCAATGCTGTAACCAGGGTAAGATTTAAAAATAAGGTAATTCCCCAAATCCATTACTTCATATGCCAGTGGTGGCCGCAGCAGGACACAGAACACTAGACCAGGTGAGCATGGCAAGGTATTGCAGGTCTGTGATGAAGTATCTCATGGACACATTTACTGTACAACCACATCTCTGCATTTTATGAAACTCTTGCTGTCTACCAACGATGTGCTAAAATCACATGGATAAAAAGAAACCATTACTTGTGTTGGAAGTCGCTTGTAATTATGACCCACCTGATCTCTTTGATGACAGAAATCATTCTGGTGGTAAAACTACCTGGTGGCACTGGAAACCAGGGCGCATTGGGTTTTATTCAATTCAAGCTGCCTGAAGAAGAGCCCCATAAAAGCGTTGTTAAAATAAACTTTGGTAGACAGAGACCTGGTGTAAACCAAGTGTAAACTCTGAGTGGAATTTTACTACAGACCCATAAACCTCTGAAAATAAAAGTTTGTAGTGGAAATTGAGAGAGTCATCTATCATGGGAATGCTGGGTGCTCCCATGGTCTGCAGGTACTGACTCCATCCTGCAAATCTCATCTTTTCCAAACCTCTACCTAGAAATGACACTCCTGAAACTCCATTTCTGCCTTCTCTGCTGTAAAATTCTTCCAATGTTGGCATCCTTCCAGTATCAGCATACCATAGCCAGCAAGACAATTCTTTTCTCCAGTTTTTGTTTTTTTTTTTCCCCCTTCATGTCCCTCAGGAAAACTTCATGGAAAAGCCATAGCTCTTGTTGGTTGTAGCACATCAAGATCTAAAAAAAAAAATAAAAAAAAAATTGCCACTAATTGTAACATTTGTAATTATTTCTGCCTTTTAATTTTTANAAGCTTTTAAGAAGCCATAAAGTTTACTTATTGAAAATGAGAAATGAATATTTATTGTCAGATTTCCATCTGAGATTGAAACCTTTTATTTAACAAGGGCTGGAAGTGTAAATTATTCAAATGTTTACATTTGAATGCTGCTGTACTCTAATGATTCCATTTTCTGCAGTGTATTAGGGGCAAGATAATGAAAACCTTCACCAGAATGTTAAACAAACACCCAGCTATGACTTTCTATGGCAATGGAAGAGGTTTGGTGACATAGTCAATGAGGACAGTCTCGTGCTCCTGCAGAAGTCAGTAGGGTGAAATAAATAACAGAATCACAGCATGGTAGGGGTGAGAAGGAACATCTTGAGATCATTGTGCCCAGCCCCCCTGGGAAGGCAGGCTTACCTAAAGAAGGTCACACGGGAACGTGTCCAGCTGGGTTTGGATTGTCTCCAGAGATAAAGACTTCACCATGTTTCTGGGAAGGCCATGCAAGTGTTCTATCACTCTGAAATTAAAGCACTTCCTTCTCATGTTTAGATGGAAGTTCTTATGTTCGAGCCTGTGCCTGTTATCTCCTGTTCTGTGGCTTGGCACCACTGAAGAAAGACTGGATCCATACTCCTGACATCCACCGAAACGAAAGTCTCCAGGCTTTCTACGGTGCTGACCTACATAGATAAAACAATGATATACCTATTGCCTCCTAAGTAGCATCAAGATGACAGATGGTTGTTAAAAAGTAGAGTTTTTTCCCCCATTATATATATGCAGATGTATTTAAAATCTGTGTGAGCTTCAGCTTGTCCAGCAAAGGGATTATGCAGCTATCAAGGCAAGAAGCTTGCTTTGACTTAGAGTGCTTGAAGGGTTTTTTTGACTAAATGATGGAGCTGAATGAAGAAAGGAGTTTGGAAATTTTTAGCACTGGAACATTTATGTTATTTTATTTAAGAAACAACCTAGTGAGGAAGATGGGGCCAGACACTTTTCAGTCTGCCCAGTACCAGGATGAGGTACAATGGGCACAAAGTGAAACCCAAGATGTACCATCTGAAGATGAGAAAAAAGTTTGTTGTGAGGGTGCTGAAGCCCTGGCTCTACCCAGAGAGGTTGTGGAATCTCCTCTAGAGAGATTCCAAACCTACCTGGACATTGTGATCCTGGACAAGCTGCTGTAAAGGGTTAACCCCTCCTGGGGGTAGGTCAGAACCTGATCCCAGGTCATCCCGACTCCTCCCTGGGTGTGGCCTGATCTGAGCCCAGGTGCAGTGGTTAGCCCACTCCCACTTCCTGTCTGGAACCCCTATAAAGCCAGAGCAAGTTCCTGTTTCTTGTCTGGCTCTTCACTTCTCTGTCATCTCTATGTCACCATCCAGCAGCATTCCTGGTTTCTGCTGCTCCTGCTTTGCCACGTGCGGGGACTATCCACCTCCATCCACTGATTGTATACATATATTTTGCATTTTGTTTTCCCTTCCCTCTATTTTTGTAGCTCCCCTTACCTAAAATACCCTTTATTTATTGTTAAGGTTTTCTTCTAACTTCCAAATTGAATCAAGTCTATTCTTTGGGCTTTGTGCTCTGGGAAGCTTGACCAGAGCCAATCTATCTGCTCTGAATGACCCTGCTTTAGCAGAGGGTTTGGTCAAGATGATTTCCAGAGGTCCCTTCCAAACCCCACAACGCTGAGATTTTCAAGTGCTGGTACAGGCTGCCCAAGGAGGTGGTGGAGTCATCATCCCTGGAGACGTTTAAAAGATGTGTAGATGTGGTGCTGAGGGTGTGTTGTAGCGGTAGTACCTTAGCAGTAGTGGTGGGATTGTGAAATTTAGGTGAGCGGTTGAACTTGAGGATCACAAAGATCTCTTCCAACCTCAACAGTTCTATGGTTCTGCTTTCACTCCTTGAGAAACACCTACTCAAAAACACCCTTGGACCAGAGCGAAATAGAAAGGCAATAATAAACCTTGAAGAAGTCTGGAGGTCATTATGTCCATTGTGCAAGCACTGTGCACTGCTGCCTGTCCCATTCCCAATCTGAGGCATGGGGGAATACCCCAGCGCAGTCCAGAGAGGAGAAATCAGTCTGGGTTGGCACAGGAGTAGGATTTTCTGCCTTAACTGTGATCTCTCTGAACTTCAGCCATTGCATTAGGTAATTAATTTCTTTCCCTCTCCAGGGTTTTCAAGGGATATCCTGTTCATGCATCCAGAGCCTAGTATACAGGTGACAGGAGTTTCTCATATTTAAAGAAAAAACAGAAAAACTCATGCACTCAAGGAGAAGAATGATTTTTAAACTGTTAAGACTTTTTTTTTCCTACCTCATAAAGAACTCAAAAGAGGCAAAAGCCCAATTTTCCCACCATTCCAACCTGGGTTCCACAGCCCTCACCTGTGTCACTCCTGTTATGCACACTCCAAAGCACTGCAGCTGCCCTTGTATTTTTCTGCCAGTATAATTTCTTAAATACACAAATATTAGACTCTAGGGCATGTTTTCCTGGGCCAACAATACATGCCTCACTTTTATTGTGAGGCACAAGCCCTTCGGTTTCATGTCTTTTGACCTCCCAAGAAAAGTATTAATGACCCTATAAAGCTCTCTCTGGCATGTATTCATATTCATACAATATACTGCTTTGTTTTTATATTGCATAGTAAAGGGGGGAGGGTGGGGTGAGAAGGAAAGAAAAAAATAAAAAGACATTTCATGGAATCAGAATGCTTTGGGTTAGAAGAGACCTCAAAGAGCATCTAGTTCCACCCCCCTGCCGTAGGCAGGGACACCTTCCACTAGACCAGGTTGCTCAAAACCTCATCCAATCTGGCCTTGAGCACCTCCAGGGAGGCAGCTTCCACAATCTTTCTGGGCAACCTGTACCAGTGTACCTGTACCACCACCCTCACTCCTTAGGATTTCTTCCTAATACCCAGTCTAAATCTGTTGTTTTCCATCTTAAATCCATTCCCTCTCATCCTGTCACTGCAAGTCCTTGTAAAAAGTCCTTCCCCAGCTTTCATGTAGCCTCCTTCAGGTACTGGAAGGCTGCTCTAATGTCTCCCTGGAGTCTTCTCTTCTCCAGTCTGAACAGCCTCAGTTCTCTCAACTTATTCCCATAGGGGAGGTGCTCCTGTGATCATCTTAATGACCTCCCCTGGACTTGCTCCAGCAGTTTGACGTCCTTCTCGTGTTGGGGGCAAGAGAACTGGATGCAGTTCTCCAGGTGAAGTCTCACCAAAGCAGAATATATGGAAAGAATCACCTCCCTCATCCTGCTGGTCACACTTCTATTGATTCTGGGCTGCCAGAGACCAGTGCTGGCTCATGCTGAGTTTTTCATCAACTGACACTCCCAAGATCTTCTCCTCAAGACTTGCTCTCGAGTCACTCATTGAACAGGCTATATTTCTGATATATTTCAATATCCTTTCACTATGAAACATATTTCAGAGAGGGGAAAAAGATCAACAGTGATCTGAAGAATAGATTACATTATTTGAGCTATATGAAGACTTTGGATTGCCGGAGCATGTCCAGAGAATCATAGAATCATAGAATCATAGAATGGTATAGGTTGGAAGAGACCTCAAATATCATCCAGTTCCAACCCCCCACCATAGGCAGGGACACCTCCCACTAGATCAGGTCGCCCAAGACCTCATCGAGCCTGGCCTTGAACACATCCAGGGAGGGAGCAGACACAACCTCCCTGGGCAACCTGTTCCAGTGCCTCACCACCCTCACTGTGAAGAATTTCTTCCTAACATCCCGTTCAAATCTCCCCTCCGACAATTTGAACCCATTCCCCCTCGTCCTGTCATTACAAGACCTTGTGAACAGCCCCTCCCCAGCCCTCCTGTAGGCCCCCCTCAGATACTGGTAGGCAGAGAAGGGCAGAAAAGCTGGTGAGGGGTCTGGAGAAGAGTTCTAGTGAAGAGCAGTCGAGGCATCTGGGGTTGTTTAGTCTGGAGAAGGAGATTCTGAGAGGGAGATCTCTACCTGGAGGGAGACTGGAATGAGGTGGATGCTGGTCTTCTCCCCAGTATCAGGTGACAGAATGAGAAGAAATGGCCTGAAATTGTGCCAGTGGAGTCTTGAAAGTCTCTTCCAACCAAAACAATTCTATTATTCTATTCTATTCCTCTTTGGATTGAGGTGGAAAGATGGGGAATTTCTATTTAAAACTGCTCTCCTAGTCCCCTCTCTGAGGTTGTCCCAGAATGCTGCCTGCAGTAGAAGCTCTTTTCATTGGCCAGCAGGAACCCTGCTGCAGATGGCAGCAGCTGGACTTTGTTACTGGAGTGAGTAGAGTCATAATTAGAGAAAAAGCAGAAATAAGTTCAAATAGAAGTAAACCAGGCTAAAATATGACAGAATCATAGAATTGTTTCAGTTGGAAAAGACCTCTAAGATCATCGAGTCCAACCTTCAACCTAACACTGCCATGGCTATTAAGCTATGTCTCAGAGTACCATGTCCACACAATTCTTGAACACTTCCAGGGATGGTGACTCCACCACCTCCCTGGGCCACCTGTTCCAATGCCTGACCACTTTTGCAGAAAAAAGTAATTTCCTAATCTCCACCCTAAGCCTCCCCTGGCAAAATTTCAGGCCATTTCCTCTCGCTCTATCACTTGATACTGGGGAGAAGTGCACATGTTAGTAATAAACAGTTTGCTAAACATTGGTGTAGTAACTATACATTACAGTAGAATATTTCTACAGACATTTTCCAGTGCTCCAATCTTGCTTTTTTGATATAGTGGCAGTATTAAAATCCCTATCAAAAACGCGTATGCAATATTGCCAGGCCATTATCACTCTCTCATTTGCACAGCAGACATAAAAATGTATCATCACCTCTTATATATGGCAAAACAGACTCAGTTAGGAATAGAGCATCTTCTCATTAACATCTGACTGATGTGAACAAAATATGTTTTAATTAACCCTTTAATTAAATCAAATACATGGAAAAAATAAAATATTTGGTAAAATCAAATACTGAACCTGTTGGTGTGAGGCCAAAGGAGTCCACAGCAATGATTTAAGGATCGAAGACCCTCTGCTGTGAGGACAGCCTAAGAGACTTGAGGATGTTCAGTCTGGAGAAGGAAAGGCTCCAGGGAGATCACCTGATAGCTTTTCAGTGCTTAAATGGGCTGATCAGAAAGCTGGCACAGACCTGTTGTGACAAGGCAAGGAGGGGTGGTTTAAACTAAAAGAGGGAGATCTAGACTGGAGACAAGGGAGAAATGCTTGACACTAAGGGTGGTGAGACACTGACCAGCACTGCCCAGAGACATGGGAGGTGCTCCATCCTACTGGAACCATTCCAGATCAAGTTGTTTGGGGTTCTGAGTGACCTGCTCTAGTTGCAGGTGTGCCTGCTGACTGCAGGAAGTTTGAACTAGATGACCTTAAAGGTCCCTTCCAAAACAAACCATTCTGTGATTGCATAAATCCACACAACAACCAGAGTAATTCTTTTTTGCAACATATGAAACAAATCAAGTAGAACCTAATTTCAGCTATGGTGTCTTCATTTCTGATAGGTCCATGGGAAAGAAAGGCAAATCTTGCTCCTACTTGCCTGGGAGTTTTTCCTCCTACCTTGAAGGGAAAAATATCACAGTTCATAAAGTCTGGGGGCTTTATTAGCACAGAACTACTTTTTTTTTCTCTTCTAACACTTATCAAAAAAGCACTTCCAAAGTTTGCAGAAGCAAATAAACCAACAGATCTTTCAAAAGGAAGCCTCCAAGCTGTTCTCGAAACTCATGAGGTGGAGAAGGTGTCACTCAAAAAAATTATAGAAAACACTCTACAAATTCATATGGACAACAGAGGAAGGGCATTTGCCAGTATCTTTGTCTTCCTACTTAGCATCTTACTTTTCAGTGTTGATATTTAAGGCAGAGTAGACAGAAACATTCATAATTAATAATGGCAAAATCTATTTTATTACTTTTTAAATTTAGAAATATAGTAAACAACATGAAACTGGAGCTATTTGGCAACGTCCTTGTGATACACAGAAATAAATCCATTCCAGCGAGTCTCCAAAGTATTTTAGACCAAACTTTGTAAATGGCAAGGAGGAAATATAAAAACTATTTTGGGTATGTTTATTGAGCCAAAAAAAGTAGACATGATATACAAATTTTTATTTGAATTTTTGTTGTTGTTGTTGTTGGGTTTTGTGACTGGAAAACTCCTCAGACAGCTGTGATCTGAAAAAGTGCTTTCCAGTCAATCACAAAAATTTTCACTCTTCCACCAATGTCATTTGAGGACTTTTATTGCAGGTCTTGGGAGGGAGTAGCAGAACTCAAGGCAGAGTGAGTGTGGATTTGGGTTTGACGAGCATTGGTGTTCTGGAACTGATTCACTAGTAGCCTGCTTTATATTAACTTCTCCACAGAGAATATCTCCAGCTTACACTCTCTGGATCCTACTGAAATCTTTACATTGCCTACTCCATTATGAATGAGTCAAATTTAAAGGTAAACTAAGAAAGTAGTTAAAAAACAGCTCTGTGCTGAAGATCCCATGGAGCCTTTGCAAATAGGGGTGACTTTGGGAAAAATCATGAAAGCTTTTGGAAATAGAAATCTCTCCTTCTTCCTGATACTCAGAACAGGGTGTCAGAGTGGAGCTGAGGAAACTCCTCATGTGGCTAATCTGTTCTTTTGCCTTGCAAAAGTAATACATTGAGGGCTCTCAGTGTACGAAGGATATGGACCTGATGGAACAGGTGAGGACAGGCTGAGAGAGTTGAAGTTTTTCAGAGTGAAGAAGACTCCGAGGAGACCTCCTTGTGGCCTTTCAGTGTTTAAAGGGGTCAATAGGAAAGCTGGGGACAAACTTCTTTTTATCAGTGCTTGTTGTACAGAACAAGGAGTGATGGTTTTAAAACAAAAAAGGAATATTTGCTTTAGATATTAGGAAGACATTCTTCACTGTGAGATTGACGAGGCACTTCAACAGACAAAGAATGCAGCCACAGCTTGTGCCTTACCTTGGGCTGCAGCTGCAGAGAGTTGCCAGAACTAGGGGCTCTCAACTGCCCAACAAGGGATTGCAGTCATATCCTGAATCCAGTTCCCGTCTGCTGATGAATTTGGACTTGCCCAGTGCCTGCCCACCAGCATCAGTGGTGCCAATGCTTCCATAACGGCTTAGGTCACATATTGGTTTGTATCTTTTTGTCTCCATTCCGTGGGACTGTTCTTTCCATCCCAGCTAGTTGAGTTTCTTTTCCACCCCATCAGTATCTCACTTCTTTCTTTTTTTCTTCCCTTTGGGAAGGCAGAGGATTCATGGAGAGCCTCTGACACCCCTCTGTTGGCTGGCCCAGCACTTACCCATGATAAAGGAAGACACTTGCAGGAATCCCATGCAGACTTCATCTGTCTGTGGATATTGGCTGTCTGCAGTGTCTATCCCTGCAAAAGGAATTTTCATCTTCACTCAAAACCTCAGCAGAATTTGCATAGTCTTTGTATAAATGAGGATCCCTTAAGCTTTAAATTTCTAACTATTGTAACTAACAACACAGATGATGTAAAGTGGAAATATTAATTCATTACTTCCCCTGATTGAAAATATTGTATGGCTCACTGAAAATCTGAGAGTTGTGAATATTCCTTTCCTGTAGACATCAGCTCCTTCCATGCTGTTCTTTTATGCATCACGTCACTTCCCAGATGCCTTTTACTGAAAATAAATGTAACAAAATCACATACACCAGCTCAAAATTCAGCTTTAAATATTCCTTATTCGTAGCTGGTTTCCAAGTGAGTGATTCTTGGGGAAAAATTGTAGGTGTAGTTTTGAAAAGGGCGCACATTTGTATTGCCCAGCTTGGATGATGGCACATTAAAAATCCTTGCAAATGTTCTTCTGCTGACAATGAAAAGTTAAAAACCTTTCCTGAGCTGGCTGTGTGTCAGCATCTAAAGTAGAACCTTGTTCTCTGCATGGTGTGGGTTGGAAGTGACCTCTAGAGATCATCTAGCCCAACCCCCCTACTAAAGCAGAGTCACGCACACCATCTTGCAAAGTATCACAACATCCAGATCATTTTGAAGATCTCCAGAGGAGGCACCACAACCTCACTGGGCAGACTACCCCAGGGCTCCAGTACCTTCCCACCAACGATGTTTTTCCTCATCTCCAGATGGAACATCCTGGGTTCCAGTTTGTGCCTGTTGCCCCCTGTCCTGTCACTGTGCACCACTGACGAGAGTGTGGCCCCATCTTCTTGACCCCACCCTTTAGATCTTGCTGAGCATTGAGAAGGTCTTCTCTCAGGCTGCTCTTCTCCAGGCTCAACAGCCACAGTGATAAGACAAGAGGAAATGGCCTCAAGATGCCACAGGGGAAATTTAGGTTCGATGCGAGGAACAATTTCTTCCCAATAAAGATTGTCAGGGCCTGGCCCAGGCTTCTCAGAGGAGTGGTGGACTACCCATGCCTGGAGCAGCTTCAAAGCTATGTAGATGTGGTGGCATGGTTTAGTGGTGACCTGGCAGTGCTGGGTTAGTGGTTGGTGATCTTAAAGGTCTTCCAAAACAAAATGATTCTGTGGTCTATGTAATAGCTGCTACCTGCATTTTCAACAGATTTGTTATGTCATAATGGTCTTACACAATATTCCTACAGAGAAGTTATCTGAATCACTGAATTATTATATTATTATCACTTATGAGTGGACAGGTAAGAAAATAGGACAAAAGAGTTTGTATGTCTCAAGCTTGCAAAGGAGTATGTGGTCACTGGTGTCCTACTAGACTTTCAGATGACTTAGATGAGCCTGTCAAGGTCCAGCAACTTCTCTTTGCACCAGCAGAACATCCCAGGACATGAGGACCATTCAGTAGGACACCTAAACCCAGCAGCAACTCCTTCTGAAAGAATTTGAATCAAAAATGCAAGAAGTGGACGTATGAGGAAGGGTTTCACAAAGAAGTGCAGAACTGGTAGGGACCATCTCCTGAGCAGTGCCCACAGCACTTCAGGAAGCATTTCAGTGCCCTTTCTTCTGCAAATTGCCTTCCAAGTTTTAAGTAAAGATTTCTTTTGTCTTTTGTCCCTTTTGAAAAAAAAAAAAATAAAAAAAAAAATCAAAGCATGGGAATTTAATAGAAAACAACCGAAAACATCTGAAGAAAATAAACACTTAAGCAGGAGCTATCCCTGTCAGGAGGTTTTCCATAAATCCTAACTTCTCATCATCTGAAGATTTACTTCTTTAGCAGCAGATGGTGTGACCCTTCTGCAATTAGTTGTCTCTGCACTTAGAGAGACAGCACTCTTCAAACCCCAGTGTTGTTGCTGACAGAAACATTTTTTAAAGCACTATGGAAACAAGACTACTTTCTTTAATTGCAGCATGCAAATGGGCTGAAGAAGGATGGAAAGAGGTGAATATTAAGCACTCAGCCCAGTGCAACTCTGAGATGTAGCCTGCACTTTTGGGGTAAGATT
>VWZI01021884.1:0-25000 GCA_013396835.1 Psilopogon haemacephalus | reverse complement strand
GATTAGTTGGAAAACACCTGTTTTCAAAAGGAAATGGATGGGTTTGAGCTGTTGTGCAGCACAAGACGGTTGTTAAAAATCTGGAATTTTATGATGTTGGTTAATAAATGTGCCCAAAGATGCCTTTGTTTCTCTGAGCAGGCATCTCTCTCCCCCTCCCACCTTTGCAAACAAGCACAGGAGTGAAAGCTCCTCTTTATGCAAAATGTGTATGTATATAAAACTCCTAGGTATAACATTAACATATTTAAATTATCATAAAAATAAATGGTGCACCAAAACCTTCCCTGGATTTTTTTTTTCCCCTTAAAAAATAGTTATGGATATTATTCTCTGAGAAACATCTTCTGTGTGGGCATGCTAAGAATTCATGATTTCATTGCACGGTAGAGAATATGAGAGTTTTATGTGTGATTCACAAAGAAAATTAGGTGTGAAAGTGGGATAAGTACTGGGATGTACAGCAGATAGCTACCTCCAAGGCAAGATTTACATACAGAGATTTGTATTGTGTTATGGAACCTACTTATTGTAACCATAAAAATTATTTGTACATCGATTTCCGTGGAGTCAAATTTTAAAGATGTAAAAGGTAGTTAATTCTTCCAAATGAGTTTTTAAACAAATACCAAGGGGGCAAGATGCAACAGAGACCAGAGAAACAGCCTCATCACACCATGCAGCAAACAATATCCAGAAATTCACAGCAAATGGAAACGAGAAGTCTCCATTAAGAGCTCTACATCGTGTACAGTCAATGTCATCAGACCTCACTGCCTACAAAACATATTTTACATGTTGCTGTCCAGTTTCTAGAAGTGATTTTGCTGTAAGAGAAAGGAGGAAGCATGGGATAGCAAAAGCCAACGAAATGCTCAAAGCTCAGTTGTTGCATGGTTTTATCTCTACCTTTCAAAGGTGCATGAAATTCAGTGGAAGGTACTCAGATTGAAACACTGAGCAGAAAAAATAGGAGCTGCAAGATAGTAACTGTAAAATCATTCAATCTAAATACTATTCTATTGAGATAAATATCTTTGTCTTCCTTTACCCTCTTTTCACAGTTTTCCCCATATTGATGATTATTAATCATAGAATCCCAGAATGATCTGGAGGTCATCCAGTCCAACCCTCCTGCTAAAGCAGGGTCACCACAGCAGTTTGCCCAGGATCACAGTGGCCAGATGGGTTTGGAATCTCTGAGAGTTTGGAATCTCTCCAGGGGCAGCCTAGGCCAGAGTTCAAGCACCCTCAAAACAAAGAAGGTTCTTGTTATTTTCGGACGGGACCTCCTGGGTTTCAGTTTGTGAAACCCAGCCTTGTCCCCCAGCCTTTAGGTCTTGCTGAGCACTGGTTGGATCCCCTCTCAGGCTGCTCTTCTCTAGGTTCAACAACCCCAGGTCTCTCAGCCTTTCCTCCTCACAGAGATACTCCAGGCTCTCAGCATCTTTGTAGCCTCTGCTGGGCTCTCTTCAGCAGTTCCCTGTCTCCCTTGAACTGGAAAGCTCAAAAATGGACCCAGGACTCCAGATGTGTCCTTATTAGGACAGTGTAGAGGTGGAAAAGAACCTGTTGGTCACACTCTTCTTCATGCACTCAAAATCACAGGCTAATTTTTACTGTGCTGCACCTGACACTCAGAGCACAAATAATTTTTCATGGAGAGCAAACAGGGAAACTGAGGGCTGGCAGTCAGCCCAAGGTCACAAGCAGGTCAATTTACAAGTAGAACTGAAATTAGACTTGGACTCTGTCAGTGGAGAAACGTGGTCAAACACCAGCAGACCCTTTGCAAAGCAGGGATGTGAGTGGTCCCAGGTGATGCACCCCACACACCTGCCAGTAGCTCTTCACTCCTTTGGAGGAACTATGGAAAACATGGGTACCTCATTTACAGCCAAGTCACACACGTTTACCTTACCAAGGTCCAAAGAATCCCATGTGAAACAGCTCTTAGCAAGACGGTCTTTGAAAATCAAGGATATTTAACTCATAATGTGCTCTGGACTGAAATATATGGATATGGAATTGGCGGGTGTACACATGGGACTGAACAGCATCTTAAGTCTAGCCTGAAATATCCCTAAATGTCTCCCTGAAAGATGGTAGAAATCATATTGGAACTACAAGCAGGATTTGTCCTTAAACCCAGAGTAAAATGCTGCCCAAACTGAGCCCTGGGCTGATCATTTACTTCATCAGCTTCCCACAACCTGTTTGTTAAAGCCAGGAATGCACCTTCCGATTGACATGAGTGGCAGAGGATCACCTGCCTGCTTTCAGCTAAACCTCCTTGCTGCAGCAGAACTTCAACAGCAGATAAAATTGTGAGAAGTAACCTTTCCCTCTCCTTTCTAGCAAGAGCAGAAATATCCTTTCCTGTGCCCCCAGTTCATCATCACATGCATTCATGCCCACTGAGACATGGGCATTTTCCTATATTCAAAGAACAGTGGAATCATTTTGGTTGGGAAAGATCTTTAAGGCCTTCATGTTGAACCATTAACCCAGCACTGCCAGGTCACCACTAAACCGAGTCCATTAGCACCACATCTACACAGCTTTGAAACCCCGCCAGGGATGCTGACCACCACCGCTGTGGGCAGCCTGGACCAAGCTTTGATAACCCTTTTCACAGGATCATAGAATGTTAGGGATTGGAAGGGACCTCTGGAGATCATCGAGTCCAACCCCCCTGATGTGGGCAGGACCATAGAATCTAGAGCAGGTTGCATAAGAGCGAGTCCTGACAGGTTTTGAAAGTCTCCAGAGAAGGAGACTCTATAACCTCTCCAGGGAGCTTCTTCCAGTGCTCTCTGATTCTTACAGTAAAGAAGTTCTTCCCCAGTTTGAAGTGCTGTAGTTTACATCTATTGCCCTTTGTCCTTTCACAGGGCACAAGAGAACAGAGGCAGTCCCTTCCTTCTTGACCATCCAGTCCTCAGATTTTAACAAACATTTATTAAATCTCCTCTCAGTTTTCTCCAGACTGAAAAGCCCCAGGTCTCTCAGACTTTTCTTACCAGACATTGCTCCAGTCCCTTAATCATTCTTATAAGCCCTCCTTTGGATGCTTTCAAGTAGATCCCTGCCCCTCTTGAACTGGGGACCCCAGAACTGGATACAATATTCCAGATGAGGTCTCACTAGGGCAGAGTAGAGGGGAAGGAGAACTTCCCGCAACCTGCTGGATACACTCCCCTTAATGCACCCCAGAGTACTACAAGGGCCACAAGGGCGCATTTTTGTCCCATAGATAATGTTCACCAGGACTCCTAGGTCCTTCTCCATGGGGCTGCTCTCCAATTTATTCCTTTTGGGGAAAAAATTGTTCCTAATGTTAAACCTAAGCCTCCCCTGGGGCAAGTCAAGGCTATTTAAGCTTGTCCTATTGGAGTTCCTTGTGAGAGGAGACTGACCCTCACCTCACCCCAACCTCCCTCAGTGAGTTGCAAAGAGCCGGAAGGTCTCCCCTCAGCCCCCAATTTCATCAGCTGCTCCTCACCAGACCTGTTCTCCAGACCCTTCCCCAGCTTTGTTGCCTGCTCCAGACCTGCTCCAGCACTTCAATGTTCTTCTTGGAGTGAAGACACCAAACACAGTATGCAAGATGCGGAAGAGGCGACTTGTTCTTCCAATATACTTCTCTTCACTGGTATCTTCACTTATTATTCCAGTCAGCCAGGCACCTTCCCCTACTGTGAGCTGGGTGCTGTTGGAACACACCACAGCTCTTCTCATCATGGATCTCTTGGCTGTGCTAGGATGGACAATCCCCACTAATTTTTAAGACAGATTTTATGAGAAAACATCCAGGTTTGTACAAATGCTGTTTATTGTTGTTGACATTGCCTGCTTATTCTCTCCTTCCTACCCAACTAACAAAACAATACAGGCACCAGATACCAATTCCTGACAGCCTTGCACCAATAATATCTACTCTAAAACAGATAAAGTACCTTATTTTAAAATTGTTTAAAAATCTACTCAAAATTAGCAAAACAATTTTGCTAGATGATACCTTCCAGGAAATTTTACTTATTNAAAAAAAAAAAAAAAAAAAAAAAAAAAAAAAAAAAAAAAAGAGCATAAGAAATAGATTTACTTTGTTTTACATAGAATTTTATCAACTAAATCTACTAAAAAGATAGTAAAAAAGCAAAGTTAGCTATTAGATAACAGTCCTTGCTGCCAAAAGCCATAATCTGACACAGATTGAGCCTGGTACAGTAGTCAATTAATGGCTCAGTGCTCATACAATAATGACCTACTAACCTGACGGTGTGTTGCTCTCACATTTTGCTGTCCCCTGGGATGCTACTGTCACTGTGTTATCTATTGCCTGCTTCCCTATCAAAGAAAATAAGCAGAGCTGAAATGTATGTACGCATCAAGCTCTGTAGTTCATTGCACACCAACCCCAGCAACTGGAGGAACAATAGATTTATAAGTTTATCCTACATTAAACCAAACATGCCTGACTGCACTGTAAATTACTAAATAATAAACCAGGTGGTGTAAGATCCTGACTTGGACAGAATATAAAAATCTATCAACCTGTAAAATACAATAACCATAAACGTGCTATGTCGCTGATGGCTCAGGTAAACCATCCACCTCCAGCAACAGAAGGGCTTTTCCAAGAGTAAATGGCAACGAAAAGGCTTCCTAAATTTAGGTCCTGAGCACTTCATCATTCCACACAACACCATCAAGAGGAGAAATATAATTGAGCTAAAAACCAGTGGTAAATGTGTTTGGTTTGTTTACATTTCTTTGTGTCTAATGGAACTATTTCATGGTAATGTGCTGTGTTTCCCAGCATATTGCCACAGGCATTTAGTCTGATCTCTAAAGAGAAGATGAACTACTGCAGAAGGGCATACTTCTTCAGTGCTCCAACTTCACATTCAAATAAGAGTGAAATGCTTGTGGGAGATGCAAAATGGAGAGAGACAAAAGGTCAAGGTACTTGCTTCCTTGGAGTGGACTAATTCTTACTTTAAAGCAAACTCACTGCAGCTGTGTTAGCTCAACAAAATATTTTGTGTGCTCTTCCCCAAATGATATCTGGAATCTTTAATAAGTCCTACCTTTGCTGCCAAAATTAACTGCCACAAATCATAGAGTCATAGAATGGTAGGGACTGGAAGGTACCTCTGGAGATCATCTAGTCCAACCTTCCTGCTAAAGCAGGATCACCCACAGAGTGTTGCCCAGGATTACAATGTCCAGGTGGATTTGAAATCTCTCAGAGAAGGAAAATCCACAACCCCTCCGGGAAGTCTGCTCCAGCGTTTCAGCACCCTGACAGCAAAAGGGGATTTTTCTCCTGTTCAGGTGGAAATTCCTAGGGTCCCTATTGCCCCTTTTCCTGTCACTGGCACCAATAAGCTATCTGTGTAGCTGTCTCAGAATCACAAAGCAGTGGGAGTTGGAATGCACCTCTGCAGACCATCTAGTCATTTTAGATCAGCAAGAGCTAAAGTGACTAAAGTCCAACACCCCTGCCAAAGCAAGATCACCTAGGGAAAGTCACAAGGAATGCATCCAGACAGTCTTGGAAGTCTCTTGAGAAGTAGACTCCACAACCTCTCTGGGCAGCCTACTCCAGAGCTCCAGCATCTTCACACCAAATAAACTTTTACTTATGTTCAAATGGAAAGTCCTGGATTCTAATTTGTGCTTGTTGCCCCCTGTCTTGTCACTGGGTACCACTGGAAAGAGTCCATCTCGATCCTTTTGACACCCATCCTTCAGATATTTATAAACATTAATAAGATCTCCTCTCAGTCTTCTCTTCTAAACAGCCCCAGGTCTTTCAGCCTTTACTCATCCAGTCCCTTCATCATCTTCATAGTCATCCATTGGTCAGTCTCTAGTATTCCCCTGTTCTTCTGGAACTGGAGAGCCCAGAACAGGACACAATCCTCCAGGTATGGTCTCAATAGGGCACAGAAAAGCAGGACGAGAATCTGACTTGAAAACCTCCTATCAAGGCATTCAACACCTATTCAGGAAATTCTAACTCCAAAACCTCCACTAATAATTAATGCAATTTTAGGAACTTTTCCATGAAGAAAGTGGGTTGAATTTCTATGATTTGCCACCAGTGCTTACATTCATAGAGGAAAAACTAATTGCTGTGTGGCTTGACATCATTACAGAGAAATGGTGGAGGATACAGACACTTTAATTAGGGGTGGCTTTAAGTTCAGGGTATGACTGATATCATAGTGCTTTTCTCATGTGCTTACATAGGATGATCACACTGCAACAAAAATACATTTTTCCTTTCTGCAAGCCTCGTCTTTGCAACAGAAAATAAAGTATTTTTTTTCATACAGGTGAGCTGACAGTATATATTTCCCCACTTGATTTCATTCCCCTGCTCTACCAACCATAAAGAAATATTTTTCAATCTAACAAAGTGCATACTCAACTATGGAGAGACCATTGAATGCACTGAGCTGGAAGAGACCTCTAGAAGTCATATAGTCCACTCTCCCTAAGTTGGAAGGGCCCTCTAGAAGTCATCTAGTCCAGCCTCTCTTTAGTCAATAGGGACATCATCAATTAGGTCAGGTTGCTCAGAGCCCCAACAAGTCTGACCTTAGCACCAGGCTTGGCAGAGTTAGAGAATGGTTGGACTCAATGATCTTAAGGGGCTTTTCTAACCAAAACCATTCTGTGATTCTATAATTCAATGACTGAGGCATGAAGAGATACAGGTGAGATTGTGTTTAGTAAAATGGAAATATTTTTCCCCATTCTGTAGTCTTAAGGAGTTGGGCAATCTAACAATGGTTAAAAGAGGTACATTTTGTTCCTCTTTGTGTACAACTCCATTGAGCTCACATTCTGCACTTTCTTAAGGTGCTGAGATCTTTATGTGTCTTTTAATAGACTTTGACTCAGGAGACAAACATGTTGAGAGCTGTCATCATCAAGATGCCTGCTGTCATTGTGCCATCTTCTTAACCTAATGTAAGGAAATTCATATTTAGTGAACGAGGAAATTACTTTGGGTATGTATCATTCAAATCCTTGAGGATTATTGGCTAATTAGGAGCACAGTAATGTAAATTTGCCTTGTGTCAGGTTTTCAGGAACAGTAAAATAACATAATTAAGCAGTGAACAAAGTAGATCATTTAAGCTACTCTTCACTGACAAATGTATATGATGTCTAAATATACCATGGTCTCCTAAACTAGTAACTAATGAGGACTCACTCTACTTGCTGGAAACTCTAAAATCATGGTTTAAGAGCAATCAAGTATGTAGGTCTAGAGTAAACAGTTATAACTCACACTTAGTGCAGCTAAGGAGAAGGGTGATATTTTCAAAAGCTCTCTGAATGCAAACCTGTGGCCCTGGGTGGTGCACACGTGTATGATTTGAGTAGCTGATGAGGCATCTCAGATACCTCCCTCCAAAGTTCAACCAGAAACTAGTGAAGACGTGCAGCTGCAGCAATGCCAAATGGAAATTCAGGGAAAAAAACTCATGCAAGGTCTTTGCATGCTCAATTGTAAACATGTTCTGGTTTTTGTAATCTGATTCTTCTTTTTTTCTTTTTTTTTTTTTTTTTTTTTTCCTCCCACCTCATTTCACCCTCTGCTTCCTGGGTGGTGACTTTGCATGGTGTGCACCATGACAGCCTTCTATTCCTCAGTGCACAACCCCTGTTTCAGATCTCATTCAAGCAGTCCTGTCCGAAATCATCATCTATGTGGTCCTCTGTGGCATCAGAAAAGTGGTATGAATTGATGAGTTAAGGGACGTAAGCCATAGTCATCCATGGAGAATGCTCACTTCTCCATATAGTATCCAGCACTCCCACAACATGCAGAACATTGATAGACAAACTGCACAGCCAAATTCTCCTCATCCATACCACAGGAACCTTATTTTGTTTTAACTGTAGGTGTTTCAGTTTGAAATCTGGAGTTCAGCATTGCAGCAGAAGATGGGTGGGTTCCTCACACCAGGGTGAGAATATTTTCAGTGCTCCACAGAGAGACATATACTGAACTCAGTGTCTGAGGTCCTGGAGCTGACCAGCCCTGTGACTGAACAAGCAGTTCTCCAGACCAGACATGAGCAGAGGATCAATGCCTATCAATATCTAAAATGCAAGGGTCAAAAGACCTTTTCAGTAATGCCCAGCAACAGAACAGGGGCTAAAGGGCCTATGAAGTTACCTCTGAAGATGAGGAACAGATTCTTTGCTGTGAGAGTGCTGGAGTCCTGGAGGCTGTCCAGAGAGGTTTTGGAGGTTCCTTCTCTGGAGAGATTCCAAACCCATCTCTCTGTGGTGAAGAACACCCTGCTTGTCCCTTGGGAGAAACGACTGACCACTACTTCATTCCAACCTCCTTTCAGGGAGTTGTAGAGTGAAATGGGGAGGTTTTCCTCAGCCTCCTCTGTTCCCTCAGTCATTCATGCAGCCCTGAGGAAAAGGACCTGGGGGTCTGAGTTGACGAAATGCTCAACATGAGCCAGCAATGTATATATGCAGCCCAGACAGCAACTGTGTCCTAGGCTGCATCAAGAGCAGCATGGCCAGCAGGGCAAAGGCTCGTCAGATCCCACCTGGAGTACTGTGTGCAGTTCTGGAGCCCCCCAACAAAAGAAGGACATGGAACTGTTGGAGAGAGTCCAGAGGAGGCCACAAAGATGATCAGAGGGCTGGAGCACCTCTGTTATGAGGACAGGCTGAGAGTGTTGGGGGTTTTCAGCCTGGAGAAAAGAAAGCTTTGAGGAGACCTTATAGTAGCTTTCCAGTATCTGAAAGGGGCCTACAGGAGGGCTGGGGAGGGACTATTTACGAGGTCTTGTAATGACAGGAAAAGAGGTAATGGGTGTCAACTGGCAGAAGTGAGATTTAAACTAGATATTAGGAAGAAGTTCTTTACAGTGAGGGTGGTGAGACACTGCAACAGGTTGCCCAGGGTGGATGTGGCTTGTCCCTCCCTGGAAGTGTTTAAGGTCAGGTTGGATGAGGCATTGGGTGACCTGTTCTTGTGGGAGGTGTCCCTGCTTATGGCAGGGGGTTGGAACTGGATGATCTTTGAGGTCTCTTCCAACCTAAACCATTCTATGATTGTGTGATTCCTCACCAGACCTGTTCTCCAGACCTGGCACTTTGCACCTTCACTGCCCTTTTCTTGACACACTCCAGTACCTTAATGTTCTTCTTGAAGTGAGAGGCCCAAAACTGAACTCAGCACTCGAGAGGCAGCCCCAACAGTGTTGCACAGAGGGGGACAATCCCTCTCCTACTCCTGTCAGCCACACTATTGGTGAAGTCACAAAATGTGTAGACATGACACTTCATGACACAATTCAGTGGCCATGGTGGTTGATGGTTGGACTTGATCTTAGAGACCATTTCCAACCCAAACAATTCTATGATTCTACAAATTAAAAGTGTCCAAACTTCTCCTAACTCTGACTGCAAAGGCATATAATTTACTTCTGGTACCCATAGCAGAGTTTGTAATTACAATGAATAAGTCGTGTACAACCCTCTCCTAATCACAGAGATAATACATAGAATAAGTGTTTCAGAACAATTTAATCTGTTTTCTAGCATAAACACACACATGCACAAAAAGCTATTTTGCAGCCTCTTTGTGCTAAAACGTAACAGCACAAAATACAGCACTGTGTTATCAGCTCAAAATATTGAAACTTGTGTGCATTTTTTTTTTTTTTTCCCTTCTGGATGCAAGTTAAGTAAAATTGCCTTTCAGGAGAAATGCTTGTGAATTATCAAAGACTTCTTTTGAAGCAAACAAAGAGTGCAAGAGCAAATGTGTTCTTCCTAAACTAATTGGAATTTCTATCTAAATGACTCTTGGACAAATTGAAAGTGCTAAGTATGAGCCTCCTTTTTTTTTTTTTTTTTTTTTTTTTTTTCTTTTTTTCCCTTAAAATTCTATTCTAGCTTGTAATAAAGGAAAACTACAAAAAATGCCACAAAATCCTTGGGAAAAACAGAAAGTACTTTTGGAAAAATCACGGAATGGTTTGGGTTGGAAGGAACCTTCAAGATCATTTAGTTCCAACCCCCCTTCATGGGATACCTTCCACTAGGCCAAGTTGCTCAAAACACTTCCCAACTTGGGTTTCAGTCTTCTATGATGTTTACTAAAATTACTTTCTACGAGGTGATTAGGAAGCAAATTGCCAAGTAAGCAGAGAAAAAAAATACCTCTCAGACTAATCAGTGTATCGCAGAATTAGTTCTTCCTTCAAAATAACATCCAACCAATGGGCTTGTCACTTTGGATAAAGCCTATTTTCATTTTACACACACTAGTTTTTAAACATTAATATTCATGGGAAAGAAAACTAATTTTGTAGATAAAACCCCCACTGCCCTTCCTGGGTCCTCATTCCAGCACAGAAAAACACGGTTGTCACCCAAAAAAGAGTTCATTTTTAGCCCTCTGTGTCTAATCGCTGCAAGAGCCAGTAAAATAAATCAGCAAGGAGTAAAAGTAAAATTTGCAATAACCTGATACTACTGCCTCATCCTCCCACATCTCAGGACATAAAACTTACTGTCAGAAGAACTCACAGCATGAGAATTAATCAAGGAACTCTTAAAATACTCCAAGCACCTTCCTTCTGATGACTAATTTGCCTTTCCTATTGCAAACTACTAATTTTTTATCTCAATCGATATGTACGAATATACCTCCCCATCAATCATCCGGAGCAAGGACAAACTTCCACTATTTATATAAGACTGACTACAAGATGAAACAAAAATTGACTACAGCTAACCTGGGTTGGCCACAACAGTGTAGGAAGGTGGGAGGGAAGGGGATGGAGGGATGGGAACAAATGCAGTGGACACTCTAGGGAAAAATGTCAGGTTGGTTGGAGCAGAAAAGCTTCACCAGGCAGCACACAGGAAACAGAAATGAAGGAAAATTGAAAGAGTCAAAAAGAATCTCTTACAAATGACCAAAACCCAGCTGAAGTCCCAGAGGGAAAAGTTTAGAATCAGCAGGAAAAGGGGAACAATAGAAGAATGTCTGAAATACAAAAAAAAAGGGCCCAGAATCGCTCTATAGAGAGGGGAGAGGCCAGAAGAAGTACAAATATGTCTCAGACCAAATCAGAGCCTAGCAGAACTCAGGAGGCTTTAGTGATGTAAAACCGGCAGACATTTTCTCTATCCAGTTCAACATTTGAACCAAAGAGGAGAAATAAGAAGGAAATCCATGGAAATATTTGAAGATGGACTGAAAAAGCACAGAAATGTGCACATCCAACACACACACATTGCCTTCTGCTCTGCCCTGGTGAGGCCACATCTGGAGTACTGGGTCCAGTTCTCGTCTCCTCAGTTCAAGAGACACTAAGACCTACTGGAAAAAGCCCAGTGGAGGCTACAAACATGATTAAGAGCCTGAAGTATCTATGTGAGGAGGAAAAATGGAGAGATTTGGGTCTGTTTAGCCTGGAGAAGGGCAGCCCCAGAGGAGATCTTCTGAATGCTCAGCAAGAGCTAAAGCATGGGGAGCAAGAGGATGCAGCCAGACTCTTGACAGTGGTTCCCAGTGACAGGACAAGAAACAATGGGAAAAACTGAAACCCAAGAGGTTCCACCTAAGCAGAAGCAAGAATTTCTTTCTTCTGAGGGTGCTGGAACACTGTCTGAGGCTTCCCACAGAAGTTGTGGAGTCTCTGGACAGAATTACAAAGCCACCCGAATACTGTGATCCTAGGCAATCTGTTGTGGGTGACCCTGCTTTAGATGATCCCCAGAGGTCTCCTTCAATCCCCACTATACTGGGATTCTGTGATCCAAATGGCAAGACTCTGATTTAGCAAAGCACTTGGAATATGATGAATTCTGAAGACAAAGTTTGGCTGAGGGACCTCAGCAGGACTGCACCTGTGAAAAAGTCACATTATTAAGGTTATAGATGTGCTTAATTACCTGGATGAAATACGGTCCAATTTGTTAATTTAAGTGAGCAAAGTAGTAAATCACGTTAAATGCTGTGGCACTGTGCTACTGCTCCTGAGCAAACTTGATTTTATGGAAAATGAAAAATTAAATTTTAGAGCTGAAGGCTCTTAGTCCCCTTGTTCTGCAGCACTTCACACCCTTTACTTCCCTTCAAAAAGCACAAGAAGCACAATACAAAAGATTTTCAAGTGGATAAACATTAACCCGTGATCTCTGTGAGACAAGGCAGAGATATAGCTATATAGTTCAAGGAAATCTATTTCTCTAATCCCTTTGATGCTAATCAATTTGGTTCATTATACCCCTGGTTAAGAAATTAAAACCAGAGATCAGTTTTCACATCTTATTTAAATAAACCAAAATAACAAAAAAAAAAAAAACCTAACCCACACAACCAAGGAAACTCTCCCCACTGCATCTCTTCTCTGTGTCACAAAAAGGCCCAAGAGACTCTAAATTTGACTCTTGGTGCTACTAGTTAGATTGGTTTTATTAATTAAGGTACAGAACTTATTGGAATTTACCTTGAAAGACCACACATGATACATTATTAGAATGATCTCCTTATAAAGAGTAGGGGGGGGTGGGGGGGGGAAAAAGTGTAATTGCAATTCATGGTCTGTCAGCCATAACACTCAGCTTGGTATCACATGCAAACTTGCTGGGGGTGCATTCAGTCTTCTTGTCTATAATATTGATGGACAAAACTGGTGCCCAGCAGATCCAGAGAGGTGATCCTGACATGCTGCTCTGGTGAGACCTCACTTGGAGTAATGTGCCCGTCTATGGGTTCCCAACATAAGAAGGACAAGGACCTACTAGAGCAGGTCAGAGGAGGGTCTGAGTGCTGGAGCACCTCTCCTGTGAAAACAGTCTGAGAGAGCTGGGCTTGTTCAGCTTGGAGATGAAAAGGCTCTGGGGAGACTTTAGAGCAGCATTTCAATACCTGAAGAGGACTTACATGTAGGCTGGAGAGGGACTGTTTAGAAGGGCTTGTGGTGATAGGACAAGGGGCAATAGTTTTAAACTAGAGCAGGATAGATTTAGATTGGATGTTAGGAGGAAGTTCTTTCCAATATGGGTGGTGGGACACTGGAACATATATATTGCTGAGTTGTAGTGTAGGTCCCACACGGACAAATTCAAGATCAAACTTGATGGAGTCCTGAGCAACCTGCTCTAGTTGAAGGTGTCCCTGCTGGCTGCAAAGGGTTTGAACGAGAAGATCTTTGAGGATCCCTTCCAATTCAACACATTCTGTGATTCTGTGACAAAGCCTAAATCAGCTCTCTGAAAAAGAGACAAAGCAAAGCTGAATGAGTGTAAGACTTGGCAAAGCCGAGGAAAGCTGTTAGATGGAAACCTTGTGCACTCATCTCATAACCCAGTGAAAACACAATCTCCTTTTAAATGCTCAGAAGGTGTAACATTATTTTTCAGAGCGAATTTGGCTACTTTGGGAAGTGACACCTGGACTGGGTGTGCTCAGATCCTCACCGACATACACAATGTCAGACAGGGGTTGCGTCTTCAGGTTATTAGGCTATGCTGAATATTAATTTAGCTCTGTGCTTACAAAATGACTAACACCATCAGTGAATTTATTGGAGCCATATTTAAGAAGGGGGTATTTATGGATTAGGCACAGATTTTAGAAATGAAATGGAAGACAATCTAAGAAATCTATCAGGAATAAGATCAACAACTTAAAGTTGAAACCAATCATCTTGAGTCTATATTTGAACTTGGATATGCAGATGTGGTGCACAAGTCCCAATGGTTCAGCAATACACTCAAAGGATCAACAGCCCTATAGACAGCTAAATTACTCGGAAAGCCAGGGAATTTATCAAACATGAATTTCAAAGTGGATTCTAGCCTGCAGGAAAAAATGGAAGTGCCCATTAATGTACATACAAAATAAATGTTGTCTGCAAGCTCATTCGACTATTTATTTTTGACACCAAACTGGCTAAAGATTTTTAATTTACATAAAAAGGTACAAAGCCTGTAACCCCTTTGATGGAAGAGATGGGAATAAATATCATGCAAAAGAGGGTTTGTTTGTTTTTGAAAAGGAGCACTAACAACCTCACAGGTAGAACACAAAGGGATCATTTATGCTTCTCCCACATCTATTAGTGCATTATTTATAACAAACTCCAATTTGAGGACGTTGGCATTAAATATGTTTCTCACATGTAGAGGAAATTCTTACAAACTGATCATATATTATGGATGAAAATTGTAACAGCTACACTGCAACTAGTTAAAGCAGACATTGAATGAATTAAAGGAGAATTGAGGAAAGGCTGAAGTAGGCTAGAGCCCTCGATAAGTTCAGCTGCTGCCTGACTCAATATTTTTTTTTACTGAAAAAATTTTACTAATTTTTTTTTTTTTTAACCAAACTGAAAAGAATGAAGTTATATTCAGGTATTGTTGACAGATAATTTATTTTTTAAAATAATTTGGCTTTAATAATTAAATACTTCACAGCCAGGATTGAAAAAAGTGAAGGCAGGGTGGGTGTATATGTGTGTGTCAGTCTCTTCTCCCTAGTATCAGGTGACAGAAAGAAAGAAAATGGCCTGAAATGGTACAAGGAGAAGTTTAGTCCCAGGATGCCCAGGAAGGTGGTTGAGTCACCATCCTTGGAGATGTTCAAGAAATGTGTGGGCATGATACCTTGGGACACGGTTTAGTGGATGTGGTGTTGTTCAGCTGACAATTGGACTTGATGATCTTAGAAGTCTTTTCCAATCTTAATGGTTCTATGATTTTATGGTGCTATGACAATATTCACAGAGTCACAGAATCACAGCATATTAGGGATTGGAAGTGACCTCCAGAGATCACTGAGTCCAACCCCAATGCCAAAGTAGGATTACCTATGTCAGGCTATACAGGAACACATCCAGACGGGTTTTGAAAGTCACCAGAGAAGGAGAATTCACAAAATCTGTGGGCAGACTGTTCCAGCGCTCTGTCACCCTCACCATAAAGAAGTGTCCCCTCATGTTGACCTGTGTTCTAGCTTGTACCTGTTCCTTATCCTATCACTGGGCATCACCAAAAAGAGCCTGGCACCTTCATCTTGACACCCACCCCTCAGACATTGATAAGACCCTCTCTCAACCTTCTCTTCCCAAGACTAAACAGCCCTGAGTCTCTCAGTCTTTCTTCACAGGAGAGATGTTCACATCGCACAGCTATCCTTGTATCTCTCTGTGGCACTCTCTTCAGCAGATTTCTGTCTATCTTGAACTGGGGAGCCCAAAACTTGACACAGTATTCCACGTGTGGTCTCGCCAGGGCAGAGTAGAGGAGGAGGATTTTGGCAGCCAGAACATAGCCCTCTTTCCAAATAACCTCATTAACGGTGTTGGAATGAATGGATTTTGTATCTTCAGTCTTGCAACTTAGGGTGGTTTTTCAGAGTTCAGACTACTTGAATTGTGTTGCTGTGTCTTCTTTAGCTTTTATGGAGGTTTAAATTAATTTATTAACCCTTTGCTGATTCAAAACCCATATTATGAGCACTTTTCAATCATCACTTTGTGGCAGAAAATTCTTCATATATTTGAATAGTGCCTTAGCAGTTTTTATTCACACCAAAAATTCCATTCAAAACAGGATCCATTGATAGAGTTGTGGGAAAATTTCTGTTGCCTTCGCCAGCTTGAAGCTCACATGTGAAAAAAGACTAATGCAAAACTTCACAAAACAGTATTTCAGCATTATCAGATTGTTGAAATTTTTCATAATGTTAAATAGTTTGGCCATGATACAAAAGTTGTTGCTTATTAAAGCACACATAACACGGCAAGGTATGTAAATACTCAAGGAAGAGAGGAATGGAGGGCAGTGAGATCACATCAGCCCATCCTTCACCTGGTACTGAGATACTCCTGATACTGATACCTGAGACTCCTGATACTAACTCCAGAGGAAGTCATAAGTAAGAAACACTGTCTACCTTTTTCAGTTCAATATTTTAAATGCTGTTAATTCATAGATTTGTACATTCATAGAATGGCTTCGTTTGGATTGGGCCTTAAAGTTCATCTAGTTCAAATCCCTCTGCCATAGTCAGAGACACCTCCCACTAGACCAGGTTGCACAAGACCTCATCCAACCTGGCCTTGAACACCTCCAGGGAAGTGGCATCAACATTCTCCCTGGGCAACTTTTTTCAGTATCTCACCAATCTCACTGTAAAGCATTCCAATTATACAAAATGTGTATCACTAAGAGCAGCCCATTCTCCAGACATGGTAAAACCAAGGTGAAGCAGAAGCCAGGAGATGGATTATGGCAGCAGTCCAACAGATCAACCTGCATTTGTGAACCCACACAGTCCATGCAGACCACTTTGCATGACTGCAGCCACCTCAAGGAAAGGGGGATTATATCTAAATTTAAAACAAAAAAACACACAACTCATGATTTATTCAATTTTCACCACATGTTGTATGTTAAAGGTTTCAACATATTGCAAGACACTTGTGTATAGGATCTGAGATGGAGAAAAAAATGCTTTATAGCTTTATAATAGATCAGTCATAATAAATATTTGTTTAACAGAGCCTGTGTGAACTTCATGCATTAATCACAATGGAATGTGGCACGACTGGTATGATTAACTCAAAAGGCATATTCCAAATGATAAATAAACTAATATTAACCTTGTGTCTTCATTAATAATACAAGTTCTCCATAGTTCACAAACACAACTGATACAGTTAATTGAATGATCACATTTTTATAATATTCATAATTACAGTTTCAATATTCCATTTATCCTGGATCAAAACTAATAGAAAACACATTTCAGGTGCTCTCCAAATTTAAGGCCATCACTTCCCTTCATTAGCCTCTTGACGTTCTTCTTGCAGAAGCACTGAAGATAAATGTGTTGTCAACATGGAAATAAACATCATTACATTTTCTTAAGGGAGGATTTCTTCATTTCAGAAGTCCTGCCTCAGCAAAGATTTCACCTTTGGTCACCAGCTCCTGAGACACTCAATCTGGCAGTCTTAAAACCAACACAATTTTTACCTAAGAAGCATCACAGAATCAAATTGCAAAGCAGTATCTGTATATCACTCTATAATTAACTTTGCACAGGACCAATATAACAGATGGCCTGAGAGCTTCAAAATGTATCCTCTCCTAAAAAAAAACCAACAAAACCTCACAAAACAAGCAAGCAAAATCACACAGCTCTTACCCATAAATCTGTTTTGGACAGAAACAGTGGAGTTTTTTCTACCCACCAGCACAATTATGGGTCCACAGTTGGGGAGAAGAGGCATCTGTGTGCCACAGAGTGCAGGCTGGCTGGTTCCTCCAACGGGTCTTCTACTTTTTCACCTCCATGAGTCAGAATTTATCCAATTAGGAGAATAAAAAACATTACAAACTTTTCTGAGGGTGGATAGTAAACCTGTATCAGTACTGAAATTGGCCAAACTCAAAGAAGCATTTTCACATCTCTTGTTTCACCAAAATGCAGATAGGATCCATGTTTCAGAGTGAGGAGAGACTGCAGGTTCTTACAGAAGCCCAGACTCCCAGCATGGTTGGGGTTAGAAGTGGCCTCCAAAACCACCTAGTCCCATCCAATGGCTAAAACGGGGTCACACACAACAGCTTGCAAAGGATCACAATACCCAGAAAGGTTCAGAATCTCTCCAGAGAAGGAGACCCTACAATATCTCTGGGCAGCCTGCTCCAGGGCTTGAGCACCCTCACATAAAAGTATCTCATCTCCTTCAGGTGAAACCTCCTCGGTTCAAGTTTATGACTGTTGTCCCTAGTCCTGTCACTAGACACCACTGAAAAGGGTCTGGCCACATCCTCTTGCCTCTCACCCTTTAGCTCTCGCTAGGCATTGAGAGGATCCTCTTCAGGCTACTCTTCTGCAGGCTCAACAGCCCCAGGTGTCTCAGCCTTTCCTTCTCACAGGAAAGGCTGATTAAGGATCCTGTCCCTTAATCTTCATTGTAGTCTCCGCTGGAATCTCTCCAGTAGTTCCCTGTCTCTCTTGAACTGAGCACCCTAGAACTGGAGCCAAGATTCCAGATGTGGCCTGACCAAGGCAGAGCACCGTGATATGAGAACCTCCCTTGGCCTGCTGGCCAGTCTTTTTTATGCACCTACTTAAACTACAAATATTCAAATACACAGTACACAAAACCCTGTCAGCCTGCTCCTCTCTGAAGCATGACTTGGAAAATAATGTCAATGAACAACATGGACAAAAATAATTGCTTTTGAGCCAAACTCTGTGCTTATTCTGCACTCAGAAGCCAAGTGTGTATCTGGTTATGGGAAACTATATGGACCCTATCATGAGCCAGCACCTTTGTGCTTGTAAGAAAAGTATGAGGTGATCTCCAAATTCCAGCATTCAGCATTCACTCTCCACAAAAGAAACTTAATACTTGCTTTTAATTTGTTGGGTTGCTGGATTTTCTTGATTTCATTTGTTTGTTTGTTTTGTTTTTTATTTTTCAATTTGCTTTGTTTTTTTAATGAACAAATATTCCTGACACTTAACTCTTCCATTAGAACAGGGAAAAAAAAAAAAAAAACAAACCAATTATTATAAAGTGAGCAAACACATTGCCAAAATCCGAGCAAATGTTGATGGAAAGTGCTTGAGTGTTAGATGCTGCCCAACTTCTTTTCTGTACACAGACGGTATATGCAAAGATATATGTTTCCATGGCACTTTTGCATCTCCTGCCTTTAATGCATGAGCTGTCTGAACCTTATCGTCCCCATCAGCATCCAGAATAGAGGTAGGAACACAACTGACATCCTTGCCACAGCAATTTTTTTATGCCTTGGTTTTATTTCTTTTACTTGCCTTTCAGTGTCAACAGTCAATGTTGTTGTAAGAGGTCAGTTTTATATCCTAGTGCACCACTGAACTGGTTTAGGTTTAAAATGACACTACTGTTTAGGACTCAGTAATTTTCAGAGCCTATGATTTACTGCTCTGGCACTCTATAAGCCTCATTTCATACCTCCAAGAATGAACTAGTCAAAGTGTTAAATAAACATGAAGTATAAGTCTTGTTTTCTTTCCAAAAGTGCAAGCACTGTGTTACTCTAATGATTAAATATTGTTTAAATATACAACTGAGTGACTAGTTTCACAGTCAATTCTTTCCCTCTGCTTCATTTTATGTATTAATTATTTTGTGTTCAGACAAAAGCTTTAATTAAGAAACATAAAGAGTTTCTGAAGAGTGAAGAAGTAATGGTTTCATCTGCATTAAACTGATTATAAAGTCACATTTCTGAAGAAAAATAAAACAGGGAAAAAATAAAGAAAAAAAAAATCTTAACTAAGCCTGAATTCATTAGAGGTGAAAAGACCTAATCCTATCCTGCACCCTAGCACATGCCTCCAAAGGGCCCAGGGCAAAGCAATCCCAGTGATGTATCTCCAGCAGCAATGCTTTGGGTTGAAGGTAGAAGCACCACCCTAAAATCTTCAATTTGCAGAAGATATGTGTGGCGATGCAGAAGGCCACAGTGACCAGAGGTTAATGGTCAGACTCAATGATCTTAGAGGTCTTTTCTAATTAAAAAGATTTTATTGTTCTGTTTATGCTCATATTTCTCTATAAAACCATCAGGAAAAAAAAAAAAAAAAAACAAAAACAAAAGATTATTCCCATCAAAACTTCCTTTTTCAAGAAGCAGCATCTGAAAACTATTTAGGAGCAACCTACATCATGGGATGAACAGAGTGCTAGAGAGGTTATCCCAGGCTGGAAAAAATATTTGAAGGAAGTTTTAAGAGCCCTACCTGATGCCATAAAAATCCCAGTACTGTATGGCCTCAACTTTGTATTCTTCATTTAACAAAAGACACTGCCACAGATAAATATCAGAACAGATTTGTTAATGCAGCACTATTGGCAGCTAAAAACGGATCACTGTAGACTGGAAGACTGAACAACTGCCAGCTGGTAATAAATGGATGGCTCAGCCTAAGGATTTACTGCCAATGGGGCGAGGGGGGAGAAGGAGAGCTCGGTGTGCAGAAATAAACTGAAAGAATTGAAGAAGACAAAAAATTTCTCACAAGCTTCTGTAAAATACAGATTGGTTGGCAAGAGCCAGGGTAAGAAGGAGAAACAAATCACTGTCCTCTACTCTGGAGTCTGGCTTGACTGCAAACTCTTTACCAGGAAATCCTTGGTAAAGGGATGGGGCAGTGCAAAAGCTCCAATCCTGTTTTGTGATGAGACTAGGAAGAGTTTTCATCAATAGCCTGGAACCAATTGCGTAGAAAGATGGTAGATGTCCCATCCATGCAACCATTCCAGGTTGCTTGGGGCCCTGAGCAACCTAATCTAGTTGCAGATGTCTCTGCTGGTTGCAGGGAGGGGTGAACTAGATGACCTTTAAATGTCTCTTCCAAACTAATGATTCTATGATTTCATTATTGTATTCTATGATCTTACTGTCCTAGAGCATTAGTTAGATCTACCAGGTACAAGTTTCTGTCTAGCATGTTATTGATCTTCATAGACCAAATATCATTAATTTCAGGGCAAGACAGACAGCTGTGATGCAGTTTGAGGATGATTAAAGCTACCATTCAGCACTGAAACCCAAATGAAGAAGAGAACCAACCTCTACAGAGGGTCTGGACCAGCATTACCGAGTCTGCTAACTCTAAGGGAAAAAAAGGGGGAAAAAAATTAGGAAAGGAAAAAAAATTAAAAAGAAGGCAAAGTAACCCAGAGAACAGAAAGATAAGAACTTGGTAATTGCTTGGAACCAAATTAATATCAGGATGGCTGCCATTATTCTCTGAGGACACCCATTTCATCTCTTGTGCAGGTATACTCACCACAAGTGGATCACACTGATGAAAAGTTGTGAGAGTTTCAATGACACCTTGAGGGATCTTATGAATAAAATATCAACAATGGACATCTCCTTTGTATAGGAAGATTTTAATGCAAAGACTGTAACAGGTTTATAAGTTACACCAAGAAAATGAGGAAAGTCTATTTTATCTTTGCCCAAAGAGAAACAGATACTGAAATGATTTTTTTTCACACCCACGAGAGACTCCTCTCTCAACCGCTCATGCTGCCTCTGTGCTGGATCTCTTAGCTGAGATGATTAACTACACACTCATAAACCAACAAAACTAAGAAGTGACCTTTCTCCTAAAAGGCCTAGAAATTAGAAAACCAGGCAAAACTTGGGTGCAGGATCAATCGAATCTCCACTCCTTCATTGGGCACTTCATAGTAATAGGTAACAGAGAGCAAAGCAAAGCAAAAGTGGTTTTCATACCATTATTTTGGTTGGAATAGAGCTCGCCAAGTCCAACAGTCAACTTTTTAATGTCATCTAAAGATGACCTTATTCTGAAGGTAGGAGAAAGGACTTATCAAGGGGAACAAACTTACACACAAAACCCTAAATCTAAATAAATATTAAAGCATTTAAACTGACTGACATAAATCTTTCCATGCCCTAGACATCATCTGTGTATCCTATCAAAGTGATGCACATCATATTGGAAATGTGTAATGGTTTGGGGCGTGAGTAGCTATGGACACTCTGCTGTGTCCATTCGGTAAGGAATGAAAAAAAAAAAAAGAAAAAAGAAAAAAGTGTCCTGGTTGCTGGTGGGGAACAGGACACATTCAGGGCTGGATAGTAAAGGGAGTAAGGGCTGTTGAGAAGTTGAGGTGGAGAGAAGATGACTTCAGCAAAGATGCTAAGGTACCTGGAGCATCTCAATGAGGAGAAAAGGCTGAGAGACCTGGGGCTGTTGAGCCTGGAGAAAAGCAGTCTGAGAGGGGATCTTCTCAGTGCTCAGCAAGAGCTAAAGGGTGGGCATCAAGAAAATGTGGCCAGACTGCTCTATATGGTGCCCAGTGACAGAACAAGTGGCAATGAGCACAAACTGGGAAAAAGAAGGTTCCATCTGAAGATGAGGAAGAAAGTCTTTTGTATGAGGGTACTGAAGTCCTGGAGCAGGCTGCCCAGGGAGGTTGTGGAATCTCCTTCTCTGGAGGGATTCCAAACCCCCTGGACATTGTGATTCCTGGCCAGCTGTCATGGATGAACTTGCTTTAACAGAGATCACTTCCAGCTCCCACCATGATGGGATTCAGGGATTCTGGTTTACTGCTTTTAATTTTCTTTTGATGGAGAAGTTCACCTTTCCTCAACCTATATATCTACACTGCTAAAATACCAAGTATAACAATATGGGCTGTGCCTCCTCCTCCACATCTCTTGGGAAGGAGACATTCACAGACATAACACAGAATCATAGAATAATAGAATGTTTTTAGTTGGAAAGGACCTCAAGGATCATTTAAGAATGAAATGGACCTACTGGAGTGGGTCCAGAGTAAGGCCCTGAAGATGATCAGAAGGCTGGAGCACCTCTCCTATGAAGACAGGCTGGAGAGTTGGGGCTGTTCATCCTGAAGAAGAGAAGGCCCCAGGAGGCCTTAGAGCTGCATTTCAGTATCTGAAAGGGACATAAAGGAAGACTGTGGAGGAACTATTTAGAAGGACTTGTGGTGGTAGAATGAGGGGCAATGGTTTGAATCTGGAGCAGGATAGGTTTAGGTTGCACATTAGGAGGAAGTTAGAATCATAGAATGGGCTGGGCTGGAAGGGATCTCTAGAAGTCATCTAGTCTGACCCCTGTGCAGTCAGCAGGGACATCCCCACTGGACCAGGTCACCCAGGACCCTGTCAAGCCTCGCCTTGAATGTCTTCAGGGAAGAGGCTTCCACCATCTCCCTGGACAACCTGTTTCAGTGCTCCACTGCCCTCACAGTAAAGAACTTGTTCCTAACATCCAATCTAAATCTGCTCTTCTCAAGCTTGAACACATTGGCCCTCGTCCTGTCACTGCAGGCCTTTGTAAACAGCTTCTCTCCGTCCTTCCTGTAGGCACCCTTCAGGTACTGGAAGGCTGTCATTATGTCCCCTCAGAGCCTCGTCCTCTGCAGACTGAACAATCCAAGCTCCCTTAGCCTGTCTTCATAGCAGAGGTGCTCCAACTCTCTGATCATTTTCGTGGCCCTTCTATGGACCTGCTCCATCGGTCCATGTCTTTCCTATAATAAGGGCTCTAGAACTGCACTCAGTACTCCAGGTGAGGTCTCACCAGAGCAAAGTGGCAGAATCACCTCTCTGGATCTGCTGGCCACACTTCTTCTGATGCAGCCCAGGATATGATCTACCTTCTGGGCTGTGAGCACACACTGTCTGCTCATGTCCAGCTTCTCGTCCACCAGCAACTCCAAGTCCCTTTCCATGGGTCTGCTCTCTAACATCTCATCCCTGAGCCTGTACTGATAGTAAGTATTGTTCTGTCCCACGTGCAGGACCCTGCACTTGCTCTTATTGGACTTCACGAGGTTCACCTGGGCCCACATCTCTAGCCTGTTCAGGTCTTTCTGGATGGCCTCCCATCTCTCTGGTGTGTTCGTACCACCACACAGTTCTTCACAACAAGAGCGGTGAGACACTGGAACAGGCTGCCCAGAGATGTTGTCAAGGCCCCACCTCTGGTGATACTCAAGGTCAAACTTGATGGGACCCTGAACAACTTGATCTATTTGGAGATGTCCTTGATGACTACAGGGTGGATGGGCAAGACGACCTTTGACGGTCCCTTTCAACCTGATGTATTCTGTGATTCTGTGATCTAGTTCTAACCCTCCTGCCACTGGCAGGGTCAGTTTCCACTAGACCAGGCTGCTCAAGGTCCTGTCCAGACTGGCCTTGATCACTTCCAGGGAGGGAGCACCCACAACCTCCCTGGACAACCTGTTCCATGGCCTCACCATCCTTATATTGTAAAGAATTTCTTCCTAATCTCCAGTCCAAATCTCCTCTCTTCCAGCTCAAAGCCATTTCCCCTCATCCCATCTCTACAAGCCCTTGTAAAATATCCTGCAGCCCAGCAGTGTGCTGCTGGGACCAGCAGCATTGGGAAGGTAGATGTTTGCCTGCTAATCTGCATGGCGATGGTTTACGTGGCATAAGCTGTTTAGGTTCAAGGGTGTTTGACTAGCAGAGCTTATTGGGGACTGCATTTTCTCCAGGGTCCAAGGCAAGCTCTACATCAAAGCCTGATTGAGCAGAAAATATGTGCTAATGTTCACAGCAGTACTCTATTATGGTATAAGTATGCTTGTAAATATTCACTACATGTTATTACGCCATTTGAACCAAGAATATTGCAGGGTGAAAGGTCAGCCCTAATGCTCTCTCAGGAGGCAGCAGTTTTGAATATAACCAAATGGGATAATGGTCAGGAATACCCAGAGGGGGCAATGTAGCACATCGTAAAGAATTGTGCTGTGAGTTTTAAGTTTTCAGGACAACAAAGATGCCAAGGAGATGGCTCATAAGCAGTCATTATTAATGGAATGACAAGGGTAATGTTAAGCAGGATGTCTTTGCTATAATAAATCTTGTCCCTGCGCCATTAGTAGTCCTTACAACTGCAAATAGCAGTTAGGTTATAACCTAACATGGCAGAATTTTATCCTCTCAATCTCTAATGTATTTTATAATGCTGTTAAAGTCAGGAATAGCAACTGTTTAAGCTCACTTAATCTGTGAGAAGTTTAAACAGGAATTTTAAATGCAAAATCTGCTTTGATAGTAGTTTCTCTTAATTAAATAGATGAAGTAGCTCCTTCTAAGCATACACTGGGCTCTACTAGAGGGGCTGAGGAGCACTGTTGAATTTAAAATGCTAAATATCTTCATTCAGTTGTAAATCTTGCATTCTAAAAAATGAAAGGTTTTATTTTAGTTTTATAAAATATTTCTAGATTAATTTGAGGAATTTTTTCTGTTGTTATAATGCTGTGGCTTTTTCAAATAAACTGCTAATTTTTCTTGGAAACAAACTTTTTTGAACAAGTAAGAATTTCCTTTCCTTTCCTTTCCTTTCCTTTCCTTTCCTTTCCTT
>VWZI01021878.1:11424-27070 GCA_013396835.1 Psilopogon haemacephalus | reverse complement strand
TCCTCTTCCCTTTCCTCTTCCCTTTCCTCTTCCCTTTCCTCTTCCTCTTCCTTCTCTTTTCTTCTCTTTTTCTTGTGTGTGCTGGAGCATCTGAGTCTTGTTATGCTCCTTACAAACCTCGGCATAAGATAAGTGAGGTGTTACAAATAGCAGCTCTGTCATTTCACTATGTGCTGCATTTCTCATCTTCGGGGCTTTATTACAAAGGTCAGTACTGAATGAATAAGTTGTAGGAATAAGGTGTTTAAGAGCAGCACACACGACTGCAGCAGCTCAGTAAAATATGAGGCTATGGAAGATCTAAGAGACAGAATAGTTTGAAGGACAGACAAGGGAGTTGGTTTAATACAGTCTTGGTGTTGCATTTGGTAGTCTAACTGTAGTGGTTTTAGCAGTTCCCAGTCCCCCCACCTTTTGATATAAATCCCAGTTAGGACTCAGAACACTGGAAGTTGGTAAATGAAGCTTTACATTTACAGCTTTGCACAATATACAAGCAGATATTTACAAGGTATAACAGATATTTACAGATATTTACAATGAAAAGGTAATACAGAAACACCACAGCCCTCTCAGAGACCAAAATCCCCAAGAGGGGTAACCAACCACCCCCTACCACCTCTCCCCCCTTCCCCAATCCCACCTGTTGATGCTGAAGATAGACAGAGGTAGATCGGGCAGGGGGGTTAGGAGTAGGAAAGAATTTAATAGTATTACTGAGAATTAGCTACCAAGGCACAGAGACAAAGGAACCATGCAAAGAGCAGCTACAGCCAGAGCGGTCTATATTTTGGTTATAACTTTTTAAACAACTTTTTTTTTTTCTTTCTCAGTAGAGCTCTAGGTGAAGTGCCATACTGTGTTTTCCTCTCTCAGCCAATAGTCTAACTTCTCACTCAAATTCTCCAGTTAGTTCAAACAGGCACACTGACGCACCTCCTTTTTATCTTACATGTGTCTAACCTGTGCTGATATGTAAAGTCTTTTATCATAACAAATCCAAATCTATCAGAAAATTAGATATGAAAATTAAAAGGGTGCTGCCACATGCAGACATTGCAAAGTGGTAGATACAGAGCTTTGCACAGCAAAGATAAGTATTTTCTGAATTTTGGCTTTAGAGCAAGCTGACATTTCTGCTTGTCAGTTAAAAGCCTCAGGAGATCATGGCCAGTTTTGATGCTTTGTGGGTGGTCCAGACCACAAAGCAGTGAAGTAAAATAATATTTGCCTGTGTCTGTACCTGGCTCCCCGTGGTCTCTACCTTTTGATATTTTTGCATACCATGACTGAGATATGAAAGGCAGAATTAAGATCTCAAAAACTCCCTAACATTTATTTCTTATGTCAACAAACAGTAAGTAGAGAATGAGGATTCTTTCATTATTTCCAAGAAGAAATTAGAATCATAGAATCATAGAATGGTTTAGGTTGGAAGAGACCTCAAAGATCATCCAGTTCCAACCCCCCTGTGCCATAGGCATGGACACCTCCCACTAGATCAGGACACCCAAGATCTCACCCAGCGTGGCCTTGAACACCTCCAGGGAGGAAGCAGCCACAACCTCCCTGGGCAACCTGTGCCAGTGTCTCGCCACCCTCACTGTGAAGAACTTTCTCCTAACATCCCGTTTATATTCAACAACACTGAAGGAAAATATCTATATCTAAAATAATAAATCACAGAATCAACCAGGTTGGAAAAGACCTCCAAGATCATCCAGTCCAACCTATCACCCAGCCCTGCCCAATCAACTAGACCATGATACTAAGTGCCCCTTTCAGCCTTTTCTTGAACACCTCCAGTAAGAGAGATTACAGAAAATGACAGCAGTTGCTTCCTTAAAAGAGATCTGGACATAAATAGAAATATATTTGACAATATTAATGTTTTTTGAAGTGAATTTCTAGTAACATGAAGAGACGCTAAGCCACATTTAATTCTAGGTGTGTGGCCTGCATGTCCATGCATCTGCATAGATGGAAATCTATAACTCTATAGATATTTTCAATTTTGGGTGATGTATTTGGTGATTTAAAAAAAAAGTTGTCCTTTAGACAAGTTGTTAAAAATAGAAAGTTAAAAAAATAGATCTGAAATTGAGAGGAATACATATATGACATACATTCTAAAAGCAATGAATTTGATCGAGCAATGTTGCGTATAGAAAATAAAGGCTAAAATAAAGGGTTGTAAAATAAAGTGAATTTGTGACTGGTTAAGACATTGGAGGGGCAACCATAAGGAGAACAACAAAATCAAAACAAAGACACTGTAACTGAAAAATAATCAGGTAGGTTTGTTATACCTGAAGAGTTATTTTGAAGTATTAGCAGAAAGCGCTTACAGATAGAAATTTGGTAAGCACATAAATGATAGAAAAAAAATAGGAGCTTTTAAAATTATAAGCTACATTAAAATCTCCATAATATCTACTAGCTTGTTCTACTCATGAACCAGATGTCTGCGAAATTTGCTTGCCAATGTACATGCCAAAGGCAGATTTCACATTTAATAGAGTATTCTGCACAGGGCTTAAAAGAGAATGCCTTGAGTTCCAGGGCACTTCATACACTATGCAGACTGGGCTGTGGTATAATATCAGGACACCGTTTTTGTGTCTTATTTGAGCAGGATACTATCTTTGCACACCATACTTGTAATGGATAATGACAGTCGTGAGACACTGCTACTTTTGATTTATATTATTCATTAAACTTAAAGACTTAGCGTGAACCAGCTGTCCAGTTCATAGAATCTTTTATATTCAGAGCTCTTGGATACTGAACCCCCTTACCACACATCCACTCTGTATCTCCCCACCTCCACCTTTGCTCCATTCCCCCTAATCCTGCCACTACTGGAAACCCAAAATAAGGTCACCTGGGAGCCTCCTCTTCTCCAAACTGCACAGCCCCAGCTTTTTCACAGCAGAGGTGCTGCAGCCCTCTGAGCATCCTCGTGGCCCTTCTCTGGACAAGCTCCAGCATGTCCACATCCCTCTTGTAATAGGGGCTTCATAACTCTATGCAGTATTCCAGGTGGGGTCTCACCAGGGCGGAGTAGAAGGAGAGAATCACCTCCCTGGCCCTGCTGCCCACACTGCTCCTGATGCATCCCAGCCTCTGCTTGGCTTTCTGGGCTGCAAGTGCACACTGCTGCCTCATGTTGAGCTTCTTGTCTACCAGCACCTACAAATCCCTCTCCTCAGGGCTGCTCTCCAGTCAGGCACTGCCCAGTCTGGATTTGTGCTTGGGATTGCCTCGACCCAGCTGCAGGACCTTGCACTTGGCCTTGTTGAACCTCATGACGTTGGCTTGCGCCCAGCTCAGTAGCCTGTCCAGGTCCCTCTGGATGCTATCCCTGCCCTCTAGCCTGTCTGCTGCACCACACAGCTTGGGGTCATCAGCAAACTTATTGAGGCTGCACTCAATGCCTTTGTCCATGTCACTCACAAAGGTGTTAAACAATATTTGTCCCAGGACTGATCCCTCATCAGCTTTCTTGTAGCCCCACCTTAAGATGAGTAGAAACACAATAGAGCTTCCGCAAGAGAAGTTTTCTTTAGCCTGGAAAACAATGACTTAGGAGGATTTTTGCAAGGTGCATAACACTATGCCTGGCAGGAAAAGGTGGATAAGGAATGATTACTTTCTGTGTAAAGCTAGGATAAAGGAGATAATTTTATCAGTGGGTTTAAAACAAACAGATGGATTTATTTTTTTTTTTTACATACAGCTTATAATTGACTGATAGATCTTCCTGCTGAAGGACATTATGAAGCACAAAAAAAAAAAAAAAAGATAATTAAAAAACATTGTGGAGAATGCATCCCTTGACATTGAGTGTCATTTCCGGACAAAACCTATTACTGACAGAGTTCCTGTGTGATTGGTTGAGGATAGATAGAAGAGTGAGCACTCTACAGCTTCTTTCAAGTCTTTATTACTTTCTCTAAGATACTTATTAGAATGAAAGGATGATAGAATGATAGGATGATAGAATGATAGGATCATAGAATGATAGAATGATAGGATCATAGAATCATAGAATGGGCTGGGCTGGAAGAGACCTTTGAAGGTTATACAGTCCAATCCTCCCCCTGCAGTAAACAGGAACATCCTCAACTAGATCAGGTTGCCCAGAGCCCTGTCGAGCCTCACTTTGAATGTCCCTAGCAATGGAGCCTCAGCTACTCCCTGGGCAACTTGTTCCTGTGTTCCACCACTCTCACAGTGAAGAACCTGTTCCTAACATCCAATCTAAATCTGCTCTTCTCTAGTTTGAAGCCATTAAATAGTTAAATTGTTTGTCTCTGTGTGTTTGTTCCTACAGTCTTTACCCAGAAAATCATTTGCCTGGATTTATAAAGATTGCTCTGTTAATCTTCAAATACTTTATTTTTTCCTGTCTTAATCTGAATGTTAACATTTTTTAACATAGAAATGATAATAAATTTCAAATTTACACATGGTTTCAGGCAATTTTTCTTAGTAAGAAGCTGGAAATCATGTTAGGCAAGACTCAGTAGTCCTAATACACCCTTTGGTTCTTTCCTAGACCTGGGAAGTGGCAAAACGAGGTCTCCACAAAAATCATGAGATCACAGGCTCACAGGATATTCGGGGTTGGAAGGGACACAAAGAGCCCAACACGCCCTGCCAGAGCAGGGCCATAATCTATCTCAGGTCACAGAGGAACTCATCCAGATAGGCCTTGAAAATCTCCAGTGAAGGAGATTCCATAACATCTCTGGGCAGCCTGTGCCAGTGCTCTGGGACCCTTACAGTCAAGAAGTTGCCTCTTGTGTTGAGCTGGAACCTCCTGTGCTGCAGCGTCCATCCATTGCTCCTTGTCCTATCCCAGGCAGAAAGTGAGCAGAGATTGTCCCCCCTCCTGACCCCCAGCCCTCAGATATTTATAAACATTTATTTAATCCCCTCTCAGTCTTCTCTTCTCCAGACTAAGCAGCCCCAGGTCACTCAGCCTCTCCTCACCAGGCAGTGCTCCAGTTCCCTAAACATCCTCATAGCCCTCTGCAGGACTCTCTTGAGCAGATCACTGTCCCTCTCCATTTGGGGAGACCAAAACTGGACACAATTCTCAAGATGGGATCTCACCAGGACAGAGTAAAGGCAGAGGAGAAGCTCTCTTGATCTGCTAGACACACTCTTCTTAATGCACACTAGGATCCCATTGGTTGGTTGTTAGAACTGGTTATGATTAAGACTGGTCGTGATTAATTGCTATGAGAGCAAAGCAGCTCCACTGGCCTTATTCATACAATGAGAAATGTAGACCTACAATGCTTCCTTAGTAAGAATCATAGAATGTTTTAGGTCAGAAGAGACTTCAAACCTCATCCAGTTCTAACCACCTGCCATAGGCAGGGACACCTCCCACTAGATCAGGACGCTCAAGACCTCATCCAGCCTGGCCTTGAACACATCCAGGGAGGGAGCAGCCACAACCTCCCTGGTCAACCTGTGCCAGTGTCTCACCAACCTCACTGCAAACAACTTCCTCCTAACATCCAGTTTAAATCTCCCCTCTGTCACTTTAAACCCATTCCTCCTTGTCCTGTCATTACACGACCTTGTCAATAGTCCCTCTCCAGCCTTCCTGTAGCCCCCTTCAGATATTGGAAGGCTACTATAAGGTCTCCTGGCAGCCTTCTCTTCTCCAGGCTGCAGAGCCCCAACTCCCTCAGCCTGTCGTCATAGCAGAGCTGCTCCAGCCCTCTGATCATCTTCATGGCCCTCCTCTGGACTCTTTATTTTCCAGCCTTTCCACCAACTCTGTGGAAAATCTGTATGAAGGACAACACCAGTTTGCATGTTCAGGTGCTGTTGAGTTGGTACAAGCTCATTTATTTCGGCATCACATCACTTCCTACTGACTAATGAGTGAGTACCATTGCCTCTTATATACACAATTAAATTTCGATGAATAAATTGAGCCAAAGAGAGCTGTCATTCAGTGTGGCACTATTTTTTTTTCTATTAGCATGATATGTTGTCATAGAACTTCTGTAAATCCTAAACAGAAAGGTGTAAGGGCAGGATGGTAATTACTTTGTTATCACAATAACGAGTATAGAAATTGGACATTTTCTTTAAATTCCTTTCCCATTAGAAAGATAAGGTCATCTTTTTTCTTCTTTTTTGTGGTGAAGATAACAGAGATCAATAAGCTTTGTATTACAGTTTTGCAGAATTTGTAGCAAATTGCAGGACATGATCTAAAGTTAGAGATGATGACACTACCACACAGAGAAAAGAATAATATTAATGGCCTTTTAATAGTCCATCTCTAGCCATGATATAAGGTGGGATAAAAGCAAGAATTAGCTGAGGACATGTTGAAAAATCATTACTATCTTACATTTCTCACACAGAGGAAGCACTTTCTGTGCCCTGCCTTTTTCAACTTTATTCTTTTCAGAAGGCAAATATCCTAGAAGCCACCAGATGATTATTTCACCAATGATTTTTACCTCTGCTCTTTTTTCTTCTCATCACTTTGTAAATTTCAGTCTGTACTCATCCAGACATACACTAATGACACTCAGTGCCAAAAGTACAAAGGTTCCTTCAAAGCCAAGCATCTTCTCCTGACAATCATTGGCAGTGCTCACACCACAGTGACTTGGAGAGTGTTAAAATATTTGAAATCAAAAAGGAAATTAAAAATATAAGAACTAGCATCAAATATTGAATAATCTTAGTGGACTTTGTTTTATTTTATTTTTCATTATTATTTTAACGGTTATTGAGGAATTGGACTGATTTTATACAGAGAGGAGAGAGTCAGAGATGTTGGGCACATTGCAGGAGATCCTGCAGGGGTGGTTGGATTCAATTGGACTCAATGACCTATTTGGGTCCCTTCCAACCCCTGACATCCTGTGATCCTGTGAGGCAAAATTGCTTTCAGTATAATAACAGCAATTATATTTGAAGTAATTTTCTTTGATTAAACAGAGGAGTTCCAATGAATTTCACACACACAGAGAATCACTGTGGTTGGAAAAGACCTTTAGGATCATCAAATGCAACCATTATCTAATTCTATAAGAGCCACTATAACACCGTATCCTTGAGCACCATATCTGGATGGCTTCTAAATGCATCCAGGGCTGGTGATTCAACCACCTTCCTGGGCAGTCTGTTGCAGTCTTTGATAACCTTTTTTGGTATAGAAGTTTTTCCTAATGTCTAACCTGAACCACTTATGTGATATCTCTGCCTATGGCAGGTGGGTTGGAACTGGATGATCTTTGAAGTCACTTCCAACCTAAACCATTCTATCATTCTATGATTCACTCTATAACTTGATATCATTTCCTCTTGCCCTATCAATTGTGAATATATCTACAAAGGCCAACGAGGGTTTGTTTTTTTTCTGTATACCATATAATAATAGAATGTTTGGTTGGAAGGAATCTTTAGAGGTAATTCAATTAAACCCCCCTGCAGTGAGCAGAGACATCTTCATCCTGACCTGGCTGCTCACAGCTCTGTCCAACCTGACTTTGCATGTTTCCAGGAATGGGGCTTCTACTGCTTCTCTGGGCAACTTGTGCCAGAGTTTCACCATACTCACTGTAAAAAGAAAAAAAAAAAAAGAAAAAAAGAAAAAAAGTCCCTTCTCTCTAGTTGAAATTTCCTTTCTCGTTTAAATTTTAAGATTATTTTGCTTTTATCCTAAAACCAATGCCCCTTGTTCTATCACAGAAGTCACTGCTAAAAAATATTGTCCCCATCTTTCATATTGATCCTTTTTAAGTACAGTTGCTAGACTGATGCAACACAGTGTTTTCTTTTTAATTTTAAGTTCACCAAGAAATACTTTCCTAAATCCTATCCTGACTTTAACCAGCAGTGGAAAGGAATTTAAAAAAAAAAAAATCACTTTCACCAATAAAACAAAACCTAGAGATAGACCATAAAGTGGATGATGAGGCCTTTGGGCTTTCAGAAAGCAGTGGGTTTTATACAAGAGCAAGAGCAAAATTAGAAAGCTTTTGGTGCATGTAAAAGCAAGAATAGGAAGGTGAAAGTCAGCATCCTAAATTAACATGTTAGGAGAAGGCAGGTGATTAAAGGAACAGAAAGCAGAAACCCAAAGATGGATCAGTTAGGCTCATTCTGCTCATCTTCAGCAGAAGCACTGAGCTGCCAGACTGATGGCTCTTCATAAATATCTGCAACGCAGTTGGTTGCCAGCACTGGGGATGGCAACCTTCAATAAAACATTCATTGTGATGCTTTGAGGTCTTCAGAGGTACGTAAAATAGTTCCCAAACTGCACATTACAGGCAGTTTCCTATTATGCACTGCACAAAATGTCCTTGACATTCAAGAGTTTGCCATACATATTTTAACATGCATCACTCCAGGGTGTATTTGAAAATACCCTCCACTTGCCTTTAATAATAATGACTTGTCAAGTGGAATCCAGCTCTTGGTTAATCTAACATAATATGGACTTGATGGTTTTTATTAACTGTCAAATGGAGCCCAGTAGCCGTCAGAAACATTTTTCCCTTCTGTCATGCATTTGTTCCCAGCGTGTTTCATTTCTGACCACTAATGGAAAAGGTTAATAAACTGCAGTATTAAATGCCATTAATATTCAATATGCGTGGCAAGTTGAATAATTTTGCAGATTATTTTTTTCTCCCCCTTTATTTTAGAGATGTTAGGACATTCTGTGGCTACTCTGCAGCCTTGCAAAAGTGTAGCATGCTGCCTGCGTTGGCTGATTTTAACGTGAAGAGTCTAGGAAGCATCTCTGCCACATTAGCCTCTCTGCACCTCTATTAAAATTCAAGTGGCTGCTTCAGAAATCTGAAGGGTTCATTTTGTTTCCACTTCTATCTCCTTCTCCCCTACTCTTCTCTTCTTCTGTCCCCTGATACCGTTCATCTAATATTCTTTCATAAAAAATTTATCCTATGTCAATCACAAAATGACCATGGACAATAAAGAGAGGTTCTGATTTTCAAATATGTATTTGGGCCACTGTCATTAAGAGGCTGATCATCAATGCTTGCTTTTTCTCCCCATTTTTATGCTTCTCAAACAAAGAAGTTAAGTCAAACCACGTTACGGCTATAAACAAATTTCCTGAGCACCAGTCAAGCTTATTAAAAAGCCACAATGTTAGAAGTACAGAGATACAGGTGATGGAATTATCTTAGGTTTGTGTGATAATGGCCCAAAAATGCTCTCAAGAAAATTGTTGTAGTTTTATGTTAGTGAGACTAATAAACAAATTGGATTTAAATTTTAAAAATGGACTAGAAGTACAGGTTGAGGTAGAGATTGTTAACTTCTGTTTTTCAAATATATATATATATATTGCAATATTAATTTATTTTTCTTTAACTCTTTTCTAGACTTTCTTGATTTTAAACTGTGAAATGTCTCAAATAACCAGGATGAAGACCACATCATTTCATCATATCTAGCTACTATTTGTGTGTCTTTTTTTCTTTCATTGTTTTCTAGATTTTCTTGATTTTAAACTCTAAATTGTCTCCAATAACCAGGATGAAAAACACATCATTTCATCATATTTAGCTACTGTTTGTGTGTCTTTTTTTCTTTAATTCTTGTCTGGACTTTCTTGATTTAAAACTCTAAAATGTCTGCAATAACCAGGATGAAAGCTATATCATTTCAACATATTTACCTGCTATTTGAGAGGGTTTTTTTCTTTAATTATTTTCTAGTCTTTCTTGACTTTAAACTCTGAAATGTCTCCAATAACCAGGACGAAAACCACATTTTTTTCAACATATTTAGCTACTATTAGTGTGTCTGCTGATATAATTCTTTACAAATCATATTTAGATTCTAGCCTAAACAGAAATATTTTTTTTTCTTGCCTGTTAAATTAGACCACCTCATCTGAAACTGTTAGACTGGCACAAAATTCCCTGTTAATCTAAATGATAACAGAATGCAATTATTGTAACCCTGAGCATGTCAGATATCAAACTTAGTTTCTCTCACATCATCTTTCAGTTATCTCTTTAAACATTGATCACCACCAGTGAAAATAATTTTCCAGTTGCTCCATGTCTATTTGCTTCGTGTCCAAACTCCACTGTTAGTCAGGCCTATTGCTTCTTGCACGAGTAGAGTCTGGGTCTACACATTTTAAACATTACGGTCTTAGAAATGGGAAAATCAGGGGTTCAGAGAACAATTTTAAGGTTGATCTAAGTAAGTGTGCCCTTGTGGCCAAGAAGGCAAATCAGACCCTGGGGTACATTAAGAGGAAAATGTCCAGCAGATCAAGGGAGGTTCTCCTCCACTTCTACACTGCACAGGAATACTGTGTTTGATTTTGGGCTCCCCAGTTCAAGAGCGACAGGGATCTACTCAAATGAGTCCAATGCAGGGCTATGAAGAGGATGAAGGGGCTGGAGCACTGCCCTGTGAGAGGCTGAGGGACCTGGGGCTTTTTGGTCTGGTGAAGAGAAGACTGAGAAGGGATCTAATCAAATTTACTAACATCTAAGGGCTGGGAGTGAAGAGAGAGGGGACAAACTCTTCTCAATTCTGCCCTGTGACAGGTCAAGGGACAATGGATGTAAACTACAGCACAGGAAGTTCCACCTCAACATGAGGAAGAACTTCTTTACTGCGATGGTCACAGAGCACTGGCACAGGCTGCCCAGAGAGGTTGTGAAATCTCCTTTTCTGGAGACTTTCCAGCCCTGTCTGGATGTGTTCCTGTGTGACCTGCTCTAGATTCTCTGGTCTTGCTCTGGCAGGGGTGTTGGACTCGATGAGGTGCCTTCCAACCCCTAAAATCCTGTGATTCTGTGATCTCTGGTCTGTTCTGCTTATGACTAGAAGCAATTATCAACACTACTGCTGAGCTCATGAGATATACTGATGCCTTTCACTGTGCTGCATGCATATTAGTAAAATATCAGAGGATTAAAAGGGTAGTTTGCCAGTAACGTGTAACTGTTTCTCTCAATATAATATAAAAGTAAACCTATTATTAATGTGTCATTCCTTGTTGCTATTGAGGATTAAAGCTGTTTAAACAGAAAAAGTTAAAAAAAAAAACCCTCATATAATTACTTTTTGGCTTTTCCGAAGTGTCACATAAGATGGGGAGAGATTAATGATGACTACGTTTTAAGGACTATGAAAAGTCAGTTTAGATTTAGACAGTTTATGCAGAAATTTAGTTCATTCTTTGAGAAGATTCTTGGAGAACAATAAAATCATTGGTACTTTCTTCTTCCTTAAAAGGACATTTAAACATTTAGAAGTCCGGTGTGTTTGTGGCTTAGTTAAAATCCAGCGTTTATTTAACAGATTCAGCATACTTTGAGCGAGAGCTCTAATGAGGAGTGACACTTGCAGCCCAGATGATAACAGGAGAGTGTGTCAGTGTTCTTCCCTAAATGAAATTCACAGGATCAGGGGTTGGAAGGGGCTCAAAGAGATCATTGAGTCCAACCCTTCTGCCACAGCAGGACCAGATAATCTAACTCAGGTCACACAGGAACACATCCAGACAGGCCTTGAATGTCTTCAGAGAAGGAGACTCTGCAACCTCTCTGGGGAGCCTGTGCCAGTGCTTTGGGACTCTTACAGTCAAGAAGTTCCCCCTTGGGTTGAGCTGGAACCTCCTGTGCTGCAGCTTCCATTCATTGCTCCTTGTCTTATCCCAGGGAGAAAGTGAGCAGAGCCTGTCCCCCTCTCCTGACCCCCAAACCTCAGATATTTATAAACATTGACTCAGTCCCCTCTCAGTCTTCTCCAGACTAAGCAGCCCCAGGTCACTCAGCCTCTCCTCCTCAGGCAGTGCTCCAGTCCTCTCAGCATCCTCGTAGCCCTCCACTGGACCTTCTCCTGCATGTAGTTTTTTATGGAAATAAAACGGATTACTTACCCTCTCCCAGTGTGCAGTTTTCAGGCCATATGAAACCTTGCTACTACCAGTGGGTATTGTTTTGCTCCTCTACTGTTGTCTACACTTTGGCACTATTAAAAAAGTAGCCCTCAAAAACCAGTACTTTATACGAAACGAACAACAATAATTTATTCCCAGACACAAACTATTAATGAATCAGAAACGTTGCTGGCTTCATGTGGTCATTCAATCAGCTAATCCTGCATGCAAACTTATTTGCTCCTTGAATTACTGCGTACCAGAGACCACTTTTGGCAGACACAGCAACTCAGCGCTGCCAATTATTTTCTTTCATGTACCGTATGGAAAAGAAAAAAAAAAAAAAAAAAAAAAAAAAAAAAAAAAAAACCCACAAAAACAACAACCCTGAAATACTGTTTGGAGAAGATGCAATAATTGCTTTGTTACAAGATGGGGTGGCTGCATTGTATCATGTCCCATTGTGTTGTTAATTGGTTTTCACCGGCATAAAGAAATCTCATCCTGCAGCGTGCTCCAAAGGCAGAGCATTCCATACATTTGGTCTCGTGTTATCACAGAAATTGACTTTTGATGATAATAAACAGAGAGCTTGTTGCCAGCTTACATTATTAAGCTCTGTCTCAGTGCTAAAGTGCCCTCTTCAATGGGAAGAATAAGCCAGAAATGCTTTAATTGGATCCTAACTACAGTAAAAATGACACAAGGGAAGAAACAACAGTAGTGAAAAAGCTGTAATTAGGATAGAACTTATCGGAATGGATGAAAGAGATTTAAACGAGTTTTAAAAGAGTTTTTTTTAATGTTTGTCCTGTTGGTATCTTTGTGTCTGATCATCTGCATCATTGCATGTCTGGTTTAAGTGAAGGATGTCTGTATTTTAAAATAAAATATAAGGTCTTTAGAGAAGGAATGCTAAGGACGTTATGATTTCTTCTGTGTTATTAAATGATACTCCTAGACCATGATACTCCTAGGCCACAGCTAGCTGAAATCCAGTTCAGAGCTGGAACGGTAGGAGCCTGTGTGTGGCACACCTTGTGGGAGCTTGTTAGTGGCTCCACTATGTGACACACATGAGATCTGCAACAGATGAAGAGACGAGGAGCAGCTAAATGCTCTGTGAAATTCATTGCAGTCTAGTTAGTGTGATTAGGACACAGTGTTCTGTTACTGGAATACAGAGCAGCTCTGTGAAACAGGGAGACTTATCCTGATGTGCTGGAAGGGATTTACTCAGTACTTAGAGCAGTAAAACAGGAAAAGAGGAATCAGATCTCCTGCTCTGAACTGGAAATTTTCGGCTCCCAAGATTTACTTAAACTCTTTTCAACCACGAATGTTTTTTTTTCATATTGTGGCAATCCTGCATGCAAACCCTTTAGAAAGAAACTGAAGCTGACAGAATAGCAGAACAGAAAATCTCAGCCATTATTCCCCTGTTGCCACTGATTTGGCTGTAAATGGGCTTTGTGCAGGGAGAGGTGAATGTCTCCCTTGCTAAATAAATGTATAGACTCTGCAAAATGGAACAAACGCGGTGTGGTTCAAAGCAGGACTGATTTTGTGATACCTTTAACTAACAATATAAACTATTTCAAAATAATAGTTGGGTTTTGGGTTTTTTTTTTAATAGTAGCCATAAGACACTCCAAAACGAACACTCAGCAGGGCTAATTCATAGCCAGTTATGCTGGTGGTGACTTATCCTTCAGCTTCATAGCTAGCAGCAGCAAACTATCCATGAATTAATGCACTCCAGTTTATGCCCTACCATGCCTTATTGCTTAATTAGAAATGAAACAGTTTATTAAACTGGAGAGATGAAGCCTCACCCCCTACGTGCCTGAGTGAGTCTTTGAGCAGCACAAAAGTCGCTTTCAACTTTCCCCCATTCCAAGCTTCTCACAACAACTGTTCACACAGAGATTTGTTGACTACTCTTGAATACAGCTGCTTCTTTCTTACTGCAGTAATCCATGTATTTCCAGGCTAATGAGGTGTAGGAATGCCTAGATGCTGCACCCCTACCTTTCTTTTAAGCTGTCATCCTGACAAAATAAAACATTTCTCTGGAAACCCACCTTAAATAACTATTTCTGAAACAGCAATATCATTTTCTTGCAGCACTTTGCAAGGCAACAGCATTGTTGGTGACAGGGCTCACAGAGATGTGTTTCAGACATTTTCCCCATAGGGTTTATTAGGTAATGTTCATAGAATCATAGAATTAGTCAGGGTTGGAAGGGACCACAAGGATCATTCAGTACCAACCCCCCTGCCATGGGCAGGGACACCTCACACTAGATCAGGCTGTCTAGAGCCTCATCCAGCCTGGTCTTGAGCACCTACAGGGATGAGGCTTCCACCACCTCCCTGGACAACTCCTTCCAGACTCTCACCACCATCATGCTGAAGAACTTCTTCCTAATATCCAGTCTGAATCTACCCAGCTTTGTCCCATTCCCCCTAGTCCTATGACTACCTGACATCCTAAAAAATCCCTCCCCAGAAATCTACATGTGGCAATAATGTTAATGCCCTTGCTACTGAATTATTTTGAGGCTGAAGTGAGGTGAGCTGATAACACAAAATAGGACACTTGAAGTAAAATTCATATTTCTAATGGGTTTCAAAGATAAGTTCATGTAATTAATAAAGACACAACTTCCTGATAGTGACATTGCTTTGTCATGTTTTATACATTTAGAAGCTTATATTGAGTATAATTTTGATATCCCAAAGTTGATTCGTTGATCATTTAGATTTTCTTCCATTTAAGTTTAAAGAATTATTTTCCTAATTAATAGGATTTTCTCTTCTTCTTCTCTGTTTTAAAAAGATATTCCCTTCCCTTCCCTTCCCNTATGTGTGTGTGTGTGCCATAGAGAAAGACAGAGGAAATCATCCAGAATGAAGTGCACAGACTCGTTTTGCCTCTAGTTTGGCTGCGCGATGCTAAAACAGAGGAATCAGCCTGCAAATCCAGCAGTCTCCCAGTTGTCATCACCTTCCAATTAGCCGCATTTGATTTCACTGGGTGCTGATGGATTGTGTCAGCAGGTGAGGTAGGATGTCTGAAAGGTGCTCTGGCTGCCACGGGCAGGAGAGGCCTTCGTGCATGCATGTTTTTTAATCCCTGGTTGCTGGAACGATGCTTGGCCTGCCAAAATAAAAGCACTGCTGTCACTCACTGGTCAGAGGAACTGATTCACACCTCGATTAGCCTACATTTCTGCAAATGTTGGTGTAAGCGCTGAAGCCAGGTAGACTGCTCCACCAGTTTGTCAAGATCAACATGTTAATTTCTCCAATACATGCTTTGGAGCAGTGCTTCTGCTTACTATCCCATTCTGTTCCCCTGCAGCTCTTTCAAAGCCCTTTTGCAATTCGTATTATTTATTACCAGCATTCCAGGTGGCATCTCACCGTTCCCCCTTCCCTTCCCTTCCCTTCCCTTCCCTTCCCTTCCCTTCCCTTCCCTTCCCAAATACTGTCACAAATCTCAATTATCTTCATGAGATTTTTTTTATATATACTCCTATTTTGCAGCTAGTTAAGTGCAGGTAAGCATATACCAACTGCACTAGAGATAGGTGGGCCGGAGAAAGTCGTTGACCCCAATGAGTTTGCTGTTGAAGTAGAAACTCATTTTGCACTGTAATATTTGAAGTTCACAGATTTTTCAGTATAAATACAATTTTCCATTTGCATCTT
>VWZI01021874.1:17539-37084 GCA_013396835.1 Psilopogon haemacephalus | reverse complement strand
GTGAGCCAGCAGTGTGCCCAGGGCAGCTGAATGTGAGCCAGCAGTATGCACAGGAGGGCAGCTGAATGTGAGCCAGCAGTGTGCACAGGAGCTGAATATGAGCCATCAGTGTGCCTAGGACAGCTGAACGTGAGCCAGCAGTGTGCCCAGGCCAGCTGAATGTGAGTCAGCAGTGTGCCCAGGGATCCAAGAAGGCCAAAGGCATCCTGGCTGGGATTAAAAATGCTGTGGCCAGCTCCTTGTCCCATCCCAGGGAGCAAGTGAGCAGAGCCTGTCCCCCTGTCCCCCCCACCCCACAGCCCTTAGATATTTATAAATGTTTATTAAATCCCCTCTCAGTCTTCTCTTCTCCAGCCTAAGCAGCCCCAGATCCCTCAGCCTCTCCTCACCAGGCAGTGCTCCAGTCCCCTCATCATCCTTGTGGCCCTCTGCTGGACCTTCTGCAGCAGATCACTGTCCCTCTGAAACTGGGGAGCCCAAATCCGAAGGCAGCACACAGGATGAGGTCTCAGCAGGGCAGAGGAGAACCTCCCTTGATCTGCTGGACACACTCTTCTTAATGCACCCCAGGATCCCATTGGCCCTCTTGGCCCCAAGGGCACATTGCTGTGCCATGGATGTTCTCCACCAGCACCCCCAGATCCCTCTCCATGGGTCTGCCCTAGATAATGTCCTGCCTAGCTGGGTGCTGGTGGCACAGGCCACCTGCAAATTGAGGGTCTCAGGCACAAATCTTCTGCAGCTAGTTAGGTACTTGCCTCCTTCCTTACAAAGAAAAAACCTAATGAAGAAACCAACCCATTGCATAGGTCAGGAAAGGGGAAAGAAACTTACATTTTGATCTGTTTTTGCTTCTTTTGTTAGAGGATGGCCTCCAGGACAGGGTGGGGAAGAGTGTCAGGCAGGCTGAAGGGATGCCAGGACTCTGCTCCCAGGGAAGCTGTTCCACTTCACTTAAATTAGTAACTGTTTTATTGGAGATTTGAAGCTGACTTCTCAGCAGCCTCACACTACCTCCTTCCTGTGGTCAGTCAATTGTCCCAGTACTGCTCCAGAAGTGCAGAAAGTAGGACAGCCACCATTAAAGGGAGAGTCTTGCCTGAGGATGCCTGCAGCCTCCAGCTTAGTGCTTGTCCAGAGAAGGGCACCAAGTCTGGTGAGGAGCCTGGAGCACAGCCCTGTGAGGAGAGGCTGAAGGAGCTGGGGGTGTGCAGCCTGGTGAGGAGGAGGCTCAGGGCAGACCTCATTGCTCTCTGCAACTACCTGAAAGGAGGTTGTAGCCAGGTAGGGTTGGTCTCTTCTCCCATGCAACCAGCAACAGATTGAGGAGATGAAGTCTCAAACTGTGCCAGGGGAGGTCTAGGCTGGATGTTAGGAGGAAGTTCTTGCCAGAGAGTGATTGGCATTGGAATGGGCTGCCCAGGGGAGGTGGTGGAGTCATCATCCCTGGAGGTTTTCAAGAAAAGCCTGGATGGGGCACTTAGTGCCATGGTCTAGGGCTGGGTGATAGCTTGGACTGGATGAGCTTGGAGGTCTCTTCTAACATGATTCATTCTATGATTCTATATGGATTGATTGCCTCAACTGTATCTTTTACAGTAACAAAGCCAAGGCAGATGTAAGGACAATCCATCTCACCTTACAACTGCTGTCATTTGCTGCTTTGTGTCCTCAGCAGCACTCTTATGGTGAGGGGCCTGGAGCACAACCCTGTGAGGAGAGGCTGAGGGAGCTGGGGGTGTGCAGCCTGGTGAGGAGGAGGCTCAGGGCAGACCTCATTGCAGCCAGGGGGTTTGGTCTCTTCTCACAGGCTACCAGCAACAGAACGAGGAGAGACAGTCTCAAGTTGTGCCAGGGGAGGTACTGGATGTTAGGAGGAAGTCCTTCACAGAGAGAGTGATTGACATTGGAATGGGCTGCCCAGGGAGGTCGTGGAGTCATCATCCCTGGAGGCATTCAAGAAAAGCCTGGATGGGGCACTTAGTGCCATGGTCTAGGGCTGGGTGATAGGTTGGACTGGATGAGCTTGAAGGTCTCTTCTAACATGATTCATTCTATGATTCTATATGGGTTGATTGCCTCAACTGTATTTTTTACAGTAATAAAGCCAAGGCAGGTGCAAGGACAATCCATCTGCTGTCAAAGACAATGGACAGATTTGCAAGGACAAATGACTGCTGTCATTTGCTGCTTTGTGTCCTCAGCTGCACTCTTATGGTGAGGGGGCTGGAGCACAGCCCTGTGAGGAGAGGCTGAGGGAGCTGGGGGTGTGCAGCCTGGAGAAGAGGAGGCTCAGGGCAGACCTCACTGCTCTCTACAGCTACCTGAAAGGAGGTTGTAGCCAGCTGGGGTTGGGCTCTTCTCCCAGGCACTCAGTGGCATAACAAGAGGATACAGCCTCAAGCTGTGCCAGGGCAAATTCAGGCTGGATGTTAGGAAGAAGTTTTTCACAGCGAGAGTGATTGGCATTGGAATGGGCTGCCCGGGGAGGTGGTGGAGTCTCCATCCCTGGAGGTGTTCAAGCAAAGCCTGGATGAGGCACTTAGTGCCATGGGTTAGTTAATGAGAAGGGTTAGGTGATAGGTTGGACTCTATGATGCTAGAGGTCTTCTCCAACCTGGTTAATTCTGTGTTTCTGTGATTGTCCAGGAGAGCCACAGCTCAAACTGCAAATCAGGCTGAGTAGAGGACATGGATATGGCACTTCTGCAGGAAGCACCTGAGCTGCTGCACGGGGCAAGACCTGTGCCAGCCAGTTCAGCTTTTAGCTCCAAATGCTTTCGATAGGAATGTAGGTCTCCTGGGGATTGGGAGGATGTGCTTCTGCATCTGGATTACTTTCCATCTTGGGTACTGCCTTCAGTTTTGGGTCCCCCAGTTTCAGAGGGACAGGGATCTGCTGGAGAGGGTCCAGTGGAGGAAAACAAGGATGATGAGGGGACAGGAGCACTGCCTGATGGGGAGAGGCTGAGGGACCTGGGGCTGCTTAGTCTGGAGAAGAGAAGACTGAGAGGGGATTTAATAAATGTTATAAATATCTGAGGGCTCGGGGTCAGGATGGGTGGGACAGGCTCTGCTCACTGCTCCCTGGGATAGGACAAGGAGCAGTAGGTGTAAGCTGCAGCACAGGAGGTTCCAGCTCAACACAAGAGGCAACTTCTTTACTGTAAGGGTGACAGAGCACTGGCACAGGCTCCCCAGAGAGGTTGTGGAGTCTCCTTCTCTGGAGACTTTCAAGGCCTGTCTGGATGTGTTCCTCTGTGATCTGTGCTAGGTTGTCTGGTCCCGCTCTGGCAGGACTCTGGACTCAATGATCTCCTTGGGTCCCTTCCAACCCCTGACATCCTGTGAGCCTGTAGAAACCATGGCTGTGTGCCTGGTGTAAGAAGGGCACTCCAGTTGAGTAGAAATCAGAGCTGAGGCAGGTATGGAAGGTGACAATAGCAGTGATTTTTTTAAATTATTTTTTAAATGATCTTGCTATGTTCAGGTAGGGTTGGGGTCCCAGGACAGATCCCTAAGGGACTCTGCTTGTCACTGGTCTCCACTGGGACATGGACCCATTGACAGCTACTCTTTGGCTGTGGCCATCAAGCCAGTTCTTTATCTATCTGGTGCTCCACCCATCAAACCCATGTGTCACCAGCTTGGAGACCAGGATGTGCTGTGGGACAGTGTCAAAGGCTTTGCTCAGGTCCAGGCCAGTGCCATCAGTTGCTGCCTCTCATCTACTCATGTTGTGACCTGTTCATAGAAGGCCACCAGGTTTGTCAGGCAGGATCTGCCCATGGTGCAGCCATGCTGATTGGACCCAATCACCTCTTCACTGTTCTCCTGTCTCAGTAGTGCCTCCAGGAGGATCTGCTCCATCATCTTACCAGGCACAGAGGTGAGACTGCCTGGCCTGGAGTTCCCCAGCTCTTCCTTCCTACCCTTTTTGAAAATGGGGGGTATTTTCCCCCTTTTCCAGTTTGTCCCTCTCTTCTGCTAATCCAGAGTGGAATGGGCTTGCTGTAGTGGGGGGCTTGGACTCGATGATCTCTTTGGGTCCCTTCCAACCCCTGACATCCTGTGAATATGTGCAAAAAAAAAAAAGGTTAAAAAAAAAGAAAGCTAAAGAGATGTTTTACATACTGCACACTTTAAAGTACTTGTTTTATCATAGAATCATAGAGTCATAGAATGGTTTAGGTTGGAAAAGACCTCAAAGATCATCCAGTTCCAACCCCCCTGTGCCATAGGCAGGGACACCTCCCACTAGAACAGGTCGCTCAAGACCTCATCCAGCCTGGCCTTCAACACCTCCAGGGAGGGAGCAGCCACAACCTCCCTGGGCAACCTGTGCCAGTGCCTCACCACCCTCACTGTGAAGAACTTCCTCCTAACATCCTGTTTAAATCTCCCCTCTGCCAGTTTGAACCCATTCCCCCTCATCCTGTCATTACAAGACCTTGTGAACAGTCCCTCCTCAGCCTTCCTGTAGGCCCCCTTCAGATACTGGAATGTGTGTGTGAAGTCAAGCTGGGGCATGCTTTGCAATTCCTGTATTTACTGCCATGGATTTCATGCTCCTTCTGGCAGTTTTCTGTGGTTTTCAACCCTCTTCACCTCCCCAGAAACACTGTGCATACAAAAGAGGCCATTCTGACTATTCCCTTAGGATATTTTGTGTGTGTGTGTGTGTGCTCTGCTTTTTACATTGCAATCTGTATTATTTATTGCTGCTGTTTGAAGCACCTTTCTGGTTGCCCAGCTGAAGCCTTCTCAACCTGCTTCAGCTGCATTTTGCTAGGCACAGCTCTCACCAACCATCTTTTTTTTTTTTTTTTTCTTTTTTTTTAATTTCAAGTCCTTTTTTTTTCATCACAGCCAGAATCCTGCACTGATGCTACAGGGTTTTCTTTGCAGCATTCCAGCTGTACTCCTGCTCCCCCTGATAACCACTGGTGCCAGTTTTCATTTGCATCCCGGAGTACACAAATTGCATTCCCTTAATCTCCCTTCAGAAACAGTGACCTGTAATCCTGTTATCATTACTGTTGACCCTCTCTGGAGTTCCTCCAGGTTATTAATGCCTTTTTAATGAGAATCCTGGGATTTAAACTGCTTTCTGAGCTGGAGAATTGATAGATGGCTTCCTCTCCTCTGGTTTGCTTTGCAGGGGCTGCTCCTTGTTTTGTCTGATGCCTTTGCTGCGTTCAAAGCGGAGCTATGCAAATAACTGCTCTGGAGGTTTACTGCCAAAGCAAAAAAAAAAATTAAAGAGAAACCTTTGTTTTCAGCCTGAACAAAGGCCACATTCAATCTAAAATACTTAAAGATGGGGGTTTTTTTGCATTCTTTTTAAAAGAAGAAATAACTTCATTGGTTTTCAAAGTTAAAGCTTCATGTCAAACAGAAAGCAGAAAATTCTAATTTTCTGGTTTCTGGACATGTCTTATTTTAAATAAAAAATAATTCTTTCTGGTTTTTGGGTTTGTTGGGTTTTTTTTGGTGACCAAATTATCATAGAATCATAGAATGGTTTAGGTTGAAAGGGACCTCAAAGATCATAGAATCATAGAATGAGTTAGGGTGGAAGGATCCCCAAAGATCATACAATGGGTTAGATTGGAAGGGACCTCAAAGATCATACAATCATAGGATGGTGAGTTTGGAAAGGACCTCAAAGATCATAGAATCATAGAATGAGTTAGGTTGGAAGGGACCTCAAAGATCATAGAATCCTAGAATGGTTTAGGTTGGAAGGGAGCTCAAAGATCATGGAATCATAGAATGGGTTAGGTTGAAAGGGACCTCAAAGATCATACAATCATAGGATGGGTTAGGTTAGAAGGGACCTCAAAGATCATACAATGGGCTAGGTTGGAAGTGACCTCAAAGATTATAGAATCATAGAATGGTTTAGGTTGAAAGGGACCTCAACGATCATAGAATCATAGAATGGTTAGGTTGGAAGGGACCACAAAGATCATAGAATGGGTTAGGTTGGAAGGGACGTCAAAGATCATACAATCATAGGATGGTTATTTTGGAAGTGACCTCAAAGATCATAGAATCATAGAATGAGTTAGGTTGGAAAGGACCTCTGAGATCATAGAATGGATTAGGTTGGAAGGGACCACAAAGATCATAGAATCATAGAATCATAGAATGGATTAGGTTGGAAGTGACCTCAAAGATCATGGAATCATAGAATGGGTTAGGTTGGAAGGGACCTCAAAGATCATGGAATCATAGAATCCTAGAATGGTTTAGGTTGGAAGGGGTCTCAGAGATCATAGAATCGTAGAATGGTTTAGGTTGAAAGGAACCTCAAAGATCTTCCAGTTCCAAGCCCCTGCCATAGGCAGGGACAGCTCCCACTAGAACAGGTCACTCAAGGTCTCATCCAACATGGCCTTGAACATCTCCAGGGAAGTTGTGGAGCACAGAATCACTGAATGTGATCAAAGATTGCATTCGGTGATTCTGTATTCCACAACCTCCCTGGGCAACCTGTGCCAGTGTCTCACCACCCTCACTGTGAAAAACTTCCTCCTAACATCCCGTTTAAATCTCCCCTCTGCCAGTTTAAACCCATTCCTCCTCATCCTGTCATTACAAGACCTTGTGAACAGTCCCTCCCCAGGCTTCCTGTAGGCCCCTTCAGATCCTGGAAGGCTACTCTAAGGTCTCCTGGAAGCCTTCTCTTCTCCAGGCTGCAGAGCCCCAACTCTCTCAGCCTGTCCTCATAGCAGAGCTGCTGCAGCCCTCAGTGTCTTCATGGCCTCCTCTGGACTCGCTCCAACAGTTCCATGTCCTTGTGTTGGGGGCTCCAGAACTGCACACATTATTCCTATCTAAAAGTTTTTTGTTGCCTTCCAAGTAATTACTCTAAAATACTTTTGCAGCAGTATTGAGTGGATATGTCAATATTTTCCTTATGTTTTTGTGTGCAGGCATGAAAAGCTAAGGGAATGTCTTCATTTTAGTCATGCAAATCTCACCTACTTGATTTGACTGTGGTTGCTGCCAACACATCTAAGGTCTTTGCAGATAGTGGAGCTCTGTTGAATGCTAAAACTATTCAAGGAGTGGCATTTTATTGCTTTTATATACCTGGGCAGCTAAAACCTGGTGATGCCTTCACTCTGTTTTAATTCTCAACTTGGAAGATACTATCCTGAGGTCAGGAAGAGAGCCTAGGACAAGGGCAAAACTAAGTATCCCGTACCTATTCTAGTAAACTACCCCAAATTTAAAAACATAATATAAATGTGCTCTGGAAAGAGCAGCTAGGAGAAGGTTGACCAACTTTGACCAAAACTCTGAAATGTAGACTTTAGTTTTCTCAGGCATTTTGGATGCAGGGGTGAGTAGGTTGTCCTGATGGAGGTGGTTCTCAGCTGGATTGGATGCAGGGGTGAGTAGGTTGTCCTGATGGAGGTGGTTCTCAGGTGGGTTGCATGCAGGACTGAGTAGGTTGTCCTGATGGAGGTGGTTCTCAGCTGGATTGGATGCAGGGGTGAGTAGGTTGTCCTGATGGAGGTGGTTCTCAGGCGGGTTGGATGCAGGGGTGAGTAGGTTGTCCTGATGGAGGTAGTTCTCAGGCATGTTGGATGCAGGGGTGAGTAGGTTGTCCTGATGGAGGTGGTTCTCAGGCGGGTTGCATGCAGGACTGAGTAGGTTGTCCTGATGGAGGTGGTTCTCAGGTGGGTTGGATGCAGGGCGGAGTAGGTTGTCCTGATGGAGGTAGTTCTCAGGTGTGTGGGATGCAAGGGTGAGTAGGTTGTCCTGATGGAGGTGGAAGCTGTGGGAAATTCTGTCTTGTTTAGATGACTCCAGGTATTGCGGGGAAAAGAAGATTGGCAGACATCCAAAACTGGGTGGATTTATGGAGGGTCTGGGGAGGAACATGATAAGCAGAGAGGAAGGATGAAGTGCATGTTCCTGGTGGTGTGGCAGGGAGATGTTGTGCAGCCTCCTCCCAGTTCACAGCTTAATCTGGCCCTGCAAATGCCAGGTGGATCCTTTCTCTCCCCAGTAAAGCAGACAGCAGAAGAGACCTCTGCTTGGGAGCTTTTGTTTTAGTTCTCACCTCTGTGCCTGGCAAGATCATGGAGCAGATCCTCCTGAAGGCTCTTCCAAGGCAAATGGAAAACAAAGCAGAGTTGATTGGTGGTAGCCAGCAATGGCTTCACCAAGGGCAAATATTAGAGTCCCTTGAAGCCTTCTCTTCTCCAGGCTGCAAAGTCCCAACTCCCTCAGCCTGTCCTCATAGCAGAGCTGCTGCAGCCCTCTCAGCATCTTCGTGGCCCTCCTCTGGACTCTCTCCAGCAGTTCCATGTCCTTGTGCTGGGGGCTCCAGAACTGCACACAGTACTCCAGCTGGGGTCTGAGGAGAGCAGAGCAAATGGGCAGAATCCCCTCCCTTGTATTGCTGCCCACAGCTGCTCTTGCTGCAGCCCAGCACACAGTTGCTGTCTGGGCTGTGTGTGCACACTGTTGGCTCATGTTGAGCCTCTCATCCACCCAGACCCTCAGGTCCTTTTCCTCAGGGCTGCTCTCCAGCCACTCACCACCCAGCCTGTATTTGTGCTTTAACAGCATGCTTTTGATATCCCATTACTTAAGCTGTGTTCAAGGGAAATGACAATTCTGCAGGGGTTGTTTCATATCTTAGGAGTTTTAAGAGCCTTGTCCTGCCTTGAGCATCGAGGCAGTTTGTTATAGGTCTCTGTTCCTCCCTCCCTGACATTCTGTAATAGGAAGCTGTTGGATGATGAAATCTGGGCTGACTGTGACTGTTTGCTAGAGCTGGCAGAATGCAGAGTGAGCACAGGCCTGCAAGGATTAATAAGCTGAAAAAGCACAGGTTTTTTGTCTGTCACTTCTGCTTCTTAATTATAAGAATGCTGCTGAGGAAACAAAGCAGCAAATAACAGCACTTGTAAGGTGAGATGGATTGTCCTTGCTCCTGCCTTGAGCATCCTTCCTGATCTAGTGGGAGGTGTCCCTACCTATGGCAAGGGGTTGGAACTGGATGAGCTTTGAGGTCTCTTCCAACCTAAACCATTCAGTGATGACTGTAAAAAATACAGTTGAGGCAATCGATCCATAAAGAATGATAGAATCAGCCAGGTTGGAAGAGGCCTCCAAGATCAACCAGTCCAACCTAGCACCCAGCCCTAGCCAATCAACTAGACCATGGCACTAAGTGCCCCATTCAGGCTTTTCTTGAACACCTCCAGGGATGGGGACTCCACCACCTCCCTGGGCAGCCCATTCCAATGCCAATCACTCTCTCTGGGAAGAACTTCCTCCTGACATGCAGTACCTCCCATGGCACAACTTAGAATCATGGAATCATACAACAGTAACATCAGGCATGACTAAAGACTCCCCTCTGAAGCTGGGACAGAGCTGTTTGTTGCTGCTCCACTCCTTCCCTTCTGCCCTTTTGTTCTTTATCACAGTTATGGACTGCTCATCATATTTGAATTAACAAACCCAGTTTTGTTGTACTTGCTGTGAAGGCCTGGGTAGGCAGTGTTTGTGTCTTGCATCACAACTCTCTTTCATAATCACTGCTGACCCTCATTCAGTGTTTCCAAGTCTGCTAGTGGCTGCTGTTGGTTCCTCTTCATTAGGTGTTATCCCCTTTACATCACTCCATCCTTCCCTCCACAAATCATAGAGTCAGAATCATATCAGAGTTGGAAGGGACCACAAGGATCAGCTAGTCCCAACCCCCCTGCCATACCCAGGGACACCCTACCCTAGATCAGGCTGCCCACAGCCTCTGCCAGCCTGGCTGCAAACACCTCCAGGGAAGTGGCCCCAACCCCACCCTGGGCAACCCATTCCAGACTCTAACTACTCTCATGCTGAACAACTTCCTCCTCACATCCAATGTGAATCTCCCCACCTCCAGCTTGAGGCTGTGTCTCCTCGTTCTGTTGCTGGTTGCCTGGGAGAAGAGACCAACCCCACCTGGCTACAACCTCCCTTCAGGTAGTTGTGGAGAGCAATGAGGTCTGCCCTGAGCCTCCTCTTCTCCAGGCTGCACACCCCCAGCTCCCTCAGCCTCTCCTCATAGGGCTGTGCTCCAGGCCCCTTACCAGCTTCATCACCGTTCCCTAGACACATTCCAGTACCTCAGCATCTCTCTATATACTAGGTAGACTTTCACTGTTCTTTTAAATGTGTGACACTTGAACCAAATCAGGGTTTTGGGGTTTTTTGTGATCAATGTGCACATAACAACAAATATTTGATTAGCTTACCACAAATTTAGGTGTTTTTTTTGCCCTGGGGCTGCAGGGTTGTTTAGTTCATTACCTCCCCGATGCAATTTCGCTTCCAGTAGTTCATTTTGGTTTTGTTTTGGGTTTTTTTTTCCCTCTTGCCTGTTGAAAACATTTCAACTTGCTCTAAAATGTTTTGGTTTTTTTTTTCCTGCACATTCTAATGAGAGCCACATGGCTTATGTTAAGGGTGACCGTGCAGAAGCTTTGGGCTGAGTCAGGCTTTAGCACATGCTTGCAGGGGTTTGCTTGCACGCTGCGAACACGCGCCCGTGCGCTGCCGCCGCCAGCCCCTCTCCTCCTGCGTGGCAACCAGCTCTGGGTGTGTGGAAGGGGCCCCTGAAAAACCCTCTGCTAAACTTCTGCCACCAACGTGATGAGAGGGCTGGGATGTTTTCCTGGTTTGTGATGGAGTTCACTCCCTTTCTGTGCACCGCTGAGTCATCGCTGCCAAAGACGATGTTTTCCAGCTCCTAAAAATACTTCTGCCCAGCCCATCCATTTCCTTTCAAACAGCATTGCCATACACACAGAGAGAGAGAGAATCTCCTGAGGTGATACTGCATAGAATCATAGAATGCTTTAGGTTGGAAGAGACCTCAAAGATCATCCAGTTCCAATCCCCCTGTGCCATAGACAGGGACACCTCCCACTAGATGAGGATGCTCAAGACCTCATTCAGCCTGGCCTTGAACACCTCCAGGGAGGTGCTTATAAAAGCTAATTTTCCATAGCTGGATTTGCACATTTTATACATTATCCATTTTATAAAGCTGTCAGATGCAAGTGTATGCATCCTGCAATACAATTCTCTGTAATCTTTTTTTAAACCTCCAGTCTCGGTGTTTGTATTGAGGTCATAGAATCATAGAATGGTTTAGGTTGGAAGAGACCACAAAGCTCATCCAGTTCCAAGCCCCCTGTGCCATAGGCAGGGACACCTCCCATTAGAACAGATCGCTCAAGGCCCCATCCAGCCTGGCCTTGAACACCTCCAGGGAGGGAGCAGCCACAACCTCCCTGGGCAACCTGTGCCAGTGTCTCACCACCCTCACTGGAAAGAACTTCCTCCTAACATCCCATTTCAATCTCCCCTCTGCCACTTTAAACCCATTCCCCCTCATCCTGTCATTACAAGACCTTGTGAATAGTCCCTCCCCAGCCTTCCTGTAGCCACCTTCAGATACTGGAAGGCTACTATAAAGTCTCCTGGAAGCCTTCTCTTCTCCAGGCTGAAAATCCCCAACTCTCTCATTCTGTCATCATAGCAGAGGTGCTCCAGCCCTCTGATCATCTTCGTGGCCTCCTCTGGACTTTCTCCAACAGTTCCACATCCTTCTTGTGCTGGGGGCTCCATAACTGCACACAGTACTCAATGTGGGGTCTGATGAGAGCAGAGCCAAGGGGGTTTTCTATCTAGCAGCACCCTCCTATCTCTGATGCATAGAGCCTTTTTCGTATGAACAGGAAAATGAGTTCCCCAGACTGCTCCCTTCCTTCTGCTCTGTGACCATATGTTCCCCCTGACAAAGGTCGTGTCAGGCAGAGAAGAGAAAATTTATGGGAGCCATTTAAAAAATCTAGAAGCACACACACACACACACACAGAAATAAATAATTAGGTGTGGTTGATTTCTCTATGAAGAATCTCCTTGAAATATATAAAGCAGGGGGAAAAAAAAAAAGACCCAAAAGCAACCTACGGTGCTCTTTGTCTCTTCCAGCGTCCGCTTGTGGCTGCTCGACAAATTCATTAATTAAAACCAATTAAGGAAAACACAAACCCAGATCATAGTGATATGCAGAATAAACATGATGGCTCCCAGCCAGCAGCTGTAATTAGTTTGTAGTGACTGTGTCGGGAGAGAAGAGCTTGATTGACTCTGGTTTCACAGCATGGACAAGTTGCATTCCGTATTCGTTTTGAGATCCACAGCGCTTCCAATCTGCACTCATGTAGATCAGATTGCTGCCAGAGGATGATATTTAGATGAGATTTTTTTAAAAAAAACAAACAAAAAAACCTGCTTAATGGGATAAATATTAATTATTTGGCAGCGGCCCTTCTTCCAAAGTGTGGTGGTTTAGCAGTTACCTGCCCCTCCACTCTTTGATATAACCCAGGCTAGGACTGTGTTGGTTTGAGCTAATTGGAGGATTTGAGTGAGAAATTAGGGACTATTTGGCTGAGAGAGGTAAACACAGTGTGGCACTTCACCGAATTTTGCTGAGAAAGGAAAAAAAGAAAAAGGTTGTTTTTAAGACCTGCTGTGAAAACAATCAGATAGCAGACGGCTTCTGTCCGTTCTGAGCTGCAGCTGCTTCTCTTGCATGGTCTCCTTTGTCTCTCTGTCTCTTAGCTAATTCAGAGTAAAACTACTAACTCCTTTCTGCTAATCCNTAAATATCTGTTATACCTTGTAACTATTTGCTTGTATATTGTGCATTGCTGTAAATATAAAGCTTCATTTATCAACTTCCAGTGTTCTGAGATTTAGCTGGGGTTTATAAAGGTGGGGGGGGCAGGTAACTGCTGAACCACTACAAGGACTCATAACGGCTGGAAGGTGGTAAATGGAGCTTTATATTTACAGCAATGCTCAATATACAAGCAGATATTTGCAGTGTATAACACATATTTACAGTTATATACAGTGAAAAGGTAATACAGAAACACCACAGCCCTCCCGGAGAACAAAATCCCTAAGAGGGGTCTCTAACCACCCCTACCACCTTTTTCCCCCCTTCCCCAATCTTATCTCACGACCTGTTGATGCAGCAGATAGGCAAAAGCAGATTGGCCAGGGAGGATAGCAGTAGGAAAAGAAGTTAGTGGAATTATTGAGAATCAGCTACACAAGGCAGGGGAAAGGAGCCATGCAAGGAGCCAGCCACAGCCCAGAGAGGTTTGAAACAGTCTGACTTATCTATATTTGGGTTACAACTCTTAAAACAATTTTTTTTTCTTTCTCAGTGAAGCTGTGAGTGAAGTGCCACCCTGTGTTTTCATTTCTCAGCCTATAGTCCAATGTCTCACTCAAATCCTCCAATTAGTTCAAACCAGCACACAAAGTAAGAAGAGTAAGCAAACAGGCAGCTCTTTCTTGCTTTCCTCAGTCCCACCCTGAAACTTGCAAATTGCATCACTTGTGGGATGTGAAATCTGCCCTGGAGGAATTAGTAGGAAGTTGCCCAGTTGTTTTGCCATGTTGTGGTAGGACAGTGTCAGCCCCCTGAGCTCTCTCCCCATCCCATGGCCCAGATGAGGACATGGCTTCTGCCAGACCTTCATGGCTCTCCCTGCCTCTGTCTGGGTAGTGCCTGCCCATTCTACCTGCACTCCTCCTCACAGGGTGCAGCATGCAGTAGCAGGATCACAGGCTGCCTTCTCCTCCCTTCCACGTCAGATGGAGGTAGGGGACTTGTGTAGTTCTACCAGGGCAGAAAGGAGTTCAAAAGGCAGCCCAAAGCAGGATGCTGTCTGTGTCATGCTCTTAGCTTAGAATCATAGAACCATACAATCAGTCAGGGTTGTAAGGGACCACAAGGATCATCTACTTCCAACCCCCCTGCCATGCCCAGGGACACCCTACCCTAGATCAGGCTGCCCACAGCCTCTGCCAGCCTGGCTGCAAACACCTCCAGGGAAGTGGCCCCAAACACCTCCCTGGGCAATCCATGCCAGGCTCTCACCACTCTCATGCTCAACAACTTCCTCCTCACATCCAATCTGAATCTCCCCACCTCCAGCTTTGCTCCAGTCCCCCTAGTCCTGTCACTACCTGATAGACTAAAACATCTCCCACCCAGCTTTTCTGTAGGCCCCCTTCAGATCCTGGAAGGCCACAAGAAGGTCACCTGGGAGCCTCCTCTTCTCCGGACTGAACAGCCCCAACTCTTTCAGTCTGTCCTCATAGCAGAGGTGCTGCAGCCCTCTGAGCATCCTCGTGGCCCTTCTCTGGACACACTCCAGCATGTCCACATCCCTCTTGTCCCAGGGGCTCCAGAACTGGATGCAGTACTCCAGGTGGGGTCTCACCAGGGCGGAGTAGAGAGGGAGAATCACCTCCCTCCACCTGCTGGCCACACTGCTCCTGCTGCAGCCCAGGCTCTGCTTGGCTTTCTGGGCTGCAAGTGCACACTGCTGGCTCATGTTGACCTTCTCGTCCACCAGCACCCCCAAGTCCCTCTCCTCAGGGCTGCTCTCCAGCCACTCCCTGCCCAGCCTGGATTTGTGCCTGGGATTTCCTCAACCCAGCTGCAGGACCTTGCATTTGGCCTTGTTGAACCTCCTGAGGTTGGCTTGTGCCCACCTCTGCAGCCTGTGCAGGTCCCTCTGGATGCCATCCCTGCCCTCCAGCCTGGCTGCTGCACCACACAGCTTGGGCTCATCAGCAAACTTGCTGAGGCTGCACTCAATGCCTCTGTCCATGTCGCCCACAAAGATGCTGAACAAGTCTGGTCCCAGGACTGATCCCTGAGGGACTCCACTTGTCAATGACCTCCACTTGGACCAGCTTGGTGGCATGGCCCATCCAACAGGGGAGTGGAGGGGCAGTGCTAGACACTGCACGATTCCACTCCTGCTTCTCAGAGAGCTGTTCCAGGGAAGGAGCAATGCAGGCGAATGTCACAGTACTTTGTTGGCCATCCTTGTATTGTTCTTCCCACTATGCAGGGCAGTGCTCCCCTCCTGCAGCATGGGCGTGCTGCTGCTGCTGTGAGGTGAGGGGAGGCCAGAGCAACAGGCTCCTGGTGCCACATGCCATTTGTGCAGCACCACCCTTTCCATCAGAGCATGTACCCAAGCTGCCTCATCTGCCAGAAGGCTGTTGGTGCTGTGACACTGACTGCCTGGAGCGTGGAAGAATTATGTGTGAAGGAATTTCAAATGAGATATTGCTGAATCCAGCAGCCCAACACATCTTTTCGCAGGAAAGGGTGGGGAAGATAGTCCTCTTAACAGGAAAGTCTCACATCAGAGCTGAACAAGTTAGGACAGAATATGTTTTTGAGAAGCTTCAACCTCTTTTGTGATCAGCAGCCCAGCACTGGGGCTTACCCGTGTGAACTGCTGCAACCACCCTGCCACAGTGGCAAAAATAGTCAACAGGTGTCCTTAGGGAGCTGTCAGCATGCAGAATGGCAGTTAGGAGAGAGGAGAGGCTATGTTCAGCTCCTGCCCATACTGCTGCTTGGCAAGGAGTGGCATCTCCTTGTTAAGCCATTTGTAAGGCAGACTTCACACTTAACTCGGGAGAAGATGTTGCAGTTGATATTGTATGGATAGACCTTGTTTTACTTAGAGATGTCTACCAGAGTGGTGTTAGGAGAGAGGAGAGGCTGTGTTCAGCTCTTGCCTGTGTTGCTGCTAGGCAAGGAGTGGCATCTCCTTGTTAAGCCATTTGTAAGGCAGAATTCACACTTAACTCAGGAGAAGATGTTGCAGTTGATATTGTATGGATGGATCTTGTTTTACTTAGAGATGTTTACCAGAGTGGTGTTAAGAGAGAGGAGAGGCTTTGTTCAGCTCCTGTCCATATCGCTGCTAAGCAAGGAGTGGCTCTCCTTGTGAAGCCATTTTTAAGACAGACTTCACACTTAACTCAGGAGAAGATGTTGCAGTCGATATTATATGGATAGACCTTGGTTTACTTAGAGATGTCTACCAGAGTGGTGTCAGGAGAGAGGAGAGGCTGTGTTCAGCTCTTGCCTGTGTTGCTGCTAGGCAAGGAGTGGCATCTCCTTGTTAAGCCATTTGTAAGATAGAATTCACACTTAACCCAGGAGATGTTGCAGTTGATATTACATGGATGGATCTTGTTTTACTTAGAGATGTCTACTGTATTAGTTTAAGCTAGCCCCCCTGAGCTCAAAAGCTGAATAAATAGACTTAATTTGATTTGGAAGCTAAAAAAAAAATTAAAAAAAAAAAAAAAAGAAGCTTTAACAATAATTAGAAGGTAATTTAGGTAAGGGGAGTTACAGAGGATATAGAATCATAGAATCAGTCAGGGTTGGAAGGGACCATAAGGATCATCTAGTTCCAACACCCCTGCCATGGGCAGGGACACATGGGGAAGGGAAACGAAATACAAAGTATAGGTATACAGATGGTAGATGAGAGTGGATGGAGCTGAATCCAGATGGTCAAGTTAAAATTGGTGGTGGATGAAGATGGATGCCAAATGATGATGATGGATGCAGCAAGGAGAAAACATTCTGTGTGCAGTTCTGGAGCCCCCAGCACGGGAAGGACATGGAACTGCTGGAGAGAGTCCAGAAGAGGGCCACGAAGATGATCAGAGGGCTGCAGAAGCTCTNTCTAGTGGGAGGTGTCCCTGCCTATGGCACAGGGGGGTTGGAACTGGCTGATCTTCGAGGTCTCTTCCAACCTAAACCATTCTATGATTCTATGATTCTGTGATTCCAAATATGGTTGCTCTCCCCACGTGTTTGCTGGAGAGCACGTGGTGAATGGCAGCAGCAGGAAAGCAGGATGCTGGCTGATGGGGAGCCAGTAGATGAGAGTGGATGGAGTTGAATCATTCTATGATTCTGTGATTCTGTGAATCCAGATGGCTAAGTTAAAATTGGTGGCGGATGGAGATGGATGCAAAATGATGATGATGATGGATGCAGTGAGGAGGAAAAGTTCCAAATATGGTTGCTCTCCCCACGTGTTTGCTGGAGAGCACGTGGTGAATGGCAGCAGCAGGAAAGCAGGATGCTGGCTGATAAGGAGCAGGAGCAAGAGAGAGAGAGAGAGGATGGAGTTGAATCCAGATGGTTGCGTTAAACTTGATGGCGGATGAGGATGGATGCAAAATGATGATGATGGATGCAGCGAGGAGAAAAAGTTCCAAATATGATAAGGAGTAGGAGCAAGAGGAAGTTCATCTCCCCTTTATGGAGGGTCTCAGCAGGACATGGGAGGGACTAAACACGACAACCTGGGGGCAGGTCAGACCACCCCCAGGGAGGAGTCAGGATCCAGTTCAGGTAAGCCCCCCAGGAGGGCTTAGCTCTTAACATCTACCAAACGGGAGAAGGTATTTTGTGAAGCCTCCTAGTAGCATTGCTGTCAGCTCTGCCACACGCAGGGTTGGCTTTTACATCACCAACACGCTGGGAAACGATGCTAGCGGTGACCCCCTTTAATTTGTGAAGCGTTGGGGGAGATCCTATAAATAGCTGCGAGCCTCGTTTTAAGCGCAGGCAGGCTCCGTGCGCAGGGCTTAACGTGCAGCTATTAGCAGAATCGGGGCCAGACAGGTCAATTCGTGCTCCTGCTCTCGGGTTCGGTTCAGCCTTTGAGAAAAAGTCCTCCTGGGAGGCGGTGGTTGCGTTTTCAGGCTCTGCTGACTCTTGACGGCAGCAGCAGGGCTCGGCAGCCCTCCCCAGCGCTGCGCTGCAAGCCGGGCGGGTCAGGGAGAGGTGATTCTTAAGCCTTGCTTCCTTGGAAGGCTTCCGATAGCAGGAGCTGATTATGATGTGGTCTCCTTAAGCAGAGATAAGCCTCGGCTAGGGCTCCCGTTCTCTTGGCACGGCCAGGACTTGGCTTTGGGAAGCTGTTGGTGTCTTTGCAAGGGCAGGAATGCTTTGGGGGCCCAGGGAGCAGAGGTATGGTATCTGTGTGACATGTTTACCTGTTCGGGGCTTGTTCGGAGCAGTAGGTTTGCGAGTAGTGGGGCAGCGAGGCAGCGCTTGCGGTGGGCTTTAGTTTTGCCGATGGGGATGCTTTGTTTATCAGGGAAACGCTGTGGCAGCTTTTGGACGTTGTATCCCACGATCATTTTGCTTCCCCGAGGAGAGGGTCACTGACACCCGCATCTGGAGACTTGAGATGAATACTTTGTGGGAAGGAAAAAAGCAGCTTTGCTGTTCCCTCTCCTCTCCCAAACTCACACTCAGTTCTGGTTACAGATCTGATGGCTTGGGTCTGATTATTAGGAGTGTTGGGCTGGGTTTGGAGTCACTTCTATCCTCATCTGTAGACCTGAGATGAGTAACTTGTGGGAAGCAAAAAAAGCAGATTTGCTGCTCCCCCTCCTCTCTCAAACTCACACTCAGTTCTGCTTGGGTCTGATTATTAGGAGTGTTGTGCTGGGTGTGGAGTCAGTTCCATCCTCATCTGTAGACCTGAGATGAGTAACTTGTGGGAAGCAAAAAAAGCAGATTTGCTGCTCCCCCTCCTCTCTCAAACTCACACTCAGTTCTGGTTACAGCTCTGATTGCTTGAGTCTGATTATTAGCAGTGTTGTGCTGGTTGTGGAGTCACTTCCATCCTCATCTGTAGACTTGAGATGAATACTTTGTGGGAAGCAAAAAAGCAGCTTTGCTGCTCCCCCTCCTCTCCCAGACTCGCACTCAGTTCTGCTTGGGTCTGATTATTAGGAGTGTTGTGTTGGGTGTAGAGTCACTGACATCCTCATCTGTAGACTTGAGATGAATACTTTGTGGGAAGAAAAAAAACAGCTTTGCTGCTCCCCCTTCTCTCTCACACTCAGTTCTGGTTACAGCTCTGATGGCAAAAAAGCAGCTTTGCTGCTCCCTCTCCTTTCTCTAACTCACACTCAGTTCTGGTTACAGATCTGATGGCTTGAGTCTGATTATGAGGAGTGTTGTGCTGGTTGTGGAGTCACTTCAATCTTCATCTGTAGACTTGAGATGAGTACCTTGTGGGAAGCAAAAAAAGCAGCTTTGCTGCTCCCCTTCCTCTCTCAAACTCACACTCAGTTTGATGGCTTGGGTCTGATTATTAAGAGTGTTGTGCTGGGTGTGGAGTCACTTCCATCCTCATCTGTAGACTTGAGATGAATACTTGGTAGGAAGCAAAAAAGCATCTTTGCTGCTCCCCCTCCTCTCTCAAACTCACACTCAGTTCTGGTTACAGCTCTGATTGCTTGAGTCTGATTATTGGCAGTGTTGTGCTGGTTCTGGAGTCACTTCCATCCTCATCTGCAGACTTGAGATGAATACTTGGTAGGAAGCAAAAAAGCAGCTTTGCTGCTCCCCCTCCTCTCTCAAACTCACACTCAGTTCTGGTTACAGCTCTGATGGCTTGGGTCTGATTATTAGGAGTGTTGTGCTGGGTGTGGAGTCACTTCCATCCTCATCTGTAGACTTGAGATGAATACTTTGTGGGAAGCAAAAAAAGCAGCTTTGCTGCTCCCCCTCCTCTCCCAAACTCACATTCAGTTCTGGTTACAGCTCTGATGGCTTGGGTCTGATTATTAGGAGTGTTGTGCTGGGT
>VWZI01021871.1:0-29356 GCA_013396835.1 Psilopogon haemacephalus | reverse complement strand
TTGGGCTCAGGGTGGGGGCAGCTAGCCTCAACCCAATACACCATGACACTGATCTTCCTCCTAGAAAAGCTCACATCACAGGCCAAGAACCTCTGCATCTCCCAAAATCTCTGCATACTGAAGCCAAGAGACAACCTCAGCAATTATGAAGCCTATGCTTATTTGTCAGGATGCTCCTGAGAAAAGCCTGAAGCACAAAACTTCTGGGTTGGATACAAGCTGGCATACAAAATGATGCCTAATACACAATTTTTAAACACCCCATGAGACTGAAACTAACACCAGATATGGAAGACATGGACTACATTGCTGGAACATTCACATCTGTCTTGTCTGGACAAATAAACATTGACTTCTCTTTGATGCAAGGTCAGAGAGAGGCTGCACTTATAACAATCTCGCACCCATACACAGTGTGATCTGCCTGGTAATAACTTAATTTCACATCTAATGTATTGCAAATAACCCAATTCACAAGTAGACACAACTGAATCTTTGCAGCGTTTCTATTCCCTTCCTACTTCATGCCCTCTTGCCACACTTTGACAACTAGCCATATTTCTTCCCCCTCCAGCTCAGGCTCTGTGCCTGACAATCTCCTGTCCATGCCAGGGAATACTGACCTACACCTTCTCCTCCTCTTCAGCACCTCTATGTCCCCTCAAAAGCTGCTTCAGAGAGGCAACCAATGAAACAACATTTGCTAAATAAACAGGGCAGGTTCCTCACTCTCAGAGCATGATGCTGTGGCTGAGGACCACAGAGGTGAGCTTCTGCCCACTAGGAAGACAAGGAGGGACTATGAGAGGGACTGGAGCAGTAGTTCCACCTCCTTCCCTCCTGTGGTCCTGTGGAGCATGCGAGAGATCCATTCAGGAGATGTACGGGCAATGTGGGTCCAGGGTGTGGAAGCAGAGTAGGATGATGAAGGAACAACCCACCTCTTGTTGCAGACTTGCCATTGACAGTGACAGACACGGGACAACAACATCCCACACCCTGGGAGCAGTCTGGTCCTAGACTGCTCTGATGGGCTTGAAAATGCTTTAAAATGTGGCTTGCTAGGGAGCCAGCAGCAGCAAAGCACTTCTCATTCTTAGCAAGCACAAGACAACACACCTCAGCTGCCTCAGCCTTCAGGGTGGTGTGTTCCCAGCATTTCCTGTGTGCCCAGGGCATGCAGTCATCAATTGCTGTGGCTACTTCTGAAATCTCAGCAAAGCCCTGGCACACCTAAGTCCCAGAAGAGCCAGAGCATATTTTAGAGGTCATGACTATTAATATTAACAGGAGGTCTACTGGGAGCAGAGACCTCCTAAATATGTGCCTCAAAGCAATTAGGTGTAGGATTTCACAATTTAAAAGATGGATATAATTAGCATCACGCTTCAGGGCTGCTAAACCCCAGAATGAACAGCAGACTTCCCACTGCCCCAGTTGCTCCCACCTCGTGCTTGGTGGGTGTTCCGTCCTAGATCCATTATCCTGCTGCAGGAGCAGGTGATTCCCTCTTCCACGGCCACATTTCCTTTCCGCCTCCTTGGCCAGCAAGGACTCCTACCTTGGGGTCTGCCAAGATCTCCTGCAACCTGTACCCTGGAAATGCTTTTGCGGTGGGATTGCCAAGTGTCTCTGGACAGCCTGGTTTCGTATCATCAGAAAAGAAAAAATAACCCACTTAAGGAACTTCAGATTTTAAACTCGTTTTCAATCCCTTTGAATACCAGAACACCATAGAGTAGTGTTTTGCCTCCTAAGGAAAGAAATACTGTAAACAAACATTGTTCAGGCCTAATTCCAGTGTAAAAAGGAAGGAAAATTGAAGGGCTGGGCTTCCATACACCCACGCTGGCGGCTACCAAACTCTCAGCATTTTCCATGTGGAAGCTTTTGCTGTTCTACACATTTTTGGGTGCCTCAGAGAGATGTGGTGAGTGGAGCTGTTGAACCACATCAAACCCTGGTTCTGGCTTTGTGCACTGCAGCTGGGCAGAGCAAGCTCCAAGAGGCATCAGCCAGAATTTCTGTGCAGCTCAGCTGTGAGCAACACCTTAATTCCCCAGCAGCACCTGATAAACTACAAGTCCCCTGTTTACTGTGTGACTGATGATTTTTCTTCATCTCTTTTGCATCAAGGACTGTCTCTAAGCAGGCCTATCCATAGATCTCCCTCTTCAGGAAATGCCACCGCTCCAAGAGCACTCTAGATTATGTCGACATGCCAAGCCAAACAGAAAAGAAAACTCCATTCCAAAAAAGTATCACACCCTTCTCTTCTTCTCTTCCCCCACAGGACAGCCACTTCAATCAGGACAACACAGCAAACAGCACTGTTACTAAATCAAGAATATAAAATCTGTCAGTGGCCACATACCTCAGTGAGCAGTCCAGTGTCATGCCTGTGAAGTCAAAAAACTTCAGGTATTCTTCGGCTACAAGCTTGCTGAAGTCGTTGCTTTAAACAAACGAATATGTAAAAGTTATATTTCAAGAGTGAATCCCTCCAAAACCACCAAGAAGAAGAAGATGGCCAAGGATCTGATAAATAGGCACATACTTTTTACCCAAATGCTTTGCAACATCAGAGCGTTTGAATCTGTCCAGATGGTAGAGGCGCTTAGCCAGGCGCCTGGCTGCTTCCAGATTGCTGCTGCTGCCATTGCTGAGATCATGGCTAAGGACTCCTGTGACATCTTTCTCCTGAAGTTCATTGCTCCCCATGGCAGCACTGGAGTTTAACACCATATTCTGCAGTTCAGCATTGCTATGAGATGGAAATAATATAAAAAGAAGAAAAATGAGATGACATTACAGTTTCAAGAAGGATTCAACTGCACTTAAAGCAGGAGGCAACTAATGGTGCAGAGGCAAGATTACACGGTACATTAAATTCCACTTAATTGAAGGAGACATGTAGAACAGGGACGCTTACTTAGCAGTCACCAGAGGTTAAAAAAGTTAAACACAGAGACCCAAATTGGGCTTTCCAGCCCAGAAATACCTTCAGAGTGTCGACAACTATTGCATGCTTCACAGACAGCTGTTTGGTATTATCAACCTGTACCTGACAACACTGGTTCCCCATTTTCTTCTTGCACTAGTATTGTTTTAACCAAATCACTTGCTTGCCTTGAAAGTGTCCCTGCAAAAGTAGGTTGTTCGCCATTTTCCAGTAGAAAACACAGCAAGCTGTGTGTTAAGTAGCTCTGAGCTAACTCAGCACAAGGACTCACTGTGCCCCAGTTCTCTAAGAAAAAATACAACTCCCTAAATTTAAAACAACATCCAAAGAAGTCTCCATGGCTTCCATGCCACCATGAGTCATAGGCATCCCATGGATAGGTACCATTAGAAACAGTAGGACTCAAAGCAAGGTACCCAGTTTAGAGAATGTGACAGAGACACAAGCCACCTCAGCTAGCCTGGAGAACTGTTCACTTTCCTCCCGCTCTCTCATGTTGAGAATGACTTCCTTTACCAGATGCTCAAAGTACTGTTCAGCAAGGCCTGTTCAGCATGGCAGTCCCAGGGCACTTCATATAAATCATGCATTTATAGATTCCTCCCACCTTAACTACAGCAGAAAAGCTCTGGTTGAGCTATGTGCCTGTTTTCTTCTCCCATCAAAGAGGTAAGAGCTATCCATACCAGAAAGCACACACCCCCCACACACACACCTGCACAGAGGCAAACTTTTAACTTTGGAAAAGCTTTTCCTCTGACACTGCCATGAAAATTCTTGCAGACTCCTAGCCCCATGTGTGCATGGGGCATAGAAACGCATGGCAGCATTGCTATTTTTAACAAATACAATATAGAAATTCTTTCCACTGAATCCTCCTTTACATAGATCTAATGAACAATCAGCAGGGGTCATGCACAGGGTAGATATGAGTGGAATGAGTTAAAGATGTTTTAAACACAGCTCTTCAACATGCCGCGGTTTCACACACCACTGTAATCTTCGGGCTTGACAAGCCATGGTTAGACAACCGATAGCTCCACTCCTGTTCTAGCCAATTACTGACATGTCTGCTAGCAGCTTATTAACCCTTTAAAATCAAGATTTTCACATAACGTGAGCTGAAAACAAAAATCTTTACTATTCTGCATGCCACCTTGCACACAAATCATAGTCTGTGCCCCACCTCTCTTCATAGGCATGGCTGAAGAGAAGGAGGTATGTGGCACTCCTACTGGAAGGAGACTTGCCCATTTCAGCTCTGTTTCTACCTTTCTACTGCTGCTACAGCAACGGATGTATCACAGATCCATACTGTGGGTACAACTTTTAAAATCAAATATTAAGGGAAAACAGAAACGTGACTTGTTCATGAAAGTAGTAGGGATTTGGTTTGACATTTATTTCAGGGCTTCAGTCTCAGCGCTCTAGTAAGGAGTTAGTATTTTACATATAATTTCAACAGCATTAACATCGCTGACCACCAGCTACCCTAGAAAACACAAAAGGCTCTTCCTGACAGTGATACTATGAGAAATGCCTATGCAGACCTTTCTAAAAGCTTTAGCCAATGTCTGCATTGATCTAAATTTGATCTGCTTCAAACTTGTGAAGGAAGCAAATTTCCACGTCCTGTGGCATATGCCTATGACCTACTGTTCTCTGACAATGCCTTGTCCATTCAAATCAGGTGCAACTGCTTTCAAACTTCCAGCTCTCAAACAATCAACAAGAGCAAAATATAATCAGGTGAGCTAACACCTCTCTATGGAGCCTTTCACTTACAAACACTACTTCAAAAGCCATGCCAACTTGCAGAGCCTCACTCATAAATCTCTGTGTTGTTTCACCGCTGCTCTTTATTAAAGGCTGTATTTATAGCCCTGAAAGATGGCCAAAGATGACAAGAAACATCTGCAATCCACTAGGAACCAGTGCACTATAAAATCAATGTTAACAAAAACCACCACAAGTTTAGAAAGAAGGGAAGTGCCAGCATCCACCAGTAAAAGAAATATAGCATTATGGCAACTCCTAGCTTCTATTTTACTTCTTGGGAGCAGTGGGTGGGATGTGAATGAGGAACACCCAGCAAGGAGGAGACTGTTCTCTTTCCCTTGCTTGCCAAAGCAGCCAACAGGACTGTAAGGGAAACTTTATCTTTCAATCTCTCTGATTTAAAACTTCATCCTGATGGGGGTCATGGTGCACATATCAGCTCAAAAAATAAGAGATGCTTCCTTCAGATATTCTAACAGTTAATTAGCTTATTACTTACAAGCACAGGGTGGCAATCCAATCAATAATAGAGGTTGTCTGTAACTTAAGTCTTTTTGTTGAGGAAAATGTCAGATTGTTAACATTAAAGTGAGAGTTCAAGTTTCGAAGATAGCAAGAAGGCTCTGTGCTCACATCACTGAAGGCTTAGGAAATGCAGTTGCCCTGCATATAACTACTGCAAGCTGCCCTCTAGACAAGTCATTTTATCAGGGTCTGGTGAGTGTTACTCAGGGAAAAGACTGACACCTCTTCTTACCTCCAGTCTATTTTTCCCTTTCATGCCTCAGTTGGAAGATTTGTCTCCCTCTCTAAAGTGCTTACAATAGACCCTAATCAATATCTATGAGTGACCAAGACTACAAATAAGTCTGTCTTCTGTAGTCTACAGTTTCTATATATAGAGTCCACAGCAGCATTATAGAATCATAGAATCAGCCAGGTTGGAAGAAACCTCCAAGATCCAGCCCAACCCAGCCCTATCCAATCAACTAGACCATAGCACCAAGTGCCCCATCCAGTCTCTTCTGGAACACCTCCAGGGACAGTGACTCCACCACCTCCCTGGGCAGCCCAGTCCAATGGCAAATCACTCTCTCTGTGAAGAACTCCCTCCTAACATCCAGTGTATACCTCCCCTGGCACAACTTGAGACTGTGTCCCCTTGTTCTGTTGCTGGTTGCCTGGGAGAAGAGACTGACCCCCGCCTGGCTACAACCCCCTCTCAAGTAGTTGTAGCCAATAATGAGCTTCCTCTTCTACAGGCTTCTTTACCAGCAAAAACAAGCCAAGAATGGTTTCTGTGATGCAGAACAATACTATACACATATTTCTCACAAAGCTATACTCCTTATCACATAAAAATCATCGAATCATGGAATGGTTTAGGTTGGAAGGGACTTCAAACATCATCTAGTTCTAACTCCCTGCAGGGACACCTCCCACTAGAACAGGTCGCTCAAAGCCTCATCCAACCCAGCCTTGAACACCTTCAGGGAGTGAGCAGCCACAACTTCCCTGGGCAACCTGATCCAAGTTCTAAATTCACTTGTCCCTCCTGCCCTATAACCTGGGTTTCACCAAAACCATGGGAATGGCTGCAACTTCTGGACAAAAAGACAGAGACAGGCCACTAATATAATGGCAAGGATACAGGCACCTCACATCTCAATGATCCACCCACTCAAGTCTGCTAGGCTGATTCTGGAACCCTTAGCATGAGTACCTGCAGTTTCGTGTGCCTTAAACCTTGTGATGCTCTTCATCTTTCAGCAAACCCATGGGGAAAACCTCTCTTTCGTCCCAAGCAAGAAAAGCACGTTAGTGTTTTGCTTTACAGTTGAAGAGCTCAGATCTACCACAGAGTAACTGCCTCATCCACTTTACAAGGAGATGTTTGCAGTTGACACTGAATGGCAAGGTGTGACAGCTCAGTCTATGTGCCATCCTCAGCACAGCCACATTAGTGAACCCAGCCTGCTGCTGCCTGCAACTCTTGCTGCATGCATAGCACATGTTTCTGTGGCACACTCTCTCACTCAGATGCAGATGGGCACTTCACTAAGGAAAACCAATCCATCTGGTATGCACTGGATGCACTGATTTCAAGGGGAGCTTAGATATGATAGGTCTAGGACCTTCACAAGTGAAATTTTATTATTAGAGGAGGAAATAGAGGGAAATGCATTTTTTTCCTCACAAATAAACCTGCACATCTTTAGCATAAGCTTCACTTTAAGGCAGGCTAAGTCAGGCACTTGCCAGCAAAGTCCATCAGAGCAAAACTAAGCAATGATTAAAAATAAGGAAGGGTGGAGAGGCGTTCTGGCACACAGAAGCTCAGGCCACAACAAATGTCATTTTCAGCAGGAGTGCAGTATGTGCCGTGGAGCCACGCTGGGGCTGATAATCACCTCCTGAAGCACCATACTAGCCCTGTTCTTTATAATGACTTTACTCTGAGCCTTTTTCAAGCTCTGAAAGAGAGACCTTCCCCCTCAACCATATCCATCAACTCCGGCTGTGAAAAAAACTCTCAATTTCTAATCCAACAGCCCCTTACCAGTAGCTCTCACTTCACAGTGTGGCAGGGGCATCACAGAAAGGCAGATGCACTTGAATACTCCTGACTCCAAGCCTAGGCTGCAGAGGGAAGAAAACTTCCCTCTGCAAAAAGTCCAGCCCTAAGGAAATTAATACCTGCCCTACAACCCTTCAGAGACATGTATACCTAGCCACTGAAACCCTTCCACATTTCAAAATTCGTCAAAAACGATCTGTGACACAGGCTGAATTCTGTTTTAAAGGAGTTGAAAAGCTACGCTAGAACAGCCTGGCTCTGAAAGGAGTAGCCCCATCAGAGAAAGTGAAGAAATCCCGGCAGCAGAGGGACGTCATGAGTCAGTTCCTGCTGCCAATGACCGACCACACAGACTGGCTGGAAACAGCTCTGAATTGCTTCTTCGGGGGCCAGGAAAGAGCAAGCACAAAATCAACATAGAGCAATGATTTACCTTGACAGTTACTTCCATCTCCAAGGCCCTTCCAAGATAAAACTGTAGGAAGGGAAGAAAAGTAATAAAAATAATGCCCCTTCCTAGCAGTTGACTCACTGTGCTATTTGACTCTGAATGCTTTATTCAGCTTTGAAGTCCTACGTATGGATTCTCTTCAAAGACACACTTTGAAGTAGGTCCCTCTTTGAGGACTGGCACAGCTGTGCTTTTCTGCAACTGGATTCAGTAGGTGTCTCATGAGCACAGCATCTGCCAGGACACATGAAGGGAGGATGGTTTCTACAACTCTGAGTATTCACCAAGGATCCACTGAAATCTAACTCAGCCCTTGCCAACACAGAGAGGAGCAAAGCGAAAAAATACACAAACAAGCCCTGTAATCTCCTATTGGTTATCAATAAAACACATACGCAAAGTGGGGTTCTGCCGCTGAAACGCATGCTGCTGCTTGAAAACAGCCTCTTGCTCCCGGCAATCATCTGCCTTTTCCTTTGATTAAAAGAACTCCTGCTGGTTGTAAGTAAGGGAGCTAACAGCTCAACCGTTTAGAAAATGCCATTTCTGGTAGGCTTGCACTGCAGCAAATGCAAACTCTACCATTATGGGATCACAGCTCCTGGACAAGACCTGCCACATGCAGAGACAGGATTGCAGCTCTTTCTGAAGACAACGTGGTTTTTATAACACGGACACATTGGCTTGTTGCCATCTGAAGTACAAACATTTTGCTAAAAATACTTCAGGTTTGATTCTGTTTCGAACTTAGGCTCCTTGCACCATGTTGATCAGGGTTAGTGATCGCAAAGGGACTCTCACCACATTAATGCCCCCATGCCTAGAAAGCGAACACCTGGCCCTTGAGAAAGAGGGTGTCCAAGGGCTGCCCGTGCAATGGATATTTCTGACAGATGCAACGATGTGTCAGCCAGTCTCCTGGATACATCCCACACTCAGGATTTGACCTACATGAGGTAAAACTAAATCCACAGAATGCACTGCACACTCGTGACCCTGATCAGAAAACACTTAGACCCCAAGTGTTTCAGGAGTCCTCTGGCTCTCTCCCCTCAGCCTATGCACACCTTAAATGGCTGCCAAGAGTGGGTGCCAAGAGCCATCTCCTGACTCTGTGCCATCCTCCCTGCAAGGCTCCTGGGGCAGGCGCAAAATTAGGAAGGCAGTGGAGTACTTTCCCCCTCAGCTGTGCTCACTTTAACTGTTTGAAGACTGGAAGTGCATACTAACAGGGCGTCTGGCCCAGCTGGTCCTTCCTGGCAGGGAGCAAAACAGATGCTTAAAAATGTGTGTTTATGCCTTTTGGTTAAGGCCTCCCTGCAGATGTGCAGACAGAGCATTTCAGTACTGGCAGTAGTATCACCCAGGAGCTACACATTGCAGCCATGCAGCAAAAAAGGAACTGGTTGTCCTCAGAAAGAACAGTTAATAATAATAAACTACAGAATTCCACAATAAAGGAAAAACAACCACTAATTGACCCCATGGCACACCCATCTGTACTTGCAAAGACTCTGCACACTACTTTCGCTGCTCTTTTCCACCTGCTGCTCCTGCATCACATCCAAAGCTATACCTGCCTCTATGCTGCCCTGCCAGCTACCAGGCTCTGCCTCCTTCTACCCCAACAGACAGAGGAACAGGAGAACCAACCAGCAATAACATGGAGAGGGACCTGACTGCCAGCCAGTCATGGCTAATGGATGAGACATCAGGCTGAACTTCAGGACCTACTTGGAGCTGGCAAATACCTCCATTTCAGTGAATGAAGTCTTTCTGACCTAAATGGCTTTGACTTTAATGGAGATATGCCAAGAGATGCCAGCCTAGAAGCTGAGCTGCTGACAGCTTTACTGAAGCACTTTGTGCACTGAACTGATCAGCTGTTCCACTTTTTTTGATGTTTTGATTTTCCTTTCTGAATCCTAGTTTTGTTTGTTCTGTTTTCAGAAGAGTATGCAAATTGAAGAAGCAAAATAGTTTAAAACAACAGTTTATTTAGTAACTAGAAGCAATTTTACAAACTCTCACTAAAAAGGTGTTGCAAGCACCTCATTAGATAGAGCAAAGCCAAACTCACACACTGTATTTCCAGATACTTCATAAAGTGATGCTACCCTCCTGCAGACAATACCACGGTGATCAGCGTAGCTTAACATTTCTGGAGTTACTAAGTGATCAATGGTGCTAAGTCCAGCTGGAGACCTGTAATTTGTAGAGTCCCCTAGAGATCAGTGCTGCATCTGGTCCTCTTCAACATCTTTGTCAATGGCACTGATGAAGGGACAGATTCTGCTCAGCAAATTTGCTGATGATACCAAACCAGAAGGCTTGGCTGAGACACCTGAAGGCTGTGCAGCCATTCAGTGAGACTTGGATAAACTGGAGAGCTGGGCAAAGAGGAACCTAATGATGTTCAACAAGAATGAGTGTAGAGTCCTGCATCTGGGAAGGAATAATAAACTGCACCAGTACCAGTTTGGAGGTGATCCGATGGGAAGCAACCCTGTGGAGAAGGACCTGGGAGTGCCAACTGGGGTGGCCAAAAAGTTACCCGTGGGACAGCAATCTGCCCTTGTGGCCAAGAAGGCAAATGGACTCCTGGGGTGCATTAAGAGGAGTGTGGCCAGCAGACTAAGGGAGGTTCTCTTTCCCTTCTACTCTGCCCTAGTGAGGTCCCACCTAGAATACTGCATCCAGTTTTGGGCTCCCCAGCTCAGGAGGGACAGGGATCTACTTGAGAGAGTCCAACGGAGGGCTACAAGGAAGATTAAGAGGCTGGAACATGTGCCTTATGAAGAGAGGCTGAGGGACCTGGGGCTTTGTAGTCTGGTGAAGAGAAGACTCAGAGGAGATCTTATAAATGTTTATAAATATATGAGGGCTGAGTGTCAAGAGGGAATGGATGAGCTCTTCTCAGTTGGACCCTGTGATAGGACAAGGGGTAATGGACGTAAACTACAGCACAAGAAGTTCCACACGAGGAAGAACTTCTTTTCTGTAAGGGTCATGGAGCACTGGAACAGGTTACCCAGAGGGGTTGTGGAGTCTCCTTCTCTGGAGACTTTCAAGACCTGTCTGGATGTGCTCCTGTATGACCTACACTGGATTACACCTTGCTTGGAATAGTCCTGCTCTGGCAGGGGGGTTGGACTCGATGATCTCCAGAGGTCAATTCCAACCAGTAGCATCCTGTGATCCTGTAAGCTATGCAATAAAGGGGCTAATTCTCATCTGTCAAAATGCCACCAGTATAGAGATTTACTCCTTTAGACCGTGATTTTACCTGGATTTAACATATCCATGCCAGCATATTGTGTTTACTTATGGCTCAACAATTGACATGCTGTAGTCCATGTGCAAACAAAAAATGGCACCAGTATGCGTCCTCTTGTTTACCACCTGCAGATGTATTTGATGCATTCATTCTTCTAGGACAACAACCAGTGTTATTCCTCTGAATAACCTGCTTTATCCAGATATATGGATGCAGCAAATGCAAGGTATCACCTTATGGCAGTCCTAGCTCTCCTAGGTCCCAGAATCTTTCATGACCATCATGTCCAAAGACCAAAAAAGATTCACTTAGGAACACAGGGATCTCATCAGATTTCACACTGAATGAAAAATTCAACCAGTTTGCAAGGTGAATCTCAAAGGGGAAAAACGTTCTACCAGACTGCCCTTGGGCAGACTAATCGTATGAATCAATAAAGGTTATGCATTAGATAGGTAAATATTGAGTCTCATATCTGTATTGAAAATCAAATACAAGCTGCACTGGACAAAAATAACAGAATGTGAAGTAAACCCCAGGATTATAATTGGCATGTAGGATACTGATAAAATAGAAGTAAACTTAGAGAATCAACCTGGAGAAAAGGATAAAAACTGGGTTTATCTCTCAACAAAGTTCATTGTCTCAAAGTAAGAAGAGTGCCAGTGAGGAAAATGATGGAAACAACCCACAGGCAGATGAAAGAAAGCAACTACAGAAACTACAGGCAGAAACCATTAGGAGTAACATGGCAGCCTTCAGGAACTGCAGTTTATATTCTTCTGCACTTACTCCGATTGCACTTACACCATATTGCTTTAGGGAGTTTGTCTTCTTCCCCAAACACCTTGAACTGCAAAATAACATACATGTGACTTAATTTGTGTTTGCACCTCTAGGAAAAACATAAATAAAATAACAAGGCTTGCAAATTCTCTGAGCACCAGCAATTCTTTGAAGATGAAGGCAGGTGGCAAATGCTTAGCATTTTTGAGAATTAGAAACTGCAATACAGATATTTTTCTTTTCTCTCCAGATTTAGAAAAATCTTGGGCAATGTCCTACCAATAGAGACTGCATCTTCCAAGCTAAGTCTAGGAAAGAAATGCCTGAAGTTTTAAAATTTGTTTTGTTTTCATTTCTTTTTCTGGCTGTAGCACACAATGGAAGAGGGAATGGGAAATTTGTCACAAAGAATACAGAAAAAAGAAAGATTAGGACAACTTCTTTCTGTCTTTAAAGTCTTCAAAGTAGAAAACAAAGGCAGAGGTCATTACTGAGAGAACTTCATACTTTGCTTTTAGACACAATGATGCTCCACTGCTCACTATATACATAGGAAAGTTAACTTATTTTTCCATTGAGTGTATCTTAATGCTTTGCAAACACGTCCCCTTCCTCTCACTCTGATGGAGTGTAAATGATTACACTTGGCTCAGGTGATGCAAGCTCGGGCTCAATGTCTGGGTAGCCTCTTAACAGTCTTTCTTATTTCCTCTGTGAAAATTACTAAATTCCCACATACCAAGGCTGAGCCTTGCTCCATCTCATCACAAGTTCACTGTTACATGAAGCAGGGAGTGTAGTTATCTGGGGCATGGGTGCAGCAGTGGGGACTGCATGCCTCTGCAAGGAAAACACAGAAGCAAGGGGACCCAACACAGCACTGCAAAGCTCCATCACCCTGGCAACCTGTAGCTCAGCATGTTCCACGGGGACCCCGTTGTACCCCAATACACAGCAAGGCTATCCTTCAGCTCTCACACTTTGCACACATCACCCGCTCCTCCTCCAGTTCTCCCACCCCTGTATGGGAAAGCTTAAGGCTGCTTCAGATGCAGAAATTTGTTATTCTCCCGTAAGGATGATCATTACATACCTACAAATGAGATTAAGCCCCCCAAAAGACACCAAGAGCTGAAACCATTTCCAAAGGAGGGAAACCTCCTCACCCTTCTCCCCTAGGCATCCCTCCTCCACTGGCCAGGCACAAAGGGCATCTAAGCTGTGCCAGGGAAAGATTACTTGCAAAAGAAAGGCAACCCGTCCTGCGGGAAAACCCAGGGACCAGCTGACATTCTCCTGCCGCAGGAAGCGTGGCGGGTGGCTGTCAGAGCAGGCATGTCGCACGGCTCTCGCCAGGACTTACTGTGTTTAACCACGTCCAGCAGCTGATAGGGAGAACAGCAGGGACGAAATATCCAGACACCCAGGAGCCCATAGGAACTTGCAGACTGCAAGCCTCTAATCTCTCTTTTTTCCTCCTTTTTTTTTTTTTCCAGTTCTGAAGGCATGTGACCGGCCTTCACATACCAGAGCTGACCCCTCCCAGAGCCAGCGATTTCCTAAGCGCAGAGAAGGATGTTACCCTCCTGCTTACTCATTACCAGACTAGGCTTCCTTGCCTCGCACATTACAAACTCACGCCATCTAGGGACTGCACGTCAGGATCTCTTCACAGAGATAGATACAAAAGGTGCCGCCGTGCAGAGCTACCTGCTATTGGGAGGGCATGGCTATGGGGAGCATCTACTCCTCCTTTCCTAAGTGGCATAGACTCTCAGTTTCCAGGTGCAAGCCATTAACTGCCTGCACTTGCTTCCGTACTCCTCTTCTGTACCCGACCGTGAAGAACTGCCAGTATTTCACACTCTGTTCCCCCATAAATTAGAGCCGGTACTTGGAAGTGTACTCTGCCCCACGCACTTTCCCACACATTTTTATGTTCCTGAAATACCACGGCACAGGGAGCTGCTGAGATTTTGGTTTCAGCTGTTCACTTGCACTGGCAGCAGAGTTTCTGCTTCTTCTTGTGCCTCACTGCAACGTTGCAACTGCTTTGCTCCCAAGCTTTCTACATCCCAAATTTCCCCCGCTTCGCTTTGCGCTTGTTCACACGCTGAGACCCCCACACCTGCCTCCAGCTCTACAAGATAGGGTCCTCCAGTCGGTCTCCTGCCTGCATCCGCAGGGCGGGCAGAGGGAGCCCCTGCGGCAGTTAGCGCCGGCAGCTCTGCAGCGCGCACGGAGACCTCCGGTGGCTCCGCGATATATGGCAGCCACCTGCCTGCGGGAAGCCGGGCCGGGGAGCGCTGCCTGCATCCAGCATCTGATCCTCCGACAGAGCTGGCCCACTGCTGCACCACGCCAGGCTGGCACTACGTGTAGGAAAGTACAGCCCCAACACCACCCCGGGTTCCCAGCACCATAGGAGACAAGGACTTACAGCACAAGACACAAAGGTGCCACAGAATTACACAAGTCTTACAGCACAAGACACATGAATTGCACATGTGGACTTTCAGTCAGAAAAACAAATCTGAGATTGCTTCAGACAGCACAACCACGCATGCAAGCTCTTAAAAATGGTACCCACGGCTCAAGCTGCTATTTTTGGTTCACCTGAGCTTGACAGTGGCACACTGACTTGCCCTCTTTGCAAGTAAATTCCACGCAGCCCTCAGCACGCATCAATAGTCCTCATCTACATATTGTAACACCTTGATTCATCACTGATTCCAGAAATAAGGCACAAATGATCTGTCAGTCACCTGTACCCTGGCACAACACCACATATTTGAACATCACGGAGCAGTCTGGTTAATAAAGTTATTGTCCAGAACCTTACCATGTTGGGCATCTCTGTGGCTGGCTGTACTGCTGCAGCTACACATATCAGCATCTACCTCAACAGAGCAAGCCCTCCAGTTTCATCCTAACCCAGCCCTACAGACTACAACAGCAGAGCTTCCTAACAAACCCACTGTTTGTGACACTTCTTTCCTCATTTCTAATTAATGAGGAAAAAAGAACAATTTTTAAAACCTGATTTTTTTTTTCCCTCTGGCTACCAACTTAAACTAAAATTAACAGTTCCTAACAAAATCCACACTAGGTAGGCACCTTAAGTGTTTCTAGGCATTATCTAAGCACACCTTGTCTTTGAAATATCTTCTGTCTCAATGAGCCCACGTGGGCCTTGATACTGCAGCCATGGGGTAACAGAATCAGGGTCTGTATGTGCTACTTGTCCTCCACTGTCCAGTTTCAAACCAATCTCTGGTTCCAGTACAAGTAAGGAGCTGCATGTGTCAGGACTAGCTGCAGTTACTGGCTCCATATTGATTGTAGTCACTTACTCCTTATTGGCACCAAGCAGCTCATGGTCATAGAATATTTAAACATCTGGACTGACAGCAAGAAAATTCTAAGCTTTTAAGTTCTTTATGTGTGTTCTTTTCAAGGCAAAATTTACCTTAATCTGTAAAGTTTGCAAAACTACTGCTGGCTAAAGGACTTCTTTCAGACTAGCACAAAACAAAACAGATAAATGTCCTCTCACCACTGGCTCCCAGGGAAGTTCAGACTACACTAGTCCCATCTAAGGGAATCATCTAAGGACTCAGATAACATCATGTCCCTGGACAATAATAGAGATACAAGGCTTCTTTGTCATTCAGAAGGTCACTTATCCCATTGCAGATTACTGCTTTTGGTTGGAACCCCAACTTTGCCCATCAGTCACTAGGCAGCTGAGGACAGTTTGTTTGTAAGACTGAGTTTCTGCACTTACACAGTATTTGCTGACCACTTAGCCTAGTTTTTGCTTCTCACATGGCTCTTCTCTTAACAGGTTCTCTTATCACTCCCTTTACCTCAATGGAATTACTGACATTTTCACAACACTCCCTCCTCTCAGACAGTAATGACTGCACAAAGAAAAGAAGCAGCTAACAGTTTTTAGTCCCATTAAAGTAGTGGGAGCTAAACATTGTCCCACATGTGGACAAACTCCCACTGACTTCAAGACAGGAGAAGTTATGTGCAGATATTACCTTTAAACATCCAAATGCATTTGGACAACACATTTGTGTGCACCGGGTGTTACTGTTCCTAAAATTGTTGCTCCAGTATAACTGAAGCTGAACAAGGTTCATTTGTATCTGGTAATTAACTCCTCCATGGACAGTTCTGAGAGATGTCACGACACCACCCAGCCTTGTATTCATACAAGTATCATCTACAAAACCTTCACAAAGTAAGTCTGCACTTTTCTAATGAACAGCACCAGCTTGGATGGCTCACTTCTCTCTTGCAGCTCACTCTGTTACATTGGAAATTACTCTGCGTAGAAAATGCAGTGTTGGAAGAGGCTCAACCTCACTCTGTGTTAGTCCACTGAAGGAAAGAGATATCAGGGAAAAATCAGCAGGCATACAGAAAGCTCACCCACTATTTTTACCTTTCCAGACAAGGAACTTCCATGACATCTCCTCTGAGGAGTGCTTCGCTTGCATCCCTTAAGCCATTGGCGATGCCTTCTCCATAGCCCTTCACCCCTCCATCAGGAGGAAGCTGCAGGACATCTGACTGCCCTGAGGCTGACATTCGATCTAAAAACTGTCCACCCTCCTTCATGCGCTGCTGGATCATGGGAGTAAGTGGCATCTCAAAGCTGAAGTAGCTATCAGGCTCTGAGTACAATGTCTCCAACGACTCCGCACTGTAGTACAAAGATGCATTGTCCAGAATGTTTTCAAACTGTGAGCTGTACAGATCAGTGGAGACGTCAGAATGCCTCTGCCCAAGGACATCTTCATATCCTTCGCTGCCTGCTTCCCCCTCCTCCATCGTCCTAGAAAATAATTAGAAACAGCTCATTTCAGGTCAGGGGCAAGGTTTAGACCTCCAGGTGAACATTCTTGCCTTCCATCTTCGCAAACAGAAAGATCAATATGGTGTCATGCAGGAGAGTACACTGCAGGTAAAATACTAGTTTCTCCTTGCACCACCTGTCTTCATGACTGGCACCATCTCCCTCTCTGGGGATATAAAAAGAAGAGGGGTGTGGGTAGAAAGCCTCACACCGCTTAACAGACAACATCAGCTGCTTATCTGCAAAGGAAGAGAGTACTCACAAATGTGTAACATCTCCTGTGGCACCACTTCTAAGCAAGAGGGTGCATAGGTTGGACACATGCACTCAAAAGGCACCTCTGCCCGTAGAGGAAAGTTTGCTGGCCCTGCAGTCCTAGGGCTGGGATCATTAGCAAAAGCCTGGAGGACATTCCTCCAAAATGCAAAGGGGAAAAGATACAATTAAAGCTCCAAAGCCAAGAGAACCAGATTTGAAGGAGGAAGACTCAGACATACAGGGGAAGGTGTAGCATCCCCCTGCATAGGTATCTTCTCTGCTGCACCAAACACTCTGGGCCTGAGCAATCCTGCATGCTATCCGAAGCAAAACTCCACAGATCCTGAGGTACTGAAGCAGAAGTACCTCCCTTTCCAAGATCCCATTGTTTCAGCAGCAAACACAGGTCAGAGCAGTCGTGGTTTGCTGGAGGGTGCCTTTTGAATCGGGAAAGAAAACTGAGCAAATCAGGATGCCCTGGTAAACAGCAGTGCACTTTTTTTGCAAAATGTATAGCTAGAATTATATAAACTCAGATAGGCACCTTGTTGTAACATACAAAGCCTTGGGTAAAAACATTTTTATGATCTGACCTCTCAGGAGGTGCTTCCATTGTTCTTGTATGAAAGCTACCCGAAACCAGATAATCTGGCCAGGTACGCACAGCCAGGCCTGCATACTGCCTGCATTTAATTACACACTATGCCCAGCTCCCATTTACACCTACTATGGATCCTTCATCATGCAGCCACTATTCTACAAACAGCAAGACACATCTTCATGTTTCCAAACCTGAATCAAACATGAGAATTTAGCAAGGACATATGGATGGGGTTTAGCCCCAACTTCAACTTCATGCGCCAGCCACCACCAGGCATGAACCACTGTCACCACACCACACACAGCGGACAAACATTCATTGTTTGTTGGCAGCTCTTAAAGGGGTAAGCACAAGCCACATTCTTGGAATAAGAGAAACCCTGCCTAGCCTCTGTGCCTCCCCACCACCATCATCTCACCTGTCCTGGCCTCTCACTAGGACAGCTGTCTCCTCGCCATGGTTCTTCTTGTCTTTCACAAAAACTTCATCCTCCCCACTTTCATCAAGCAGCACCAGAGGAGCATCTCCAGAGGCAGCTGGTCCTAGCCTTGGGTCCTCACAGACTTCACTCCAATCACTGTCTGGTGAGGAGACCAAACCTGGGAAGGATACTGGTGGCACAGGGTGGCTGGATGTTTTGGGGAATGCCTTCCTCTCCACAGACACAGTCTCCAGCAGCGAGTGCTTCTTTCTTCTCTGCTCCTCAGCTTTTTGCAGCCATAATATCTCCACCCCTTGAAATTCTACATGTTTGCTCACAGCTGCCTCTTTAGAGAGCCTCCTCTCAGGACCCATTTGCATTTTGCCTTGATTGTGCACTGAAGACTCCTCAGAACGTGCCCACCCCTCCACTCTGCTGGCTGCTTCCAGGTTTGTCACAGATGGTCTATGACAGCTTGTCTCCTGTGCTGCATGGACCTCCTCAGCCTTATTACTGATTGCTTGCAAGGACTCAGACTGCTTTTCTCCAGTCCATATTGCAGCCAGATCTTTCTCTACAATCAAATGCATTTTTTCCTCAGCTGTTCGTTCAGATGGAAGAGGCATGTCTGAAGGTTTTTCTTGGCCTGTTGGAACTGGCTCTCTGGCTGCCTGCACATTTTGGCTGCCAGTAACACTCTTTTTTTCCATTTGTGTTTCTGAATAAAGAGAAGTATTTGCTCTCTCTTGCACCTTTGTTGCTCCCAGCCGTTGAGATATTTTCATGATCTCTGGCAGGCTACCAGCCGGTGGCAAACCTTCTTCTGCAGCACATAGCTGCCCTAACCCAGCATCAGGCCTCAAACTGTCCACAGAAACCACATGCTGAGGAATGGGCAACTGGTAATGTTGTGGACTGCATGCCACAGGCTCTGCCTGGTGTGCCAGTGAAGTCCTCAGTGTGTCTTCAGTTGGCTCTATGGTGCCGTACTCTGGAAATTCGTTGATGATGGTATGAGGGAGCGACGTTCTGCCTCCATGGCCACTACCTGTGAAGAAGAAGGAAACAAAAAAAAAAGCACAGGTTATACCTACCACATGCACAAGCAAAAATCCTGACTTCCCTTCCCCACCCTCTCCTAAAAGAGTAACTACACTCTTCCCTGTGGGGAAAATGTCGTTAAGTTTAACACATTTCTGCATGCTCTCACACTGCAGTCATCCAGAGCTGGTCCCTTTACATAAAAGTTTTTGGACAGACCTACTTTGGGAGTGTGCACTGATGAGAAAGAGTGCCAGAAATGTCTGCTATACTTCAGAAAAGGTCCCAGTGGCCCATGAGCAGTCTGTGGCCACAGGCCAGATAAGAAGGCTGAAGAAAGCAGATATTCAAAGTTCTGACATTCGTGTACAGTATCCACCATACATGTCGATTTTACTATTAAAAAATAGTTTTAGGCAATTTCCACTTTTAAAGATGAAACCTTGGGAAGAAAATTAGCCACACCACATATATTCCATAGCTTTAACAAAACCAATTAACTAAATTACAAAGCAATCAATAAGTAATTTAACTTTCTGACAACACTTCCCTCTTCCTTCAACAACTCAAGTAGCTGAAGGTCTTGTCACAGTAATTGTGCATACTGAGCAGTTCACATTTTATGTGGCAGCAAATACAGAGCTGCACCAAAAGTACACTGCCCTTCTGCTGATGCTGCTTTTCCAACTGATGTAAACAAAGCAGAAGCAAAAACAGATGGTCCCATTTTCCAAGTGCCCAGCACCCAGTGGCTCCTATTGTTGTGGGGTAACAGAGAACTCGCTGTCCTCAGAGAGGGCACACAGATGACACAATGACAGATACTTGGCCACCNAAAAAAAAAAAAAAAAAAAAAGCAGAAACATCCTGCATTGGCAGTATCCTTCTGGACAAAAAATGGTCTGGAGTATAGAACAAACAACAGAAGGGTCACATCCATCCAAACACCTACTCTGTAAAATGACAGAGGTGATACCTCTGAAACCACAAACCAACCTGCATTTCCACACTGCCCCAGTCTAGGTGCATCTCTAGGTGCTGCACTGCAAACTAGTCCCTATCTCCACTATGAGCAGGCCAGCCACAAGCCATTTCTGAGGAGCAAGCCATGCAGCTGTGCTTAATGACAAGCCAAGTTCAAGATAATTTAATGTGAGCTTAGCACTACATTAAGGTGGCTATTTGTCTGCCAGTGGTTTGTAAAGATGAGCAGCAGCTCGCACGTGCCAGCTCACTGTTCACTCCACCGGGCCACAGTATAAATACCATACAATGTGTAATGTGTGGGATCAAGGTGACAGACTCCAACCACACCAAATGACAGTCTTTTCACCCATAGGATCTCCAAGTTATCTTCATGGTATCGAGTTAATTGTTCCATAATAAAACTTCAGTGATTAGGTTTCACATAGGTGACTTGCTTGCTGTTGAGCAGGGACCTTTTCTTTGATGCAGGGTGGCAAGATGCTGTAAAGAGTATGGATGCCATCATCTGCATCACCAGCCAGCCTTTATGGCAGGGTTTCCAAGACACAAATGAGGGCACTCTGGAAGAGTCTTTAGCAGACAGCAAGGTCCCTCTCCTTTCTGAGGTATGGTGCTTTTTCTAAGTGCCTGAAGCCCCAGAAAAACAGCACCCTTGCACAAAATTCAATCACATTGTGCTCGTGTTCATCCCAAGCCCACCTTCTTCGTGTCACAGGTGCCAGATTGCCAATGGCACACACTTCCACCAGGACAGATTTAGCGATGAGAACAATGCTGCAAAGTTGCAGTGTCTCCATACCTGCAGAGGGACCAGCCTAAGCCAGCAAAAGACCTTGGGTTCCTACCTCATGGTGCTGGTCTGCTCTAACGCAGGAGCGTTAGTGCTTGCTGCTCTCTCAGCACATGTCTAGAGATGGAAATTTTTAAGACATACCTGCCAAGATAAGGAGCCTGTCCCTATAAATTCTACCATAAACACTTCTCAGTGGACACAGCTCAACCCACATCAACTTGGCTTGCAGACAAGCAAGCAGAAGGTGCCCCATTTAGAATCACCTGGTGCCCTAGGAGCCTGGGAAAATGCGTGGCCAGGTTGGCACCAGGGCCACATGCTCCGCCCAAGGGAAGGCAATGCATGATGCCCTAGGAGCTAGGCCCCCTCGAGTCTCCCTCCAATCCATGCACCTCACCTCGCTGGAACAATGCCTGTAGTACTGATCCCTCTTGATCCCCTCATGGGTCTGGGATGCAGCCAACATGCACTAGAGGTCAAGCCCTGACAAGGCACTGCACACAGACCCTGCCAAGGGGCCAAGCTCATGTCTGCTGATTGCTTTCTTAGCTTCTGAACTGACACGAGGGAAACAGAGGCAGCCTTATTTCTGGCTGTGAATGCTAAATGCAACAGCTGCTGCTGATAGCAGTAAGCAATCCCAAGCAAGTTTTTAAGTTCTTTCTCCTCCTTAAATTTATCCCAAGCAAACTTTACCCTCTGGTGAGCCCATTAGACTCCAGAAGCGATAGATGCATAGAGCACATACATGCATTTATGGCTAGAGAGAGCTGTGCAGAAAAAGGGAGCTTGCACACAGGTACTCCTCTCTGCCATGCTGGCAGGACATGTTTCACCTGAACAAGAGAAGCACTTTCATGGCAGAAATTTAAGGCCTTTTCTACAATGAGGTGTAAGTAGTCCTGCTCTGAAAGGACTGAAGCTCATGCCATATGGAAGCATAAGTCAGGCTTCTCACCTTCATGGCAACCAGCAGAAACACTGCTTAATTCACTGCCCAATTAAAAGAAAAAATCACATGTGACAGCAAAGCAGCAGTCTGTTCCCACTACGCTAAGTACCACCACGCACACGACCATTGAGATCTTCACTTCCTGCACTAAAACACCACTAACTGCCACCCCCTCCTAAACGGTGGCCTTTCCCTTTGCTCAGAGTGCTAGTTTAGGTACCAGAGCTCAGAGGAGCTTGAGCTCTTTAAGGGAAACTCCTCCCTTATTCCCATCCACCACCACAGCATCATGTCTTGCTGCAGCTACTGGCATATCCTGTCCAACCCCATCCCCCAATATGACTGCATTACAAACAAGGGTAGAAAGGCAGCTACAAAATTTAAGGACCGCACTGAAGATGAGCAGGGAAAAAAAAAATTCCCATCAACAAACAAACAAAGAAAGGACACACACTATCAGGTAACACAAATTTCTACTTTGCATTGAAGGGGGCTTCTTTCAACAAAGACAAAAAAAAAAATAATCGGAGAGAGAAAGCTAAAATAGAAAGGGAGTGAGTGGCCAGAAAACTGAGACTGGGCAAATAATACTCTAACAGCAGTTGGTAGCCTTTTTGATAACTAGAGCTTGAAAGAATTAATTACTTAAATCAGGCATAGATATGGTTTTGCATAGGTAAATAACCATTCCATATCAAGCAATCTTGTCTACAGCATAATAAAAGGAAATTCTAGGAAGCAAAACACAAGTTAGAAGCATAGACATATTGTTTACAGGTACAATTTACAAAAGAATTGTGTGAGTGTCTCTCTATATACAGCATATATATATATATATATATATATTAAAGCTATCTCGAGAAATCAGATATATTTGCTTGAACAGTCTCCTTACTCACAGAGGTTACTGTAGCTCCAGCAGTTACCCATTGGTCAAAGAAATAAAATGCACAGATCATCAGTTTATCTACAGCGAAACCAGCTAGTTCAATTGCTGCTGTTCTAGTCAACTGGAATCAAAATAGTTTCAAATTTCCTGGAAGCTGCTGCCCTGCACTGCACACAATGATGTAAATGGATGCTTTCTGACTATTATGAAACTGATGGGGGAACTGCAGTCTCATTCAGTCTATCGCTGGAGCTAAGGAGTCCACCTTGGCAGCTTGCGCGGGAATGGGGGGGGAGGAGGATTTCCTCCAGCAAGACTGCCTGACAGCATGCCAGGGAGATGCCTGTGCTTAGTTGCCATTTATTATAAACGCACCCACAAAGGAAGAAACCGGCAGAGTGGCAGTCCTGAGGGTCGTGTGCTGGTTTGAAAGTGCGGGGCGCTTGGCGCATTTCAGCACTAGTGAGCTGGAAGGTTTCACAGAGCAGCCCAACCATCTTGCGTTTTATTTCTCTGCAGCTCCTTGTGCCGATCACAAGCAGCACGTGGGTGAGCTTGCCTGTAGCACCACATCAGTTACGGTTTCTTGGTACTGGCATTCCTCGCCATTATTTGTGAGTTGGAATTTAAAGCCAGTAAAATCAGTGCGCGCATTAAAAAGAAACGAAATCTCTCAAGGTGACAGAGTTAAGCAACCAAATTGCAGGACTTAAGGAATTGCATCCCTATTGCAGCCTAACAAAGAGGGGAGAGCACATGTCTCCTCATCCTTCCTTCCCTGGAGTTACAACTGCTGTGGTAACTGGAGCTATTCGGATGGATAAGGCAGTAAGAGTGCACGCACTCCGCCTCCCCCTCTGAGCGGAGCGATGCTGCACAATCCGCGGCAGCCCTGCGCAGCAGCCCTGCTCCGCAGCCTTCTTTCCACATGAAGTCATTCTCCGCGCCGCGATAGGTCCTGCCTGGGATGGAGGAGGTCCTTCGTTAGCTAAAGCCGGGAATTAGCATAATGCCAGCGGCCTGCTTTTGTAACTGGATTGCAGGCATCGGAGCCCCACCGGGCACAGTTGCTTCCTGCGGCTCGCAGCCACTCCAGGCTTTTGGGCAGTTCGCTTGCCCCAAGTAAGGAAGCTAGGCCTTCATCTCTGCAATCTTACACAGGCATTATGTAACAAGAACTTGGTGGAAGCGGGGAAGCTGAGTGAAGGCAGGGGAGAGCACAGAGGGAAGTGGTGGGGGGAGAGTTGCTTGTGTGTCCTGCAGACACACGAGGAAGGTGGACGTGACCAGGCAGACCCCATGCAGAAAAAGCTACCTTGCTGGCTGAGGTTACTCACCTCAAAGAGTTCCTGCTGCTGCCAATGAAAGGTCTGAGAGAGACCCAGCAGCACGTGCCCTGCATCCACTGCCAGGCAGGAGTGTGGCAGAGGGTGGCTCAGGGTTGCCAGAAATTAAACTGACCGATTCAGGAAAGAAAACAATCCCCTTACAAGCGCTTAGGGCCAGCATGTTACTCAGGAAGCTTGCTGCACACTGGGAGAAGTTATGAGACGTACTGCTCACCGCTGCTTTTGCATATTTCCCTAAATTCCAGGGCATTTGGGCAATGAGAGAACATTCAGTCTGCCGCTGGACAGCCATTGCCAACACTAGGTACACTGGTCACAAATCTCTCCACTAGCCAAGTTGCAGTGCCTGGAGTCAGGCAGCCATGTGATGCCCAAGTTGTCATGGCTTTGAAAACAGACAGTGAGAAAAAGCTGCTACCTGAGGAACAGAAATCCTGTCCAGGAAGAAAGCAATGTCCAAAACGAGCACCTAAAACATCAGGGTCATTGAGTATATGTTTCAGTGTCTGTATGTGTGTATTTGTTGTTTTTTTCACAACTGCAAACCTGATTAAAAATCCTTAGGTAAACAATGATGTGATCTTTGATTGCTTATTTATTTTCCCCACAGATTTTCACTATCTTCCTAGTGGTAAACAAGGATTGGGAGCACTTATGCATCCCCAACTGCACCTTTCCCCTGGCTGCAGAATGGATGGCACCTTGCCACTCACAGGCCTACAGCAAGCTCAAAACAGGACAAAGTCCAAAACCAACGTGCAGCATGTGCTGGGAGAGTATGGTGAGAGGAATTATCCACTACAAATTGCTGTATGGGCCACAGATGGTCAGTGAGATAGCTCAGTCCCAAGAGTCAGTTACCCTGGAAAGCAAAAGAGATAAAGCAAAACAGCTGCTACTGCGAGAGGGAACAGGAGGGAATACAAAGGGAGTATCTGGGTTCCTTACCCTAATGTAAAAGTGCAGGTGAATCTCACTGTATTTAATGCACTTTTCTTTAAAGCCCCACCTCCTGAAGTGATGTGGCTGGCAGAACATCAAGTCTTTGTTTAAGACTTATATCTGGAAGTCTTAAACCCCAAATTCTAAAGACAGATGCAAAGAAAACCCAAAATTTTCTCCTTTTTCACAGCTCTGATGTAGAAAGAAGGTGTCTAACAAGTGTTTTTTTAAGTATAGGTACACAAAACAACAGGAAGAATTACTTTAAAAGCTCCTGAAGAGCCTTCAGCTGAATCTTCTGGAGCAGTGATAGACAGCCCAGAGTTGCTTTGACACTTGCAGCATCTACAAAGACTTCACGGCCTCTCTGAATCCACTTGTACTTAACATTACATATTTAAAATACTGTATTTTTAAACAATCTTTTTTTAATCTCTCCAAAAAGTCCTTCAAGTAGAAAGCTCTCTTCAGATAAAAAATACATCACCAATCTTTGAACAAGCAACAATGGCTTAAAAACCTCCACATTACTACTCACAGATCTCAGAAACTCTGGACTCTGCAGCAGTCACTGAAGAAACCAGACACATTTGCAGAAACTAACATCCTTTACTGCACTTCAAGTTTGGAGCCAATTACCCAGAAAGCTTGCTAAGCAGTCATCCAAGGACCCCAGAGCTGGATATTAAGTTACACATACAGCTAAAACAAAAACAGGGCACAGAGGGACACGTGTCTCCCAAGCTCCAAGTATTTGCTGCTAAAGGCATAGCTGGAGGCAAGGTAGCTTTTCCAGCAAGCTCACACAGAGATTCTCATCCTCAGGAAACTGGAGAGAGTTACATAAATAATATGGAGGTCTAGAGCAGAAGACACTTGTTAAAGCAGTGAATTATGAACAGGCAAAACACTTGTTGTACCCTGTGTTAAACTTTTCCAGTATAATACCAGGCCAGAACTGCATCTATCCACATAATTTTAATTAAACATCTTCTCCATGTTCATTATGACTCCAGCAGCAGGGTCACATGCATTTGTCCTTCAGAAAGCTTCAGTGATGATTCAAGGCTACTGTATGATGGAGACCTTGTGCTGGTGTGCTGTCTTCCTCACCAGGTTATGGAGCTGAGCCAAAGACAGCAGCAGAGCCCACGGTGAAAAAAAAAAAAGGCAGCTTTGTTGCACCACACCCACCTACAGAAAGTCAAGTCAGCTGCCTGAGCCTCTCCTGTTGTATCTGCTAACCTGGATGCACTGCTTTCCATCTGCTTGACGGAAGGGATGGAGCTGACCATGTCTGAGAAAATGTTTCTGAGCCCTGACAGTTTCAGCTGACCTCAGCCTGTACCAAGTGTGCTCAGAGCATATGAAGTGGTCCGCATCACCAGGCTCCCAAATATTTGTGCACTTACATCAGTGCAGCTCTCAATTTCAGCCAATGGCCCACAGACAGTGAGGTAATTACTGCCTTAACTCTGGCATTTCCTAGCTTTTGAGTGCTTAAGTCTGCACCTTTAAAAAACAATAAACAAACAGCCCATGTTTTAACAATTATTTGTACTAAACCCTTGGCTATCAAACAGCTCTGTTGTTTACCATGTCACAGATGGGGTAATCTCTCCCAGCGGCTGCATGTTATGATAACTTGAACTGCAGAGATTTCAAGTGCAGGTCAGAAGACATCCAATTTCATTCTGCAGAGCATGGGACTTAGCATAATGCCTTAAAAACCTTTAGTTCTCCTTTTCCTAGGATTAGAAATCCAGACATCCATCACATCACACCTGATGGCTCTGGAGCATGCCCTAACTTTGCCCAGCCCCAGGAAGCAGGATTCACAAATTCAAAGGGAGAAGCAGCAAAACAGTTCCATATCATGCAGTTGAGATGAAGAGCACAGTGCAACCTGTACTCTTTCACCCACATTAATTTTACCATAGGAACAGTCAGATGTGCTCTTCTGTAAAAGACTGCTGGTTCTCAGAGCATCCAAATTGTTCAAATCACCTGGTTTACCCCATGTTGCAGGGGAAGAGGAGCACTGGTGCTGGCAACAGAGAGGTAACCACTTCTAAAAGTGCACAACCTCAACTTAAAAAGTACCTTTTAACACAGTACTTCTCACGACATAAAAAGTTAATCTTCTCTTTGCATCTTTGCCAAATATCAGAGATATCTAGAAGAAAATGTATTAATTACACACTATTATGTAAAAAATCCTGCAAGTCTTCAATGTGTCTGAAAATGCAACGGAACATTAAAAACAGCAACAACAATGCCTACAACTAAATACATCCAATATGATGAGAGTTTTAAACAAGCATGTGGGGGCACCACAGGTCTGACCTTTCCACATTCCAGCCTTGCATGTATCCCTGGTAAATGTTGCACAACATAGTCTTAAAGGCATATCTGATGTACCTATACTGACAGGCAATATCCACTGTCATTAAACAACATGAATGTGAAAATCAGGCAGCCCATCAACCCTCAGAAAACGTGGGTTTGCACCTTTGAGGAAAGCAGCTGCAGAGGAAAATACCAGACCAGGGAACCCAAACTTCTAGGATTGCCTGGAGATGGAAAGAGCAGAAGATGAAAACAGAATGAAGGGTGGTGAATCAAAATGGAAAGTGATGCATCTGAATCACTCGGCAAGAACTACAGTCATGAGAACGATGCAGTGTGACAGTGAATGTGGTCTAAAGGCAGTGTTTAGAGTGAGGATGAGGAAGGTGAGGAAGGTGTCATACTCATGCAGGAGGATGCAGCAGAGCTGGACACACGACTTGAAGTGATACACAGAAAACAAGTGAGGCAAAAGACAACCCAGAAGGTTAGTGACTTTCATTTTACAGAAAGTTACTGGCGTAATTTTCATAAGACTATTTAGATCAGCATCACAGGACCATGAAACAGCTTCATTTGTGCAAGACTCCCACCCATTGTGTGCTTTCTTTTCCTCTTTAAACCAGTTAAATTCTACAGCAAAAACAACTATTCCCCAATTCAGGTTCTGGAATGGGTATGTTGTGTGTGTTATAGTTTGCTCTCTTTCACGTATCAGCCCTGGCGGTGTTTTGACTCCTTTCCAGAATGCAAGGAGAAAGTAAATTTTTTTTTTTTTTTTTTTTTTTTTTTTTTTTTTTTTTTCAGTGTTTTGGAGGTTTTTGTCACTCAGTTTTTGCTGGCTTGAGCTTGCTAAGAAAACCGATGAGCACAAGAACTAGAATGAGACAATCCATGGCAGTGTGCTGCTGGAACTATCCCTTTTGGCAGAAGCAAGCTGTTCAAGCAGCTCAGTTGCCTCATGACACCTCACTGTACACAAAACAGCAAGTGACAAGCTTTCCAAAAAGCTATTTGTTTTACCAGGAACTCAAAAACACATTTCTTCCAGCAGCTGTTGGGAAAGACCAGATTTACACAGCAAACAGGAGACTATCTGTACAGAGCTCTTTTGTGAAGGACAGGGTGGGTGAAAGCCTTCTCCCTCTAGAAGCACCAGCGAAAAAACTCTTTATGAGTCCTAGGAAGCTCTTCGTAGCAACTGTTTTGGATTTATTTTCTCATGTAACTGGAATTACAGGGTACTTGGCCTTTGTGTTTACTTAAGCAGTTATTTTGTAGTGTCCCACTCTCTTTTCCTGAAGGAAGCACTTTTTAGAAACAGGTCACATTGTTGAGACACTTTTTATCTTTAGTATGTAAACATATTAACTGCAAAGTCAGGACTGTAGCATGCCCAAGCCTAAAGATAAGGCTGCTCAATAGAGATCACTGTTTCCACAGCTGATTCCAGAGAAGGCTGTGTTTCTATATACAACAAGCACCCTTTATGCCAAAGAGGCAGAGACTTCTTGTCCAACTCAGCCAAATTAAATTTTTAGAAAACATTTTCTTTTGCTGGAAGGCAGAAGGCTGGTGTTTTGCCAGGGAAGGCAGCCAGCCCACGCAGGGATGTGTGGCAGTGTGTCGTGCATCTTCCTTGCTCCCACAGCAGCAAGAAGCAGCCCCACAAGCAATGATCTGCAGAGATGTAATCCTGAGCCCTTCCTCAAGGCAATGAGAGCATTCAGGGTAAGAATCATAGAATCATTAAGATTGGAAAAGACCTTAAGATCATCTAGTCCACTCGTAACCCAACTACCATGACTACTAAACTATATCCTGATGCACCGCATCGACACACTTATGGAGCGCCTCCAGGAATGGCAACTCCACCACTTCCCTTGGTACCCTGTTCAGTGGCTCACCACTGTTTCAGTAATATAATTTTTTTCCTAATATCCAGTCTAAGCTTGCCCTAGCACAACCTAAGCCCATTTGCTCTTGTCCTATTACTAACCACCTGGGAGAAGAGACCAACACCTGCCTCACTACAACCTCCTTTCTGTAGTTGTTCAGAGCAGTAACAGGT
>VWZI01021856.1:12305-24156 GCA_013396835.1 Psilopogon haemacephalus | reverse complement strand
AACTCTTAGGAATTAGTTAAAATAACTAGGTTGGTTAATTACACTGGAGAAAAGAGTGAGTGTGAGAGAAAAGGAATTTTTTTTTTGTTTTCTCAAGGGTATTAAAAACAGCAGCATCAGTTGACAATGGTCTGAATCACAACTTGTTTATGGTTGTTTTAATTATTATTAATTGGTTATGCATTATTAATAATATTTTATCATTATTTTAAAATTATTAATATTCAAATAATTGGGAAAATTCCGTGAGATTCTTTGGATGTTCAGTTGACAGGAAGCAATTACACAAAGGTTATTTATAAATACAGAATTAAAGAGTTTAAACAGCTTAAACAGTCAGAACTTGGAAAGTAGGAAACTGGTAATGGGAAATCCTAAATCTTAGCCATGCTCACTGATGTGAGAGATACAAAGTTTCCTGTTAGAGTAGGAGGAAAGAGTTGCCTTGCCGCTGGCAGCTGGTGCAAACTGTACAACACATGGCCGCCATGAAAGAGCTGCAAATAGACCTCAACTCCAGTGAAAAGCAGCAGGAAAAAGAGAACAACTACCTTGAGAGTGAAACTGGCCAACAGGAATCAGCATCCATTGTTTTGGCCAGTGAATTCAAAGTCCTGCCTTGAGGTATCCATCTTGGCACATAAGGGACAGCACAAGACACCTTACTTGGCCATGTGCCAAGCACACAGCTCTCAGGGCTTTGCTGAGCCAAATAATCTACTGTTCTGCTCACACCTACCAACTCCCAGACCTTGCTACAGGAAGACGAGAGAAGGAGTTTGAACTAATTTTGCAGGATTTTATGCCCTACCAGGACAATGGTTAATTTTGAAGCTAATGGTTTGTTGTTTATTTGTTTTCTAAAATTGATGTAAGACTAATATGCCTTTTATTCCCTATACCATCTTCTCTTTTATCTTATTTTTTTAATGTCAGACTTAATGCTAGTTTTGTAAAAAAAAGTCTTTGCATATTAAGAATTGCAATACTATGTTATATTTAGGACCTCATCAGAACAGGAAATAGTTATTACTGTGTAGTTAATTCTTGGCTGTTGAAAATCTGTTGGTAAGAAAGGATACTTGGGGTGAAGCTATCTGATCCCCTCATGAATCAAGTGGAAGCCACACATTCTGGAGCTCAAGGGCAAAAATCAGAAAAAAAATCAGTATGACTCCACATGTATGAATACTTGGAGTCTTCTGCATTGCTATGAATTCTCTTTACCAAGGGAAAAAAAAATACACTCTTTCCATTGATATAGACCTCTGTTGGACAAAATTTCATTTTACATTAACTTGTGGTACCTACCATGCCCTGAAACAGAGAAGGCAGAGGACCTACACAGCCATGTAGCCATGTCTGTACCACTCAGATAGGCAAGTTACACCTAATGATACATCTGGTGTGAACGCACAAAGAAAACAGAAAGCATGCTTTTAACTGACTACTGGTTTGGAACATAAGTAAAAAATCAGCCTCTGTGAATACTAAACTATGAAGTTCAATAGCAAAGAAAAAAAGAAATAAATCAATGGTTTGAGTTGTATGCTAGGAAGTTTCATTCAAATTGGAAAATGTTATGTTTCAGTTTTAAGTTATTTAAGCCTTTTTTCCTCCTTTTCTTTTCTTACCCTTTAAAAAGATCAATTTCAAAATGAAAATGACATTTTGAAATGGAACATTCTAGTGCATTCTCAAAATGTTGATATAAAGCATTCTGACATTTCTTAAAATCATTTTCTTTCATGTACATGTATATATGAAGACTATTTGAAGGATGAGACTTGACCTTATAAATTCACACTTGTTGATAGAACAATATAGGTAGAGATGTGCATAAAAATGTACTCTTTATTTTATTGCTAAAAATATTTTACCCAACTGTAAGAAGCCCAGGATTTAACCAATTATTGTAAACCATACACGTAATAGAATAGCCCTTTGCATTAAGCAAATAGCTGTTGCAATCTGAAATAGCCACAATTTTGTCTCCTTCCCAATCCATTTTCTACACCACTATGTAACAGCTAATCAACAGTGAAAAAGAAAAAAGTTTCATTTTAGGGATTTTTTTTTTCCCCAGGAAATCACATTTTAAACCATTGTGTTTTAAATTCCATAACCTCTCCAGATAGCCTATTGCAATGCTTTACAATCCTTTCAGTAAAGAAATTTTTTCCTGATATCCAGTGAAGAACTCTCCTAGAGCAATCTGAGGTCACTTCTTCTTGTGCTATCACTTGATACTAGGGAGTGGAGCCCACCTTGCTACAATCTTCTTTCAGGTACTTGAAAATACCCCTGCCTCCTCTTCTCCAGTGTAATCAACCCAAATGTCTTCATTTATGCTTGTCATAAGACTTGCTCTCTAGACCCTTCACCAGATCGGTTGCCCTTCTCTGGACATGCTCCAATATCTTAATGACTTTCTTGTAGGAAGAGGTCCAAAACTGAACATGATATTTGATATGTGGACTCAGTAGCGGTGAGTACAGGGGCACAATCAATTCCATACTTCTGCTGACCACACTGCTCCTAATACAGGCCAGGATGCTGTCAGCCTTCTTGGCCACCTGAGCACATTGCTGTCTCATGTTCATCTGTCTCTCAACCAGCAGCCCCAGGTCTTTTTCTACTAGACAACTTTCCATCTATTCTGCTCCAGGTCTGTAGCATTGCATGGAGCTGTTGTGACCAGTCACTTGGCCTTGAATCTCATACAAATGGCCTGTCCAGATGTCTCTGTAGAGCTTTCCTATCCTTAAGCAGATCAACACTCCCATCCAATGTGGAATTTCTTGCAGACTTACTAGTGGTGCACCAGACACCCTTATCCATATCTTTGATAAAGGTGTTAAACAAGACTGGCTCCAATATAGAGCACTGGGTAATACCACTTGTGATGGGCCACCAATGGCATTTACCTCCATCACTACTCCTCTTTGGGCATGGCCATCCAGTACTTAACCCAACAAAATGGTTTTTATTTTTATTTTTTAAATTTCAAAACAAACAACAGGTTAATTAATTTTAATCCTGCTGAAATTTGAGAATTATTTATCTGAAAGCACCGCTAAGCAAAACTCAACTGAGGCTATAGGTTCCTTGTCATTAAATTTTAAAAGCTTTGGTGTGATGCAGTATTTGAAGGGTAAAACACGACTTCTTCAAGCCTTAAATGTCAGGTACACCAAGTACAGAAATCCTTCAGTGTGAAGAAGAATGTGTCACTGAGAAAAAAACAAAAAACAAGCACGAAATTCTCACAAACAAATACCCCACCCCCAAAACACAACCAGCCAACCAACCAACCAACCAACCAAACAACAACAAAAAAAACCCACCACAAATTCAGACATCTTTTCCACTGCATTAGAACAACAATACTTACATGTAAACTAAGTTTCTGGATCAGTTCTTCTGATCCAACTGGTAAGATGAAATACCTTGGAGAATAGGAGATTGAGTGGTGACCTCATTAATGTTTGTAAATGTAAATGCTGAGTATAAAGCCAGGTTCTTCTAAGTGATGCCCAATGACAGGACAAGGGACAATCGGTTGAAGTAGAGGCACAGGAAGTCTCATGAAAACATAAGGAGGAATTTTTTTCACTGTGGGGGTGACAGGACACTGGAACAGGCTGCCCAGGGTAGTTGTGCAGTCTTCCTCTCTGGAGATGTTCAAAGCCTACCTCATGCATTCCTGTGGGATCTGGTATAGATCATTCTCCTCTGGCAGGTGGGTTCGACTGGAAGAACTTCAAGGTTCCTTCCAGCCCCTGGTATTCTGTGATTCTGAATTCAAGACAGAAATCAGAGAAAGCAAAATTTAAAAGCAAACAAAAAAACAAACAAACAAAAAAGGCTAACAAAAGGAAAATTTAAAAAAATTAAAATCATATCCAATGGCAAAAAGGACAAAATCAATTTTCATCTGACTATAGGTAATGACTAACAGCATCAGCTTCTGGAGTATTCCTCAATATGTATCTGTATCAAATGTATACTGTTCCAGATAATAGAAATCCACTTGGTAAACCAGAAAACCTCCATGTCCTATTTATAATCTGCTGTAGTTTGAACTATGATCTTTTTCCAAGAAGAAAAGTATGCATATTACAATTTGACAACTACCAAAATCATTATATAAAATACGATCAGATGTCTGCTTTCCTAGAATTTATTTTCACATCTGTACATCCATTTTGATGATACAGAAATGTGAAGAATTTGAAGCAAATACTTGTTTATAGATGACTGTGCATAGGTTAGATTTCAGTTTCCTAAATACAAGTTACTAATGTTGTTTTAAAGCTCCTAGGATACTGACTACATCATGGAAATTTGGGGAGCATAGAATGTCATTAAATACTTGTATAGTTTAGGAAACTGAATACAATCTTTAATGCAGCTGTCACTTTGTACTCTGAACTCATGATCACAGAGCATATCACTCACGCCTTCTAGAGGACCAGTGGTGTGGTTTGTCCTCTTCCAGCTTGCAACAAAACATCACATAGCTGCTTGTTTATTCCTGTCTCTGATGTGACAGGAAAAAACAAAACAAAAGTCTTGAGACAGGACACAGGACAGGGAGGCTTCCCTCACCTGTCATGGTCAGAAATAAAAGATAGAATCTACCTGGAGAAACAAAATCTTTTTAACTTAAACAAAACTACCACAAATCCACTAGCTGAATCAGAACAGGACAGTGATAAACACAGCTCAACCTTAAACCTTCCTTCCACTCCTCCCTTCTTCTCAGGCCCTGCTTGGCCAACAGCTGAGGAGTCAGAGAATCAGGGTTGTGATCAAAGCCAGCTCATTCCACCTTGTCCCTGATGCTCCTTCTGGTCTAGGGGAAAACTCCCATAGCTCTCTCCTGTGGCAGTGTAACGCCCCTCAAACTGAGGCTGTCCTCTAAAACCTGTTCTCCCATTAATTACATTGTTGCAGAGGTGCTGGGCTTGGCCTTGGCCAGAAGCAGGTACAACTCAGAGCTGGTGGAGTGTTTGAGCCACTTGAAACTTCTTACAGGAACTGCATCAGTACCTGCCTTCTCTGTTGACAAAACCTTGCTAGAAAGAGATCCAAGCTCAGTTCAACCATGACAGCTAGAACAAATGCTTCTAAGGCAATGCTGCGCTGTGGTTGCCTTGTATTTTCAATAAACATTTCATATATCGTGCAAGGTATAATGGTTTAGGTTGGAAGGTCCAAAAGTTGTATAGTGCAAACTCCCTGCAATGAGCAAGGACATCCTGACTAAATCAGACAGCTTTCAGCCTTGTCTGTCCTGACTTCGAATAGCTCCAGGGATGGGGCCTGAACTACCTCACTGGGAAACGTGTTGCACATTTACCATAACATTTAATCTAAATATCCTCTAATTTAAAAGCACTTCCACTCATCCTCTCCCTGCAGGCGTTTGTAAACAGTCCCTCTGCAGCCTTCTCATATCCTCCCCTGTATGTATGGAGAAAAGGAGGTTCAGGGCAGACCTCATCACCTTCTACAAGTACATGAAAAAGGCTGCAGTGAAGTAAGTCTGTTTTCCAAAGTAACAAGAGATAAAATAAGGTTGCACCAGGAGAGGTGTAGGTTGGGTATTAGGAAAAAAAATCTTCACTGAAACTGTTGTCAAGCATTGAAATGGACTGCCCAGAAAAATGATGAAGTCACCATCCCCAGAGGCATTAAAAATATGCAGATGGGGTGCTAAAGAATATGCTTTACAGGGATAGTGTCAGGTTTATGGTTGGACTTGATGATCTTGAAAGTCTTTTCAAACCTAAATGATTCTGTGGTTCTATGAAAAAAGGGATTTGAAAGGCTTGTTTTCAGAGGATTTGGTAATATTGATTAAGTGATATTTAGACTCCTGAGACATTGCTTCCTATTGTGCAAAATAAGCATAAAAACACTACAAGCAACTAATTGCATGGGTTTTGTACTATGCTTTGAGATGGCCTATCAGCTCTTTATTAATATTAATGAGAAGAATTAGTACCAAAGATCAGGGATCCATGATAGCTGGAAGAACCTGCAAGGACCCTCCAGCTCTCATGCTTTATTATTTTTTAATCAAAGTGGCTGACTTGAAGGCACAAAATTAAAGAACAGAGTCCTTTATGATTCCACAATGATTCAAATTAAAATGATCTATACTTGCATAATTCCAATGAGCCATTTTGTGCTAGTTAAAAACAGTTAAAAATTGCATAAATGCATGATTTAAGTGCTGCAGCTTTCTAATCTTAATGAAAGGGACAATTTTTTTCTATTTCTCAACCTGCATATGTGATCAGAATAAATCCTCTGCAGCAAAGCAAGGGAGGGGATATACATTTGATGGTAACATTCTGCTAGTAAGTTTTTTCAGTCAAAAAGAACTTTGGGATCATGGGTAATACTTTCTGCTTGTCCAAATGGACAATTATCTTCTTGTAAGTATAGAACAATATCCTGTCTTATTTTTATTAAAACAGGGTTTAAATGTCTCATCCAAGATGTCTTTTTCTGGAAGATTCTGTCTAATGCAGTAGCTTGCAATAAGCCAAGCTCTGAAGAAATCATCACAAAACCCATAAAAAGTTAAGACAGGAGTGGAAGTGGAAATTATGAGTAGGTTGTGGTCATCCTGTAGGAGAAACTCAGAATTGGGGCGGCAACTACAATACAGTGATGCAGTAATATTCAATGGACTGCCTTTCTAAATTTTGTGTTATTGTAATTTGTGCAAATTCAACCAATCAATGAATTTCAAAGAACTGTATTATGGGGTAACCTTAAAACTACAATAATTATATAAAACAAGGGCAAAAAGAAATCTATAGATTTAGACTCCTTCAGATAATTTATTAATTACCGAGAAAAGCTAAATATTCTACATGAGCTAAATGAGGTTTCAGTATCTGTCCAACCATTGCAACAGAGATCAGTGTAAACTGTAAGGAGGAGTATATTTGAAATAGTGGTGTTTGGTCTATGCAGGAATCATGGCAGCATGATTGTGCTCTTAATGTAGGGAAACTTTGGCAAGCTCTAATTCTTAATTTCTCTTCAGCCCCATCATTGTTCATGGATTTTCCATGCATCTAAGAAATCCTCAAAGAACCACACTATGAACCGAAATGATTAGTTCAAATACCTACAACCACTCCATAATCTACATGTCATTGATACAATATAATGGATCATTAGAGTACTCTGACCACTGTGTCCTAAATCCACAGATTGTACACATGATAGACTTTTAACATTTCCTTCAAAGAGTTTACAATCTATACCATCAATATGTGCAGATAGCTGTTAAAGTTCAATTGCAAATAGCTGACGATGAGAGCACCCAGAGCAACAAGACTGTTTACCAATATGGTTATATCATCGTTCTCCTTTATTATCATACTACTACTACAAACTACTACTACTTAATAAAAGTTCATTAAACTTACAGTCCCAAGATGGGATGGTTACAAAACAAGCAATATGATTGGTCAGTATATAATATTTGGCATATTCTAACAAGTCCCCATTGTCTGATGAACAAACTTAGTTCCCCCCCCTTATGTGGTTTTCTCTGTATCTTGCTTCTACATTCAGGAGGAACTTTTCCAAGCTCAAATGCCTCGTTTCCCACCAGAACAAGAACAATTCAGGGACAGTCAAAGTTACAAACTATCAAATACTTTACAAACTATCAAATGCTTGGTTGCTCAATTCCAACAGCTCATGTCCTCCCTGTTCAGCTAGAAATTCTCCCACAAATGTGGTTTTAGAAAACTGCAGATTTCCACATGCACAGACCTTCTGCATACTAAGAGACCTTATGCAGTCTTAATGTACTGAAGCTATGATGTATTAAAAGAAGGAACATTTTGTCATTCTCCTAGGAAAAAAAAACACACTTTTTTTTTTTTTTCCCCAAGCATGAGTGGGATGTCCAGGAACTATCAATTTTGTTCTATTTAGCATTTTCAAGAGGTTCTGTATAGCCTTCATAGTAGCATAACTGAAATTCAGATGCTTCAGAGTCAATTTTATGACAATATATTTCATAAATTTTGTGAATGGGATCTATCACCTGGTCTTGGTTCCCCAGAAGATGTGAAAAGGGTATTAGACTAGATGTAAGGAAAGCAAAGCTCTTTAGATAATTCATATCAAATATCGTGGTCTTTAATATCTTATCCAAAGAACAAGAACAATTTACACGTAGGTCAACTTTTCCTACCCTTTAGTATGAATTGGAAGAGTTTATTGGTAAATTCAGTCACTATGGTTCAACCAACATGTTCCCCTGTGGATTTTTTTAAGGATATCTATCTTCATAACCTTAAGTCCGCTTATTCATTAGAATGGTTTTAACTTTCTTTGATGGCTGAAAAAACACAGAAGAGTGATTTTAAGTCTCATCCAGAATTAAGGCCATCCTAAGTAAATACAAATATGTCCTTGGGTATGCAGCCTGAAAGCCAAAGGTAGACTCATGTGATAATAACTGCACTGTTCCTCTGACACTGGCTACAGAAAACTTTGGGACTTAAATCAAGCTGGTAAGCTATTTTGCTGCAGTGGATTCTTGACCTTAACAACGGCCTTGTCTCTAAGCATGTCTGAACTTAGTCATGGGAATTTTAACAGTTATAGTATCTTCTACCTGAGGTGAGGGAGCAGGAGAAGAGAAATTAGGTGATATGAAATATTTTCTTCAGTACACACTGAAGTAACATAAATTTGGTTACACTAATTAATGGATTTATACCAAGCAAGGGTATATAAAACACTGCAGTCCACTTATCAGGTAGATTACAGACACTTGATTTTCAGGCTGACAAGAATTACTGACTCTATTTTCATTGTGTAAATTCATTATGTATTTCAATCTGCAGCAGCAAACCCCTGAAACAGATCACAGAAACACAAAAAGGGACATAAAGGACTTACACTGGTTAGCTTTCTTTCTTTGAGTGCTGTGCTCCTGTTGGTCAAGCTAGAATCTCTGAATAAGCCTCTGTGGTTTTGCTTTCTGAAACCTGCAAAAGAAATTTGCTTTGGGACTGACACCATGCATGTCAGATCCAGATTTATATGGCTGGCATGCAATGTACATGGCTCAGAATATCAGGCTTTGTAATGGAAAACCTGACAAAATCTTAAGTGGTCCTAGTGGGCTGTATTATAATACAGTGTTATTATGCCAGGTTTCAAAGAATATATATTACTCAAGAACTGAAATTACAGTTTGACAGCCCAGAAGCTTGTAATGCATTGAATAAACTATAGATTCTGACTAATATTTGCATGCCTGTCTAAGAATATGTAAATGACAGTTTGCCTTCTGGAAAAAAATAAAATCTCTAATGAATTGAGAGACCAAACATATAAATAAACCTCATGATTCATACATGTGTCTACCATTTAATTTTTCAAAATGTATTTTGCATTTTAATCATGCTACAAAATGCAGAATGAAGTGCAGACAAGGAGAAAAACAGAAGTGTGTGAAACATATTTTTCATATGTGATTTACTTTAATCATTACAGTAGTAACAAATAACTTCAAGTGCATGTTTTTAATGCCTTCTAAGTGTATGTAATCAAGTTTTTTAAAATGTCATGCTGTTTATACTTGCATTTTATAGGCTATGGGCCTGATTTTTCTCTCAATCACTCCAGTTCTAGCATAATTCTAGTTTTGATTAAACAGAGTTATACTTGATTTCTGTAGATGTGAGAGTCATGCCTCAGATATCTCTGCTGTGGCAGAACTCCACTAGTTGGATATGTGTATATTCTCGACATAAGATCCAGTGTTACTTTGACCCTCAGATACATTCAGCAGTGCAAAGGCTATCCAAATAGGTGGAAGCTCACTCAGGAAATGACCATCAATGAACCCCTGATCAATGTACATCACCCAGCACTAAGATTCCTCAGTCTCTTAGAGGTGAAAGCAGCAAGTATTTAATTGCTCTTGTCAGTGGAGTAGAATAGTCTCAATGGAAATTGTTCTAAGAGAAAATATGGCAGATGTCCTCTGGTTAATCTGGTTGCAGAGGTTTTAGGACATACATTTGCTCAACCCTCTTCTAAAAACAAAACACAAAGATCTAGCCACATTTCATAATTTCAACTCACAGTTAAATCTACTCATGTAATTTAGTGCAACTTCACTTTCAAGTGACATAGTTGAAAAGTGGGTCATCCTTATGTGAGCTACAACAGAACTCTGTTTACATATTTTACTTTCTGGCTAAGTTCCTTCTAAGTAAGTGCACTTTCTGAAGTTAACAGCATATTTTTGCAGATACCATGTGCTTGTAGAAGTGATAATGCTTGATGTTTGTAGTTACTACCAAGGACTGGTGCAGAAACATTTTTGCTTGTACTTGCTTCTAAGGTCACTGCTTAATCTTTTGTATCATGTCAGGAGTGTAGAAAGGAAGGGGTGGAGCAGACAGGAGAGGTGACCCTAAACTGACAAGCAAGGTATTCCATTCCATGTATGTCATATTTGGTATAAACCAATGGATCCTAAGGCTCAAACTGTCTTCAACAGACAGCATCTGAGGAGGGCTCTGTTTGTTCTGCCTTCAAGTCTCAGTATGTGCATTCATGAATGTGGTTCCAGAAACCAGCTCCTGAATCCAACTTTTGTCTGCTGCTGACTGAATCCAGTCTGGGACTTCCCCGGGGCCTCTCCATAGTATCAGTGGTGATGGTGACATCATTGCCATCACTGCTGGGGTTGGGTTCAATATTGCATTTATATATAGTTGTATCTATTTCACTTTACTGTTATTATTTTCAGTAATGTTGATTTAGTTCTATTTTCCATTCCATGAGCCTCTCTCTCTAATTCTCCTCCTTTCGGAAAGAGAGAGGTATTGGTAGAGAGCACCTGCTGTTCATCTAAAGGCCAACCCAACACTAACCCTTGACATGGGTGCTTCTGCCACCAGGACATTCTTCTCAGCATCCAAATATTACTTTGTTAGTCTTTGTTATAGCTCTAAAATATCTGCAAGGCAAAAATGCCTTGTTATTTACCTCCGGTATCTTTGTCACAAATGAATATCAGAACAATTCAGAGCTTCACACACAAGAAAAGCTGTTCTGGCTGAGCTACAGGATTCCCTGTTCTCACAAAAGACATTTGCTTTCTTCTCTTTCCAGTATTTGCTGAAGAAAAACTAAAAGGATTAGTTTAGCTTTTGGTCCTGAAAGGTGTTTTCTTCTTCATTCAAAAAGTGAACACACAAATAAAACTAGCTCTATTTTTTTTTAATTTTCAATTTTGCAAAGGTGTTTTTTTTTCTCAATTACTATTTTTCAGTCAGCTTTAAGATAATATAAATAATAACTGAGACCAAAGAATATATTTTTAAATAACTGCCAAATATTGACAACAAAATGCAGAAACAAAACTCATCCTAAAATTGAATACACAAATGTCCTCTCTTTCTGTCCAAAAGACACATTTCATTTTCCTATCTTTATTCACATACCAATTCAGGCAGAGAAAGCTGCCTACAAAATAATTTATTTAAGATACCACAAAATAGAAAGGTTAATAGTTAACTTTGTGAAGAATCCCATTATTCAAACTGCTTTGCCATGCAATACCAGGACAAATGGAAAACGAAAATTAGCCCAGACATCTATGACTTCACAAAGGAGATTCAAAGTCTTCAGGGCTGTCATTCCAGCATCTTTACATGATAATCAACCAGGTTTTGTGTACTTAGTGTAGTTAATGACACTTCTTCCCATTTTCATTTTGTTGGAAGCAGAGAAAATATAACCAATAATGTTCATGTTCTTTATGTTCTTTTTACTTTGAGAG
>VWZI01021856.1:0-12241 GCA_013396835.1 Psilopogon haemacephalus | reverse complement strand
GAAAGAATTTAATTGACAGATAAAATGGATGTAGAAAGGGTAATTTCATTTTCCATCAGAAGCAAGGTTTTATGTTGGGAATTAAATTAACAGTACATGAAATTGGCTTTTCCTAAGTTCATATTTTTAAAACTTTTTTACAAGAAGAAGAAGAAGAAGAAGTAGAAGACAGAAAAAGACCCCTAAACCAAGGTAGAGTTGTAAAAAGCCTGACAACGAGAGAAGATGATTTCCAAAGGCAATAAAACTTGTGGTGTGGTTCTGGGCTTCCTTGCTTTTCAATCACTCNCTGTGCTGGACCTAGTCCTCACAAACAAGGAGCGCCTGGTGAGTGATACTAAAAAAGTTAGGCTTATAAATGTTTTCTGATTTTTGTGTATTATGATCTTTCAGCTCCAGCTGGTTTCAAGCTGTGCTCCCATCCCACGTTTTCCTTTTCTTCCCCTCATTTTATTCAAGTTGTCTGCAGGTTATTATTTATACTTTAATTTAATACATTTGTAATCACATAACTTTTTGCTTCTGTTTGGGTAGGAAAATCTCTTTTAGGATACTGATATATAGAGATTTTCATATTTTAATAACTGACCAAATAGTAACATGGAAGTGAAGAAAATCAAGTGATGAGCAAGAAAAAACTATACAGAAAAAGTGAAAAATCATTTTGAAATCCCCAAATGTGTTGGTTTCTCATCCTTCATTTAATGCATAAAAGTGAACTTTCTGGGGGGGAGGGAAATAGCCTTACTAATGTGCTTAGGAGAAACAAAGAGACAATTTTAAAATAGATCTCTTGACAATTTCTCAGCACGTGCAAAAATCAACTATGTACTAAATGAAAAGCTGATATATCTTCATTAAAAAAAAAGAAAACAAAAAAAAGAAAAAAAATTTGACAATTTTTAGTTTATTAGTAAGTTCAAACCATATGTTTCCAGACTTTGTTACAGAATAATAATATTTTTTAAAAAATATTTTTGTCCTTTAAAAAGCAACTATTTAGTTCAACTAGCAGAACATCCTTTAATATCAGAAAATCTGGTTTTGCAACACTTTCCCCTGGAATTAAATATCTTCTCAAACCCTCAAGGATTTTTTTGGGAATGGCTTTATTTTCAGAAGTATCTTGAAATTTCAAATGTACCTGAAGTTAATACAAACTCTGAGTGCTCAGGATCCTTAGGCAAATTTCTGAAGTGCATAAGAAGCACTAAATGCTTAAGTGCACATAGCTAGTCATCTAATCTTAAGCAATCTGTTGTATTTCAGTAGGTGATAGATAAACATATGTATGACTTTATAGAGAGATGACCTTGGTCAGCTGCCAAAAACCCACGCAGATTCTCTCTCATTCTTCTCCTCAGTGGGACAGGAGGGAAAAATGATATAAAAAAGATTATCGGTCACAATAAAGACAGGGATATAATTTATGAATTACCATCAGAAAAGAGAGACTTCTGGATGAAAATCGACTTAATCTATTGCAAAATTAAAATATACTTAAGCAGTCAGAATCTAAGGAAAAGAAGTTATAACAATGTTTCTCTTCCCACCGCTCATTTTTCTGCATTCAACTTCACTCTTCAAGCCACTTTTCTAAATGTCTCCCTGGAGCAGTACACAGGAGTGGGCATTGTTACAGTCCACACACAGCTGTTTCTTTTTTTCTCAGACTTCTTCTCTGCTTCACAGTGGATCCTTCCCACATGCTGCAGCTTCTGTCAGGAATGTCCACCTGATCTGTCATAGACACCTCCATAGGCTTCAATGTAGGTATCTTAATCCAGCATGGTCCTGTCACATCAGATGCAGAGCAATATCTGCCATGGGGCCTGGAGCACCTGCCCCTTGTCCTATTCTGATATTTTTTAACTTGATTTTTTTTTTTTCTCACACTCCTCTGACAATCTGGCCACTTTGTTCTTTCTTAGATATTTCTACTCAGAGATGCCACCAGCCTTGCTGACAAACTCAACTGTTTCTTGCATCTGGGGCTGTTGCAGAACTAGCTAGAGCCAGCCTAGAACTGTCGGTATCTGGTTGTGGTGATTTGGCAGTTCCCTGCCCCCCACACTTTGAAATAACCTGGGTTAGGACTCAGTCGGCTAGAAGTTAATAAATGAAGCTTTATATTTACAGCTTTGCATAATATAAAAGCAGTAATTTACAAAGTATAACAGATATTTGCAGATATATACAGTAAAAAGGTAATACAGAAACACCACACCCCTCCCTTAGATCAAAGTCCGTATGAGGGGGTTTTAACCACCCTACCACCTCCACCCCCCACCCCCACTCACCATCTGTCTTATGCACCAGATAGGTGAAGGTAGATTGGAAAGGGGAACTAGCAGCAGGAAAGAATTTAGTGAAATTATTCAGATCCAGCTATGAAAGGCAGGGAGAAAGAGCCATGCAACAGCAGCAGCCATGGCCCAAAGCAGTCTGTCTTATCTATGTTTGGGTTACATTTTTTTTAACACTGTTTTGTTCTTTTTCAGTAACCTATGAGTGAAGTAGCATCATCAGTGTCTTTCCTTTCTCAGCCTATAATCTAATTTCTCATTGAAATCCTCCAATTAGTTCAAACCAGCACAATCCACCCCGTCTACTTCACTCAGAGTTTACTGAGAATTATCTATCTAATCTAAAACAATATTTACAATAATGAATATTACAAATTCAGTTCACACTTCATTCTGGATGTATCTTGGATGTAAGTGATTCAAAAGCTCAGAAAACAGGAAACAATTTGTCTCCTCACAGATGAGATTAGAACAGAGACTCCCGGGTGACATTGAGTTTGTGCTCATATGCTGTAGATGCTGTTGTGTTGGACACCAGGTGAAACCTAGAATAGAAAACTTCTAATGCTTTAAATTTAAACTCTTACAGTTAAGGTTAGATTTCTCTGTGGAATACACTGGATTTCACCATTCTCTTGTATTACCCAGTATGTATGACCAGGACCTTCCACAGAAACCACCCCTCGGACAGGTTTCCCTTCACCCAAAGGAGGAAATACCCAAACAGTTTTCCCTAACAGGTTCTTTTCATGTACAACAGGAACCCTATTACCATCCACTGTTTATACCAAATCTGATTGGTCAGTTCCTTTTCGGCTTACAGAACCCCTACTGTTTACCAGCCCCATTGCTTGTGCTAAATTCTTGTCCCAGTTTTTCGAAGTTTCACATGCCATGGCTTTTAGGGTGGTCTTTAGCAAACTGTTGTAGCATTCAGTCTTTCCTGAAGCTGGTGCATAGTAGGGTATGTCTAGATGCACTCAATACCGTGATCTTTGGCCCAGATTTTCCACAAGATTGTTCTTGAAATGAGTGCCGTTGTCTGATTCAATTCTTTCTAGAGTTCCATGTCTCCACATGATTTGTTTCTCCAAGAGAGGAATGGTGTTACGTGCAGTAGCATGTGGAACTGGATAGGTTTCCAGCCATACCATGTTTGCCTCTACCATTGTTAGTACATACTGTTGCCAGAAGGAGAACGAGGTAAAGTGATGTAGTCAATCTGCCATGCTTCCACCATACTTGTACTTTGACCATCTCTCTCCATACTGTAAGGGCTTGATTCGCTTAGCCTGCTTAATAGCAGCACGGATGTCACAGTCATGTATGACTTGGGTGATAGCATCCACAGATAAGTCAATTGACCTATCACGCGCCCATTCGATGTTGCATCTCTGCCTTGATGTCCAGATGAATCGTGGGCCCACTGAGCTAAGAACAGTCCATCTCAGTGTTTCCAATTAAGATCAAGGTCACTGCTTTTATCAACATGAGAAATTTTAGCAGCTTGATCTGCCTGATGGTTGTGTTGATGTTCCTCAGTAGCTTTCTCCTTAGGCATGTGTGTGTCTACATGCTGCATATTAACTGGAATCCTCTCCAGTCATGCGTCAATATCCTGCCATAGATCAGCACACCAAATAGGCTTTCCTTTCCTCTGCCAGCCACTCTATTTCCAGTCCTTTAGCCAACCTCATAGAGCATTGTCTATGATGTGCAAGACTGTGTAGAGGTAAAGGATAGGCCAATTTTCCCATTCAGCCACATCAAAAGCAAGTTGGACTGCTTTTACCTCAGCAAATTGACTGGATTCACCTTCTCCATCTTTCGCTTCAGCAACTCTCATGGTACGACTACAAACTGCTGGTTTCCACCTTCACTTGTTCCCAACAAGATGACAGGAACCATCTGTGAACAAAGCATAGTTCTTTTCCTGATCAGAAAGATCACCATAGGGAGGAGCTTCTTTAGCACGAACTGGCTTCTCCTCTGGAGGTTTGGTAGAGACTGCCTTCTAGCCAGTTGGTGATCACTTCCACCAGACTAGGTCGATGAAGATTACCCATGCATGCTTGTTGGGTTACCAAAGCCATCCATGTGGACCAGGTTGCATCTGTGGCATGATGCTGTCCTGGTATGTGCGTAATTAATGCCCGGAGTTGATTTGGCTCCTGGGGTTCCCTTCCCCCTTCTGTTACAAGGTCCGGGAGAGGGTTGCAAGAGGGGCACACCACGTGGCCCCGGGACCCAGGAGACCTCGAGCTGCACATACACGTGGGACTATTTTGAACCAATTGGCCATTCAGTGGATGCTAAATGCCTATTGGTCAGTTCCACGCTCCCCTATGGGGTATTTAGGGAGGGTACAGTGACCGTTAGGGGCTCTTCTTCATCTCCCCCTTGCGCTGTGAGGAGATCCAGCCACATGCAGCAGCGGCAGCGGTGGCAGCCATCGCAACTTATAGAGAAGCGGCAAGGCAAAAACCCCTTCTCCCTTTTGTCTCTCTATGTGGGATAAGTTGGTCCTTCTCTCTCTCTCCTTCCCTCGGGAAAAATATTGTATCCCCTCATGCCCCGTGGGCATTTATAGGCATGACTAGGATCTGTTTTGTATGTAGGCTCTCTGTTCCCTAAGTTCTGACTGTTTAAACTGTTTATTCTGAGTTTTTAAGCAACTCGTGCATTTATTCCTGCCAACCCCGTATCTAGAGACTCTCCAGGACCCCCCTCCACGAGTATCAATACTAATTAAATTGATATTCACGACATATGTGGTGATCAACCTTTGCATTTGAACATCCAGTTTAGAACAGGCAACCTAGGAGCCAGAAGCAATTGTGATTCAGTTCCAATCACTTCAGAAGCTGCTTTCACTCCCTCATAGGCTGCTAGTATTTCTTTCTCTGTTGCAGTGTAATTTGCCTCTGAACCTCTATAGCCACGTTCCCAGAAACCAAGTGGATGACCACGTGTTTCATTTGGAGCTTTCTGCCAAAGACTCCAAGTTGGACCATTGTCACTTGCAGCCATGTACAGAATGTTTTTAATGTCCAGACCAGATCGTATAGGTCCCAAGCCCACAGTATGGACTACTTCTTGCTTTATGTGATCAAAGTCTGCTTGTTGTTCAGGTCCCCACTCAAAATGGTTTCTTTTACAAGTTAAATTATATAGAGGTTTCACAATTTGACTGAATCCAGGAATGTGTAGTCTTCAGAATCCCACTGCACCCAAGAAAGATAGTGTCCTTTTTACTTGTGGGAACTGCAATGGTGAAGACTTTGTTTATAACATCCTGTGGAATATGATGGTTGACATCCTGCCTCCACACTCCCAGAAATTGAATTTCTCTGGAAGGTCCTTTGACCTTGTCCCTCTTAATGGCAAAACCTGCTTGCAACAGAATGTCAATTATTTTGTTACCTTTCTCAAAGACTTCCTCAGCAGTTTGGCCCCGCACAGTGATGTCAAGAAATTTTATGTGTTCAGGAGCTTCACCTTTCTCCAATTCATTGTTAATCACTGAGTGGCAGATCGTTGATCTGTGTTTCCAGCCCTGAGGCAGACGTTTGAACTGATGCTGGATTCCTCTCTAGGTGAATGCAAAGTGAGGCCTGCATTCCTTTGCTATGGGAATAGAGAAGAAAGTATTAGCAATGTCTATGGTAGCATACCTGTCCTGGTAGGGTATAAATCCTGCCCAAATTATTTCAAACTCCTGCTCTCTCCTTCTCCTGTTTCAAGGTCCAGGATTTTGAAGGTGAGCAGACAGTGAGGGTTTGAATGGAGAAAGCCCCATGGCCCATGAACAAGTCAGGTGTTTGTGCTGTCCCTCAAAGTGTTAGGGTGGACACAGGATTTTGAATTCGTTGGCCAAAACAACAGACAATGATGCCTACTGACTGGTTTCGCCCTTCAAAATAGGCTATTTAAGGGTGGGTAATTAGGACCATTGTTCTCCTTTTCCTGATGCATTTGTTGGGATTGGACTTCTATTTGCACCTCTTTCACAGTGGCCACCTGTTTGCAGTGTGCATTTCATTCTACAGCAGTGGCAAGGCAAACTCTTTCTCCTCCTCTCCTCGGGAACACTGTGCCTGTCGTGTCTGTGAGTATTAGGTGAGGTTAGGATTTTCTCCTGTTGTCAGGTTCTCTGTTTCCAAGTTCTGACTCTTTAAGCTGTTTAAACTGTCTGATTCAGTGCTTATAAATAACGTTTGTAAAATAACCTCTTATAGACTGAACATCAAAAGAATCTCAGGGAATTTTCCCCAGAATTTCGATTATTAATAATAATAAAAATAATATTCATAACTGCTTATTACTAATAACAACAATACTATTTGGCTTCCTTTGATTCCAGCTTGTACTGGAGTTCCAGCATGTCCGGTACAGCTGCACATATGTGTGGAGTCACCTCGTTCAGGGCACAGAAGTCGAGTGTGAGGTGCTAATCATCATTGGCCTTGCGCACGGGCCAAATAGGACTGTTGAAAGGTGCATGACCCAGACCTGAGTAAGGCCTTTGACTCTGTTCCACATGACACCCTGGTCACCAAGCTGGAAAAACATGGACTTGATGGGTGGACAACTCGCTGGATAAGGAATTGGCTGGATGGTCACACATAGAGAGTAGTGATCAATGGCACAGTGTCCACCTGGAGACCAGTGACAAGTGGCATCCCTCAGGGGTCAGCGCTGGGACCAATGTTGTTTAACATCTTTGTCAGTGACAAGGACAGAGGAAATGAGTGCACCCTCAGCAGGTTTGCAGATGACACCAAGCTGTGTGGCACAGGTGACTTGCTGGAGGGCAGGGATGCCATCCAGAGGGAGCTGGAGAGGCTGGAGAGGTGGGCCCAGGCTAACCGCATGAAATTTAACAAGGCCAAGTGTAAGGTCCTGCACATGGGTCGGTGCAATCCCAAGCACAAATCCAGGCTGGGTGGTGAATGGCTCGAGAGCAGCTCTGAGGAAAAGGACCTGGGGGTCTAGGCGGGTGAGAGGGTCAAGATGAGCCAACAGTGTGCACACACACGTCTCAGACAGCCAACCGTTTCCTGGGCTGCATTAAGAGAGGCATTAGCAGCAGGGCAAGGGAGGTGATTCTCCCTCTTTACTCTGCTCTTGTCAGACCCCACCTAGAGTACTTTGTGCAGTTCTGGAGAGCCCAGCACAGGAAGGACATGAAACTGCTGGAGAGAGTCCAGAGGAGGGCCACAAAGATGATCAGAGGGCTGGAGCACCTCTGCTATGAGGACAGGCTGAGAGAGTTGGGGCTTTTCAGCCTGGAGAAGAGAAGGCTTCAAGGAGACCTTATAGAAGCCTTCCAGTATCTGAAGGGGGCCTACAGGAAGTCTGGGGAGGGACTATTCACAAGGTCTTGTAATGACAGGACGAGGGGGAATGGGTTCAAATTTGCGGAGGGGAGATTTGAACAGGATGTTAGGAAGAAATTCTTCGCAGTGAGTGTGGCGAGGCACTGGAACAGCTTGTCCAGGGAGGCTGTGGCTGCTCCCTCCCTGGATGTGTTCAAGGCCAGGCTGGATGAGGTCTTGAGCGACCTGATCTAGTGGGAGGTGTCCCTACCTATGGCGGGGGGTTGGAACTGGATGATCTTTAAGGTCTCTTCCAACCTAAACCATTCTATGATTCTATGATTCTAGGAATTCGGAAGGAAGGAATTTGGAATTCTATGATTCTATGAGCTTTCTTGATGACCTTCTGATTTTCCAGTTGACGAATCAGCTAATGAATGGTCAACAGTTAGTTCTGTACTGCCTATGATGCAGAGTTTCGGTAGCAATTGGCGGTTTCATGTCCTCTATATCATGACATCCCACAACTGCAGATTCATCTGAAAGTTCAGGTCTAATGGACAGTTTCAATTTAACATCATCAATTTCTACAGATATTATTTAAAAAGCCCATTTATGACCCTTAGCATCTTTGAAACAACCTGGTCTCAAAAAGTCAGTTCTCAGACTGCAAGGTGCATCAGGACCAGTTACAATAGAATGCTTCTTCCACTCTTTACCAGNTTTGAACTGCCAGGCCACCTAATGAATACATTCCAATAGATTTGGTTTTCTCCACTATCCCTGTCCTCCTCCTGGCTTGAGGAAGGGCACCCCTAATGCTGAACATGGCATGTAGGGTGTACACAGTGGTTGGTGGTGTTGTTGTGAGAGGAATTACAATTATTATTAGAATAATTGCAATTGCTCTGAGGAGCTGAAGAAGTGACAGCTACTCTTCTGGCATTGCTGCCTCTGTTTCTGCCACTCTGAAATTCCCTGACTCTCTTTGAAATGACTGAAGTAGGTTGACCATTCCTCTTGCTCATGTTCTCACCAAATTGGTCACACAGGATTATCCAGAGTGATGCACATGATTACTGGTGTCTAGGTGGAATTTGTCTCCTGAGCCAGAATTGCCTTGCAGCAGGTGGGTGTCTGTTCCTGATGGCAGAAACATGCACCCATTCTGATGATGAAGGAATGGTATCCTTTTCCAGATTGGAGATGAAGGTTTTGAGTTCCTCCTTCAGTTCTCTCATGCTATCTTAAACTTCTGTAGTCACATCCTTTAGCCCTGTAGTCATAGTTTGTATGGCAGAGATTAGGGTAAAATGTGACAAGCTGTCCTCTATCTGCCTCAGTAGGTCAGTGAACTCATCAACGATGAGCCTTTATTATCATTCTTTGATAGAAAATTGCTAGCTAAGATGTTAGCATAGGATGAGGGAGCATGTCTCATAAGCTTCTTTATGAGACGTGTTCCAAGAGGAATGTTATCAGACTCATGTATGGCATGATCTCCATAAAGTACTTCCTTCACAGCAAACTCCTTCAGAAGCTTAATTCCCTGCTCAGCTGTGTTCCTCTTCCTAGCTACCCATGGCAAATCATCTTGGGAGGTGTATCTCATACCCACATCCAGCAGAAGATATGTCCACAAGCTAACCACACCTAGACTGGTTCTCAGGTGTTTGTCCACTCCACTCTCCTTTGCAAGAGTGCCTACATGTAGGGATTTGCACCAATAATACAGCATCTCACCAGCCAGTTTAGGATATGCTCTCCTGATTCCCTTGAATATTCCTTTCTAACTTCTTTGTCCTCTCTGAGGGGATCATTGGAGGCCTGGATGTCATCCTTCTCCTCTTCCTCTCCTTGCTGGTTTGTTGGTGCCTGGACAAACAAAACTCTCCTAACAGTATTCCTAATCTCCTGAGAGCCATCTTCCCTCTTGGTAGCTAATCCTACATTGTCCTAATATTTAACTCTCAGTGAACCGGTCAGATCATTCAGACTAAGTTTCTCCTCTTCTTCCTCCTCCTGAGCACCAGAGATACCTGTCCCTAAGTCTTCCTTTGACCCATGTTTTGACACATTTTTAGGTTTCGTCTTTGCAGGGGCCAGTTTAACAGAAGATGGACCTTCTAACTGCTCTGAATTTTGAGGAGTTTAAACTGCTGTTGCCTTAGAACCAGAACTGTCCTTTGGGGTTTAATTAGAAGTCGCTGTCTGAGAATTCGAACTGCTAGCAGAAATGGAACTTTGGCTGTTATCAGTATTGTTTTGGTTACATGAACCAGGAGTACAGCCAGAATCTGAACCTGCTTGAATAGAAGCATCTTTGTTTTTCTTTCTCTAGGCACAATCTATATGTTTTTTTAAAGTCATAGCAGACACTTTCAGACTCAGAGCAGAAATTACGAATAAAATTATAATTAATAGGAAAACGATGACACACAAATATGTCGGCATGGTCTTTGAATAGAAGTTTTGGCAAGGGTCAAGAATACTGCTCTTTGGCAAAATAACACATACCAATGCAGTTGAATAGCTCATTTGATTTCTAATATTTTCTCTCTTATTAAAAGCATCAAAAACAGCATTGCTAGCTATCTTAATAATATTAAAATGAAACAAAGAAATAATATAGTCACAGAAATTCCAAAACATTCTTTCAATCTTCCTCCATGCCAAGTCTCATAGAAAAATACCAATTTTGGCCACAAGCTATCTACGTAAAATCCACACCATTACAGAAGAAATGATCAAATATAACAGCCAGGTCAGACTGATTTTTAACTTCCAGGATTAACTAGTAATCAAACAAATGTAATTTAACCTCTACCCCATGCTGGGTAAGCCAATTAAAAAATAATGTGGTAGTCCAGCTGTTCCCCGCCTCCCCCACACTGTGAAATAACCCAGGCTAGGACTCAGTTGGCTGGAAGTTAATAAATGAAGCTTTATATTTACAGCTTTGCACAATATACAAGCAGTAATTTACAAGGTATAACAGATATTTACAGATATATACAGTAAAAAGGTAATACAGGAAGACCACACCCCTCCTGCTGAGTGTGAGATAGAGAGAAGCCTGACCTTGGCTCTCACAGATTGAGGAAGGCAGCCTGGCACAGGCCTCTGGTTCCCATAACATGGCAGTTAAGTCCCACAGGAGTAAGAGATAGAGAAACATCTGGGTTAGAGGATTACAAGTTGACAAGTTAAAGGGATAGTGCTTAATTATACCAACTAATTAGTATGCTCCTGGTTAGGATGGATAGCATCCTACACAATTTATGTTACCAATCAGAATTGGGCATGTTGCCTTGGCTGATAAGCTAATAGTATAAGAGAATGATTCTGTCGCTAATAAAGTGTTCGACCTATCCATCACATTGATGTGTTCCTGTCATTCCAGGCCCTGCATGTGAAGGATGAGCCCCACACCCTCCCTGAGATCAAAGTCACTAAGAGGGGGTTTTAACACCCTACCACCTCCCCCCTCCCCAATCTCATCTCACCATCTGTCTTATGCATCAGATAGGTGAAGGTAGATTGGCCAGGGGGATTAGCAGCAGGAAAGAAGTTTGTGATCCAAACTACAAAAGGCAGCGAAAAAGAGCCATGCAACAGCAGCAGCCATGGCCCAAAGTGGTCTGTTTTATCTATATTTGAGCTTCAAATTTTAAAACAATTTTCTGTTCTTTTTCAGTAACCTATGAGTGAAGTTGCATCATCAGTGTTTTTCCTTTCTCAGCCTATAGTCTAATTTCTCATTCAAATCCTCCAATTAGTTCAAACCAGCACACTGGCACAAGGCAATTGCAGACTCCCCTTACACAGGCCACCCTACAGCCTTTCTGTGTATGTCTATACATACATATGTGTGTATGAAACAGTGAGTGTTTATATATGCACAAGTGATTGTACAGGTAGCATTCTATTGACATAAACTAAAATTGCTCACAATGGAGCAGAATGACAAGGGCCATATGAAAAACACATACTTGAGAAGGAGGTATGTCAGCATCAATGAAAGAAGGTACTACCGTATCAGTGGATAAGGAACAGCAACCAGTGTCTTCTTCCTGGACTTCTGTAAAGTGTTTGATACTATGCTATATGAGATTCTGGTCACCAAATTGAAATAGTATGAACTTGAAACGTGGACCACTTGCAAGATAAGGAAGTGGTTGCATAGCCACACTCAGAGAGTTGCTTTCAATGTCTCAATATCCAAATGGAGACCAGTGACAAGTGGCATCTCTGAAGTTGTTACTGGGGCCAGTGCTGTTTAACACCGTTGTCAGAGATACGGAATTGAGTGCATGCTCAGTGAGTTTACAAATGACACCAAGCTGTGTGGTCTGGTTGACACAGTAGAGGGAATGGATGCCACCCGGAGGAACTTGGACAGGCTTGAGAGATGGGCCCAATACACAAAGTTCCACAAGGCCAAATGCAAGGCCCTACATCTGGGTGAGGCAATCCCAAAGACAAATATAGAACGGGCAAGGAGTGGCTCAAGAACAGTATTAAGGAGAAAGGCTTAGGGGTGTCAGTTGATGATAAACTCAACATGAGCTGGCATCACAGTAGGAGTCTGCTACAGACCTCCTGATCAGGAAGATG
>VWZI01021855.1:5435-15582 GCA_013396835.1 Psilopogon haemacephalus | reverse complement strand
TCTAATTGATTGGATAGGGCTGGGGGATAGGTTGGACTGGATGAGTCTCATCCAACCTGGCCGATTCCATTCCATTCTATTATATCCTTTCCTATCCCAGTCTATTCTATTCCACTCTATTCTATTCTATTCTATTCTATTCTATTCTATTCTATTCTATTCTATTCTATTCTATTCTATTCTATTCTATTCTATTCTATTCTAAAATACACTTTGCAGGTGATTGCAATGCTCTATCCCAGTCTATTCTATTCTATTCTATTCTATTCTATTCTATTCTATTCTATTCTATTCTATTCTATTCTATTCTATTCTATTCTATTCTATAATACAGTTTGCAGATGATTAAAATGCTCTATCCCAGTCTATTCTATCCCACTCTATTCTATTCTATTTTAATTTATTATATTCTATTCTAAAATACACTTTGCAGATGATTGCAATGCTCTATCCCAGTCTATTCTATTCCACTCTATTCTATTCTATTTTAATCTATTCTATTCTATTCTATTCTATTCTATTCTATTCTATTCTATTCTGTTCTAAAATACAGTTTGCAGATGATTGCAATGCTCTATCCCAGTCTGTTCTATTCCACTCTATTCTATTCTATTTTAATCTATTCTATTCTATTCTAAAATACAGTTTGCAGATGATGGCAATGCATGAAATCATGCCTGGGGGAAAAAAAAAAATTATGATGATTGTAAGATATAAAAAAGTGTCCTTTCAGTCATGGAAGTGGCTGCCCAGGCATGATTGAAACGTGTGTTGTTCGAATGTCTTTCTAAAGCCATTTTAAGGCTACCTTGAAAAATATTGTGGATGGGTTTTTTTTTTTTTTTTCTCTCTCTCTCTCTCTTTTTAATGGCTTGAATAAGCTTCTTTTAATTTCGAGCGAAGGAGAAGGCGAGGAGGTAGGGAAAGAATGGGTCTGCACCAAAAGGCCTTTCCCCTTCTTTGTTCAATCCTTAATGAGGATAATAAGGAGCAGCAGTCGCCCCCCTTAACAATGAGCCCTGCTTCTGCTATTTGTTTCGCCTTAAAAGCCTGAATTGTTTTGTTGTTTCTGCGTCGCTGGAGAACAGCTGGGGAAATTAGACGCCCTCCTTTCACCTGCCACAGGTTCCCTGGGAAATGCTAAGGCAAACACACACGCAAAGGTTTGGGTTTTGTTTTCTTTCCCCCCCTGCTTCGAGCACCTGATAGCCGTGTGGGAGGGCTGCTGAGCGTTCGCTGCTGCAGTGGTGTGCAGGAGAGCTGTGCTTACACTCTGTGGGTATAAAATGCTAACACATCCTGGAGGAATGGATTCTAGCTCGCTCATTTTGGGCACCTGTGATGAATTTGTCGTTTTCATTGTAACCTCTTCGCTTAGTAACCTCACGGAATTAAATCTGGTGCCCGAGTTGCTGCACCAAGGCCAGTTGGATTAGTGCAGACACCCTGCTTGATGTGCACAGGTCCATTCCTCCCATGCTGGAGGAATGCATTCTAGCTCACTCATTTTGGGCACCTGTGATGAATTAGTCGGTTTCATTTTGATCTCTTTGCTTAGTAACCTCGTGGAATTAAATCTGGTGCCCAAATCGCAGTGCTGTGGGCGGATGGTTTAGTGCAGACACCCTGCTCGACGTGCACAGGTCCATTCCTCCAAAGCTGGAGGAATCATAGAATGGTTTAAGTTGGAAGAGACCTCAAGGGTCATCCATAGGCCATAGGCAGGGACACCTCCCACCAGAACAGGCCACTCAAAGCCTCATCCAACCTGGCCTTGAACACCTCTAGACAGGTAGCAGCCACAATCCCCCTGGGCACCCTGTTCCAGTTGTCTCACCACCCTCACTGTGAAGAACTTCCTCCTAACATCCAGTTTCAATCTCCCTTCTGCCACTTTAAACCCATTACCTCTCATCTTGTCATTACAAGACCTTGTGAACCATCCCTCCCCAGCCCTCCTGTAGGCCGTCTTCAGATATCAGAAGGTTACTATAAGGTCTTCTGGAAGCCTTCTCTTCTCCAGGCTGAGAAGTCCCAACTCTCTCAGCCTGTCCTCATAGCAGAGCTGCTGCAGCCCTCTCAAAATCTTTGTGTCCCTCTTCTGGACTCATGCATTCTAGCTCACTCATTTTGGGCACCTGTGATGAATTAGTCTGTTTCATTTTGATCTCTTTGCTTAGTAACCTCGTGGAATTAAATCTGGTGCCCGAGTTGCTGTGCCAAGGCTAATTGGTTTAGTGCAGACACCCTGCTTGATGTGCACAGGTCCATTCCTCCAATGGTGGAGGAATCATAGAATGGTTTAAGTTGGAAGAGACCTCAAGGGTCATCCATAGGCCATAGGCAGGGACACCTCCCACTAGAACAGGTCATGCAAAGCCTCATCCAACCTGGCCTTGAACACCCTCAGGGAGAAAGCAGCCACAACCTCCCTGGGCAATCTGTTCCAGTGTCTCACCACCCTCACTGTGAAGAACTTCCTCCTAACATCCAGTTTCAATCTCTCTTCTGTCACTTTAAACCCATTGCCCCTCACCTGGTCATTGCAAGACCTTGTGAACAGTCCCTCCCCAGCCTTCCTGTAGGCCCCCTTCAGATATAAGATAAGATCTCCTCAAAGCCTTCTCCTCTCCAGGCTGAAAAGCCCCAACTCTCTCAGCCTGTCCTCATAGCAGAGCTGCTGCAGCCCTCTGATCATCTTTGTGGCCCTCCTCTGAACTCCTGCATTCTAGCTCACTCATTTTGGGCACCTGTGACAAATTAGAATCATAGAATCAGTCAGGGTTGGAAGGGACCACAAGGATCATCTAGTTCCAACCCTCCTGCCATGGGCAGGGACACCCTACCCTAGATTAGGCTGGACAGAGCCTCACTCAGCCTTGGTCATTTTCATTTTATTCTCTTTGTTTAGCAACTTTGTGGAATTAAATCCAGTGCCCGAGTTGCTGCACCAAGGCCAATTGGTTTAGTGCAGATACTCTGCTTGATGTGCACAGGTCCATTCCTCCAGCACTGGAGGAATGATTCTAGCTCACTTATTTGGGGCACCTGTGATGAATTAGTCTTTTTCATTGCAACCTCTTTGCTTAGTAACCTCACGGAATTAAATGCAGTGCCGGAGTTGCTGCACCGAGGCCAATAGGTTTAGTGCAGACACCCTGCTTGATGTGCACAGGTATCTGATGGGGACATGAGGAAGGGGAAGCTGACATTGGAAGCAAAACCAGCCTGGTCTTCTGCCAGCTCAGATAGACATCATCTAAGAAGCGAGCACAGCAGGCTCCTGAGCTCCCCGATGCCACATTCAGCACAGAGCCTGGGGCTCGGCTTCCTGCCAGGCAGGCTGTCACCAAAATGAACCACCTATGATTCCCCCCTGCCTGCACTTTCAGGTTACTTGAAAACAAACAAATAAACAAATCTTTTCAAATTACCCTAGGGTAGGCTAAAAAAAAAAAAAAAAAAAAAAAAAAAAAGAAGAGGAAAAAAAAAAAAAAACAACTTCTGGAGCTAAGGGCTGCCTCCTCCAGCTCTCCCAGAAGCTGAGTAAATGGTCCAGCTGTTGAAGTCTCTGAAGCATTTGTGTGAGCATCACTTGGTTCCTCTGAAACTGAGGAGGTATGCAGGCATGTTTAAAGCAGTGCACTCTCTGCTACTCTGTTTCACAGAATTCACGAGGTTGGAAGAGACCTCTGGGATCATCGAGTCCAACCTGTCACCTAACCCTTCTCATTAACTAACCCATGGCACTAAGTGCCTCATCCAGCCTCCTCTTCAACACCTCTAGGGATGGCCATGTCCACCACTGGACGTGATGCATCTGAAATGAAAGCTCTTGTTGGTCAGTTTAGGGCCACCTGCTCTGCCTGCTCCTCCCCATTGATGTAATCTCTACAGCACCCCAATTTGGCACACAGGTTTTCTCATTGATTGCTCTCCCATAGCAAGTCCAATCACAGAATCAAAGCATTAACCAGGTTGGAAAAGACCTTCGAGATCATGAAGTCCAATATATCACCTAACATCTTCTAATTCTAAGTGCCTCATCCAACCTCCTTTTAAACACCTCCAGGGATGGGAACTCCACCACCTCCCTGGGCAGCCCATTCCAATGCCAATCACCCTTGCTAACAGTCCAGCCTGAACCTGCCCTGGTACACCTTGAGGTTATGTCTTCTCCTTCTGTTGCTGGTTGCCTGGGAGAAGAGCCCAACCCCCTCCTGGCTACAACCTCCCTTCAGGTAGTTGTAGAGAGCAATGAACTCTGCCCTCAGCCTCCTCTCCTGCAGGCTGCACACCCCCAGCTCCCTCAGCCTCTCCTCACAGGGCTGTGATGGGGGGGAACCTCCCCCATCCTTGCTGCCCTTCTCTGGACACCTTCCAGCACCTCAACATCTCTCTTGAATTGGGGGGCTCAGAACTGGATACAGTACTCAAGATGTGGCCTGAGCAGTGCTAAGCACAGGGGCAGAATAACCTCCCTTGGCCTGGATTGGGAACAGTGTGGGCAGCAGGACATATGCAGTTTTAATTCTGATGTTTCCTACCTCCTAGCATATTGATTTTTTTTTTTTTTCATCAGGGAAGAGTTTTTTCGTTTGATATGTTTGTGTCTGTAATTGCATTTAGAGCAAAGAGTTGCTAACGTGAGCGCGAGAGGGGATGGGGTGCTGCAGCAGACAGGTTTTGGCCCCTTATTAAGTATGCAGAGAATCCAGCCTGGCTAATGACATGTCCGTGCAATTTTAAGGTTAATAGTTATCATTTAGTGAGTTTTCAATGAATATTTAAGCAAGGTCAGTGATGCTCAGTCTATCATGTGGCTATTAGTTGTGTTCCCACCCAAATGGGCGATGATCCTAAGCAGCTCAGGGCTTCCTTTGCCTGCTTTACTCTCTGTGTTTCCTTGTAGTGGTTTTGCAGTTACCTGCCCACCCACCTCCCCACCTAGGACTCAGGACACTGGAAGTTGATAAATGAAGCTTTATATTTACAGCAATGCACAATATACAAGCAGAGATTTGCAATGTATAACAAATATTTACATATATACAATGAAAAGGTAATAGAGAAACACCACAGCCCTCCCAGAGACCCCAAGAGGGGTAACCAACCACCCCCTACCACCTTTCCCCCTGCAATGGGTTAGAAGTTACCTGTCCCCCCCACCTTTTATAAACCCAGGCTAGGACTCAGGACACTGGAAGTTAATAATTGAAGCTTTATATTTACAGCAATGCACAACATCCAAGCAAATATTTACAAGATATAACAGATATTTGTGGATATATACAATGAAAAGGTAATACAGAAACACCACAGCCCTCCCAGAGACCAAAATCCCCAAGAGAGGGGTAACCAACCACCCCCTACCACCTTTCCCCCCTTCCCCAATCTTCTCTCACCAGCTGTTGATGCTGCAGATAAGCTGAAGTAGATCAGCCAGAGGGGGGTTAGGAGTAGGAAGAAGTGAGTAGTTTTACTGAGAATTAGCTACCAAGGCAAATGGAAAGGAGACCATGCAAAGAGAAGCAGCCACAGCCAGAATGGTCAGAAACCGGTCTGATATTTAGTGTTTTTGGTACAATTTAAAAACAACTTTTTTTCCTTTCTCAGTAAAACGCTGGTGAAGTGCCACACCGTGTTTATCTCTCTCAGCCAATAGTCTAATTTCTCACTCAAATCCCCCAATTAGCTCAAACCAGCACATTCTTCTGAGCAGTTTAACCTGAAACTTCAGGCCTAGTGGATTCTCTGACATCATCCATTTTGGTGTCCTTTATTAATTTCTCTCGTCCCACTAGTGGAATTTTCACCAGGAGCAACCAAAACGTTCCCATTTAAGTTCTGCGCCGGGTTTTCGTCGCGTTCCCTTCTGCACACCACGTAGCTGCCTCAGGTTTACTCCTCTGTAACTGAGATCATGACTTGACCCGGCACGTTAACAACTTCTAAAGTTAATCTATAAAATGATGAAGCCATTTAAGGAGTGCTTTTAAATGGGGTCACCTGCTCGCTCAGGTGCTTAGGCAAAAAAGGGTGTCTGATTTGTTTGACCTAGGTCATCTTGGGAATCATAGAATGGTTTAGGTTGGAAGAGACCTTAAAGATCATCCACTTCCAACCCCTCCTGTGCCATAGGTAGGGACACCTCCCACTAGATCAGGTCGCTCAAGACCTCATCCAGCCTGGCCTTGAACACCTCCAGGGAGGGAGCAGCCACAACCTCCCTGGGCAACCTGTGCCAGTGTCTCACCACCCTCACTGTGAAGAATTTCTTCCTAACATCCTGTTTAAATCTCCCCTACGCCAATTTGAACCCATTCCCCCTCGTCCTGTCATTACAAGACCTTGTGAATAGTCCCTCCCCAGCCCCCCTGTAGGCCCCCCTCAGATACTGGTAGGCTGCTCTAAGGTCTCCTGGAAACCTTCTCTTCTCCAGGCTGAAAAGCCCCAACTCCCTCAGCCTGTCCTCATAGCAGAGCTGCTGCAGCCCTCTGATCATTTTTGTGGCCCTCCTCTGGACTCTCTCCAGCAGTTCCATGTCCTTCCTGTGCTGGGGGCTGCAGAGCTGCAGACAGTGCTGCAGGTGGGGTGTGAGGAGAGCAGAGCCAAGGGGCACAATCCCCTCCCTTGCCCTGCTGGTAATGTCCACGGGCAAAGCCAAGTGTAGTGTCTCTAACTGCTCTCAGATAGAGTCACAGAATCACAGAAATGTTTCAGGCTGGAAAAGACCCTCAGGATCACCAAGTCCAACTGATATCCTTACTCCCCAAGGCGTACCCTTGGCTGGATGGTGAGTGGCTGGAGAGCAGCCCTGAGGAACAGGACCTGGGGGTCTACGTGGATGAGAAGCTCAACATGAGCCTGCAGTGTGCACACACGGCTCAGGCAGCAACTGAGCAGAGTACAAGGATGCTTCAAATATCAAAGAGAGGAGTAAGCAGCTTCTCGTTGGCAACAATTCAGTCAGAACTCAACCTGGGTTAGTATTTTGGCAGCCAAAACTTATTTCAAGCGCAGTGAGACTACTGTTGGTGATAAATGACAACGATGGCAAAAAAAAAAAAAACACAATAAAAAGGAGGCAGAATTGCCATGGGGTGTAAGGGGAACATGAAACACACACTCTTGAGATGTACAGGTAGTGACATACCTCCTGTCTGTTCCAGGTATTAAAAATGATCCATTTCTCCTGGGTAACTGTAACCATCAGTGACAGCAGAGCTGTTCACAGCTGCGTTCCCTAACCCGCCTGGTGGAGAAAAGGCTGCCTTTGGGTTTCAGCGTGATGGCAAAATGCTGCTACACTGAAAGACAAAAAAAAATAAAGGCTTGGACCAGTAATATATCACTTGTTTCCACCTCTACAAGGTGGGAAATAAGTTTTAAAATGCTGGTCCCTATGAAGGGGGCCTCCAGGAAGGGTGGGGAGGGACTGTTCACAAGGTCTTGTAATGAGAGGAGGAGGGGGAATGGGTTCAAACTGGCAGAGGAGAGATTTGAATGGGATGTTAGGAGGAAGTTCTTCACAGTGAGGGTGGTGAGGCACTGGCATAGGTTGTCCAGGGAGGTTGTGGCTGCTTCCTCCCTGGAGGAGTTCAAGGCCAGGCTGGATGAGGTCTTGAGCGACCTGATCTAGTGGGAGTTGTCCCTGCCTATGGCACAGGGGGGTTGGAACTGGCTGAGCTTTGAGCTCCCTTCCAACCTAAACCATTCTATGACTTGTTCTAGTGGGAGGTGTCCCTGCCTATGGCACAGGGGGGTTGGAACTGGCTGACCTTTGAACTCCCTTCCAACCTAAACCATTCTATGACTTGTTCTAGTGGGAGGTGTCCCTGCCTATGGCACAGGGGGGTTGGAACTGGCTGACCTTTGAACTCCCTTCCAACCTAAACCATTCTATGACTTGTTCTAGTGGGAGGTGTCCCTGCCTATGGCACAGGGGGGTTGGAACTGGCTGACCTTTGAACTCCCTTCCAACCTAAACCATTCTATGACTTGTTCTAGTGGGAGGTGTCCCTGCCTATGGCACAGGGGGGTTGGAACTGGCTGACCTTTGAACTCCCTTCCAACCTAAACCATTCTATGACTTGTTCTAGTGGGAGGTGTCCCTGCCTATGGCACAGGGGGGTTGGAACTGGCTGACCTTTGAACTCCCTTCCAACCTAAACCATTCTATGACTTGTTCTAGTGGGAGGTGTCCCTGCCTATGGCACAGGGGGGTTGGAACTGGCTGACCTTTGAACTCCCTTCCAACCTAAACCATTCTATGACTTGTTCTAGTGGGATGTGTCCCTGCCTATGGCACAGGGGGGTTGGAACTGGATGATCTTTGAGGTCTCTTCCAACCTAAACCATTCTATGATTCTATGTGGTCCCTACGCTTTGGATTAGTTTATCTTTTTTTTCTTCCCCCATGACGGTTCAATGTGAAAAAACAAACAAAAACTAACCTAGGAGGAAGAGGCAGAACTTCCCTTTCTATCTGAATAACCTAGCATTACTCAAAATTATGTCTCTTGCTCTTCTCCTTTGCTGCCAGGTTGGAACTGGATGAGCTTTGAGGTCCCTTCCAACCTAAACCACTCTATGATTCTATAAGAATAGTGCACCTGGGGAAAGAGAACCTCTGTTTCCAGCCAAAATAGGCCACCTGCTCGTTCTAACTCCTCCTGAACTGGAAACCGTGAGATTAGAGGTGATTTTTGGTGCTACATCTTTCTGTAGAACCCAAGACTTAACCCCCAGACAGAGGCTGGTCACTTCTGCCAGGCACCCAGGGGCAGAAGAAGAGGACACAGACTCAAACTGCACCATGGCAAGTTCAGGCTGGACATTAGGAAGTAGCTCTACACAGCAAGAGTGATTGGCGTGGGAATGGGCTGCCTGAGGAGGTGGTGGAAGGTTCATCCCTGGAGGTGTTTTTGGCCAGGCTGGCAGAGGCTGTGGGCAGCCTGCTCTAGGGTAGGGTGTCCCTGGGCATGGCAGGGGGGTTGGAACTGGCTGATCCTTGTGGTCCTTTCCAACCCTGACTAATTCTATGATTCTACAATCTCTTTGGGTTCCTTCCCACCCCTGACACCTTGTGAGCCTGTGATCCTCTCTGTCATTACCTTTCTCCTGCTTCCTCCTCCAGAACTGGATGATCCTTGTGGTTCCTTCCAACCCTGACTGACTCTACATTCTCTTTGGGTCCTTTCCCACCTCTGACATCCTGTGAGCCTGACATCCTTTCTGTCATTATGTTTCTCCTGCTTCCTCCTCCAGAACTAGATGGTCCTTGTGGTCCCTTCCAACCCTGACTGATTCTATGATTCTACCATTCTACATTCTCTTTGGTTCTTTGCCCACCCCTGACACCCTGTGAGCTTGAGATCCTTTTCTGTCATTACCTTGCTCCTGCCTCCCCCTCCAGTGTTGATACACAGACTCATAATAAATGGAGAAAGAATGAGGAGGTGTTAAATGTGCTTGTGGAGGTTTGCAGGAGTTGACACATAGGCTCTAAGTGTGGCCCACGTGGAATGTGGTGTAATGGTGGAGTCAAGAGCAAAATGACCTAGAGGTTGTAAAAACTCTGACATGAAGGTATAACAAAAAACTCACACTTTTTTAGATGTTAAGCAGCTGTATTCTGTATCAAATAGAGATGTGTGACTCCGTATTTTTTAGTTAAGCCAATCACTGTGTTCGCTTTAGCAATTCAGAGGGGTAAATAGCTGCAGTGGGTTTGCAGTTCCCTGCCCCCTCACCTTTATAAACCCCAGCTAAAACTCAGAAAAACACTGGAAGTTAATAAATGAAGCTTTATATTTACAGCAATGCACAATATACAAGCAGATATTTACAAGATATACACAGTAAAAAGGGAATACAGACACCACAGCCCTCCCGGAGACCAAAATCCCCAAGAGATGATAATCAAATCCCCCTACCACCTTTCCCCCCTTCCCCAGCTTTATCTCACCACCTCTTGATGCTGCAGATAAGCTGAAGATCGGCCAGAGATATTAGGGGCAGGAAGGACTTAGTGGTTTTAGTGATTTTACTCTGAATTAGACAAAAGACAGAGAGACAAAGAGACAAAGGGACAAAGGAGAGAGCAGCTGCAGTGCCGAACAGACAGAAGCCCTCTGCTAATCTG
>VWZI01021847.1:0-10216 GCA_013396835.1 Psilopogon haemacephalus | reverse complement strand
CCCCAGGACAAAGCAGCCCCAGGACAAAGCATCCCCGAGACAAAGCATCCCCAGGGCAAAGCATTCCCAGGACAAAGCAGCCCCGGGACAGAGCAGCCCCAGGACAAAGCATCCCCAAGACAAAGCCTCCCCAGTGAGCGCCGTGTGGTGAGTCTCAGTCATTGTCCAGCCCTCCTGGGCACGAACAGGCTTCCCTTGACCCTCTCTGCCTGCCCACAGCACTGGGGCACAAACAGGACTATTGTGGGCAGCAGGAGGAGACAAGTCCCCATTTGTCAGCCACTCTGCTCCTCTCCTGCCTGCTGCAAGAGCCCAAGGTACTCCCGTGCCGAGGCAGGCACAGAGCTCCCTCCCACCTTTGTTCTGCCCAGGCAGCAGGGCACAAGGCACAGCTGTGGGAACTTGTGCTGTGTGGTGCCAGCAATGGTGCCCCCTGCGAGAGCCTCCCCCAGCAAGGGGCAGAGCTGAGCACAACCACTGCTTGTCACTTACTCCTCTGCTCTGAGGGGTTGGAAACAAGAAGCTCCTCTTCCCTGCTACAAGGGGGTGCAGGGGCACAGCATGTGTGCTCCAAGGAGGGGATGCACTTGGGTGTGCCTGGGGTGGGGAAGGGATGGAAGAGAGAGGAAACCTAACTGGGGCATGGAGAAAAGTCTGAACAGAGGCAGGAAAAGCAGAAGTTGTTTAAATGATGCTAAGAGAGGATCACAGCACATCAGGGGCTGGAAGGGACCCAAAGAGCTCATCCAGTCCAAGCCCCCTGCCACAGCAGGACCATCCAAGCTAGCTCAGGGCACACAGCAACACATCCAGACAGAGGCTGCAAAGGCTCCACACAAGGAGACTCCACAACCTCTCTGGGCAGCCTGTGCCACTGCTCTGGGACCCATACAGCAACAGAAGTTGCCTCTTGTGTTGAGCTGCAACCTCCTGTGCTGCAGCTTCCATCCATTGCTCCTTGGCCTATGGCAGGGAGCAGTGAGCAGAGCCTGTCCCCCCCCTCCTCACCCCCAGCCCTCACACACTTCCAAACATTGATCCAATCCCCTCTCAGCCTTCTCTTCTGCACACTAAGCAGCCCCAGGTCCCTCAGCCTCTCCTCCCCAGCCACTGCTGCAGTCCCCTCAGCATCCTCACAGCCCTCCCCTGGACCCTCCCCAGCAGTTCCCTGTCCCTCTGCCACTGGGGAGCCCCAAACTGAAGGCAGTGCTGAGGATGAGCTCTGAGCAGGGCAGAGCAGAGGCAAAGGAGAACCTCCCTGGATCTGCTGGACACACTCTGCCTAATGCCCCCCAGGACCCCCTTGTCCCTCTTGTCCCCCAGGGCACATTGCTGTGCCATGGATCTTCTCCCCCAGCACTCTCAGCTCCCTCTCCTTGGGGCTGCTCTCCAGCAGTCCCCTCCCAGCCTATCCTGCTGCAGGTTGGGCTTTGGGAGTTGCCAAGAGCAAAATCCAATGTGATGATGCAGATCCTTTGTCCTGGTGCAGGGGCCAAGGCTGCCCCTGCCTCACAGTCTGCAGGGTGTTTGTTCTGTAATTGCATTTTTACCTTTCCAAGGGGCACATCTAACCTGCAAGGTGCAGCAAACCCCCACTCTTCCTGAGCAGGCAGCAGGCAATACTTCAACCTTGCCTTTGGCAGTTTTCTGCTGCAGGGGCAGCTCTGAGGAGGTTCATAGCTCACACTGACACTGGCAGCAGCTGCTCAGGGGCCACATCAATACTGCTCAGGCTTCCAGGCTGGAGGCTGCTCAGGATTCAGTGCTGCACATTGATTTTTAAGACTGATGACATTTGAGATGCTGAGAAAATGAATGGGGTTCATTTTGGGTCACGTCCTTAGCTCCTGCACCTAAGTGGTGAACCTCCTCTTCTGCAGGCTGCACACCCCCAGCTCCCTCAGCCTCTCCTCTTGGGGCTGTGCTCCAGGCCCCTCCCCAGCCTTGCTGCCCTTCTCTCAACACCTTCCAGCACCTCAACCTTCATCTCTCTGCAATGGAGGCAACCAGAGCTGGACACAGCACTCAAGGTGTGTGCTGAGCAGTGCTGAGCACAGGGGCACAAGCACTGCCCTGCTCCTGCTGCCCACACTGCTCCTCAGCCAGCCCACCATGCCCTTGGCCTTCTTGCCCACCTGGGCACACTGCTGGCTCCTCTTCAGCTGCCCCCCAGCACCCCCAGCTCCCTCTCTGCCTGCCTGCTCTCACCCACTCTGGCCCCAGTCTGCAGCACTACCTGGGCTTGCTGTGGCCAAAGCATAGAACCCTGCACTGAGCCTGGTCCAATCTCATCCCATTGGCCTCTGCTCACCCATCCTGTATCTCAGCCTGTGTGACTGCACCAGTTGGAATCCATCTTTTGTTCTCCCTTATAGAATCACAGAATGGTTTAGGTTGGAAGTGAGCTCAAAATTTGGCCAGTTCCAACCCCCATGTGCCATAGGCAGGGACACCTCTCACTAGAACAGGTCGCTCAGGGACTCATCCAACCTGGCCTTGAACACCTCCAGGGAGGGAGCAGCCACAACCTCCCTGGGCAGCCTGTTCCCTGTGTGTGACAGTGAGGGGGTTGCTGTGATGCCCAGGAGCTGCTGGTGTGTGGAGTTAGAGCTGTGGCTGAGCACACCCTGCAGGGGAGGCAGCTCTGTCTTCTGCAGACACTGCTTTCCCTGGCTCTGGCACTGTGCTCTCTCTCCCCACCTGCCCAGAGCTGCCCTGCAGAGCTCCTCTGTGCTCATCTCAGGCGTTTGCCTTCACCAATCCTTTATCCTCCCTCACTCTCCTCTCTCCCACACAGGCAAACTGGGGAACAAGGAGTTGCAGGCAGTGCTGGCAGGGCAGAGCAGCTGCTTTATGCCAGGCAGGGTGCATCAGAGGAAGCTCTGGAGCAAGGAGGCTGTGCCAGGGGAGCAGCTCAAGCCTGCTGCTGGCTGCGCTGTCGTTAACCCTGGGGACACACTGCGGCTGCTGACACCACCCAAGTGCACTCATCTGTGCTGCCCTTGGAGCAGCAGGGCCCTTCCTTCCACCTCACCTTGGGCACCTAAGCCTCTTAAATCCTCCTGTACACCTCGGTGTAAATGCCTTTGGTGCAAAGCAGGAGAGAGCTTCCCCTGTCAGCAGGGCACAGCTGCGGCGGCACCAAGGCTGCAGTGCTGCTGTGGGACACAGCACAGCTGATTGCCACCCCCTGCCTCCTCCCCCGGCCCTGCAGGGCTGCCTGCCTGGCTCTGACTGAGGGAAACCAATCAAACCTGCCCTCCCTTTGCTTCCAGAGCTGCAAGGGACAGACAGACAGACAGAGGCTGCTCAGCAGGTCTGCTGATGGCACCAAGCTGGGAGGCTTGGCTGAGGCAGCTGCAGGCTGTGAGGCCATCCAGAGAGAGCTGCACAGACAGAGCTGGGCACAGAGGAACCTAAGGAGGCTCAGCAAGGACAAGTGCAGAGTCCTGCAGCTGGGGAGGAAGAATAAAGTGCAGCAGGACAGGCTGGGAGGGGACTACTGGAGAGCAGCCCCAAGGAGAGGGAGCTGAGAGTGCTGGAGGAGAACATCCATGGCACAGCAATGTGCCCTGGGGGACAAGAGGGACAAGGGGGTCCTGGGGGGCATTAGGCAGAGTGTGTCCAGCAGAGCCAGGGAGGTTCTCCTTTGCCTCTGCTCTGCCCTGCTCAGACCTCATCCTCAGCACTGCCTTCAGTTTGGGGCTCCCCAGCACTGCAGGTTATGGGGCACAGATGCACCCAGGCAGGCTGTGGGGCACAGAAGCACCCAGGCAGGCAGCCTTTGGTCCCAGGTGCTGCACCACCTGCCCCATCCTTCCCTACAGTCTGACTCAGGTCTCCTATCCAAGGACTCCCCCTCCAGCTCCCTCTATTTTTAGGTTGGTATATTTTGGTTTGAGCCATGATGCAGAAGGATGTTTGCCTTGGGAGTGGCCTCTTTCTGCCTCATCATCACCACTCCCCCAGCAGCTGTCTCCTAATCCCCCTGTTTTGTTTTTAATCTGCTTTTGGGGGTACAGTGATACTATTTACCACCCTCCCGACAAGGCAGCCCTTGTCAAATGCCAGCAGTGTGTGGTGTTTGCATGCACCATGAGGAGGAAGAGCCCAAGGCAGGCTTGGGAGGGGCAAAAAGCAATTCCAGCCCAGCACACATGAGCCAGGATCCTGCTGGGGAAAGTGACTCTGCTGCTGGCAGGCAGAAGCACAGAGTACAGCTGTGTGCAGGCTGCCCAGGGTCTGGGGCTCGGTGTGCAAGAGGCACTGCTTCAGCAAGGGAAACTCTCAGGTCCTGCTCCTGGGCAGCAGCAGTTCACAGGATCATAGCATCAGAGGATGTCAGGGGCTGGAAGGGACCCAAAGAGTGCTGCAGAGAGAGTGATTGGCATTGGAATGGGCTGCAGGGGAGGTGGTGGAGTCCCCATCCCTGGAGGTGTTCAAGCACAGCCTGGATGGGCACTGAGTGCCATGGGCTAGGGCTGGGGGATAGGTTGGGCTGGGGGAGCTTGGAGCTCTCTTCCAGCCTGCCTGATTCATTGCTGTGACAACATCTGGAGGAGGGCAGCAGCCCCCTCTGAGACCTTCACAGCTGGCAGCAGAGCAAGCTCAAGAGGTGGTCAGTGGCAGGACTGCCCTGCTCCTGCTGGCCACACTCTCCCTGATCCAGGCCAGGTTGCCTCCTGTACTCCATGAACTGGGGAAGTTCATGGCACTGCCCTGATCCTTTCATCATTCCCCAGGGTCACTGCCTGACTCCTCAACCCCTGCTCTGCAGCTGGGACCACCAGACAGAGGGACATGGATGCAGTTCCTGTACAGACACCTCCAGAACGCTGACTCCTGGCAAGGTCAGAGAAGGAAAAATAATGAAGTGGCATCATTAACAAAATATATTGGCCATTAAAATACGATGCCTCCTTCTGCTGACAGAGGCACTAACCAGGAGTAATGACCTCATTAAAGGCCTCCCTGTTCCTGTAAATCAGGGGTGACAGCTTTAATGGTGCTGCTGATGGCAGGCTCTGGCCAGCAGAGCCCCTGGGAGCTGCTGCCTGCAGAGCTCCACAGACCCATCCCAATGCCAATCACTCTCTCTGCCAACAACTTCCTCCTCACATCCAGCCTCAACCTGCCCTGCCACAGCTTCAGCCTCTCTCCCCTCCTTCTGGCCCTGCCTGCCTGGCAGCAGAGCCCAAGCCCAGCTGGCCACAACCTCCCTGCAGACAGCTGCAGAGAGCAATGAGCTCTGCCCTGAGGCTCCTCTTCTGCAGGCTGCACACCCCCAGCTCCCTCAGCCTCTGCTCTTGGGGCTGTGCTCCAGGCCCCTCCCCAGCCTTGCTGCCCTTCTCTCAACACCTTCCAGCACCTCAACCTTCATCTCTCTGCAATGGAGGCAACCAGAGCTGGACACAGCACTCAAGGTGTGTGCTGAGCAGTGGGGCAGGATGACCTCCCTGCTACTGCTGGCTGCAGGAGCCCAACGTGGCTGAAGCAAACCAGGCAGAAGCAGCCAGGAATGAGCTGCACTGCCCAGCAGATCCCAGAGCACAAGGCTTGGGCTTCTCTGGCTGAACCCACACCTTTAATCCTGCTTGCAGCCATGACCCTTTCATTGCTCCTTCCAAGTGCAGCAGAAGGAGCTCACTGCTCACTGCCTGGGTGCTGGGGAAGGGCAGTGCTGTGCAGTTTGTTTTTCTTACAGGGCAGCCTCTGGCACTTTGGCTGGAAAACTGAAAGCCCATTAGAGGGTGCAGCAGCACTGTAGCTGCAAGTCAGAGAATCACAGAATGGTTTAGGGTGGAAGGGAGATCAAAGCTCAGCCAGTTCCAACCCCCTTTGCCACAGGCAGGGACACCTCCCACTGGAACAGGTCGCTTAAGGCCTCATCCAGCCTGGTCCTGAACAGCTCCAGGGAGATTGTGGAGCACAGAAGTACAGAATAGGATCTAAGATCCCATTCTGTGCTTCTCTGCTCCATAACCACCTTTGGGAACCTGTGCCAGTGTCTCACCATCCTCACTGCAAACAACTTCCTCCTGACTGGAGGTGAGGAGGAAGTTGCTGAGCATGAGAGTGGTGAGAGGCTGGAATGGGTTGCCCCTGCAGGGAGGTGTTTGGGGCCAGATCCCTGGAGGTGTTTTTGGCCAGGCTGGCAGAGGCTGTGGTGAGGCTGCTCTAGGGTAGGGTGTCCCTGGGCATGGCAGGGGGGTTGGGACTGCCTGATCCTTGTGCTCCCTTCCAACCCTGACTGATTCTAGGATTCTGTGATTCTAATATCCAGTTCCAATCTCCCCTCTCACACTTCAAGCCCATTCCTCCTCCTCCTCCTCATCCTCCTCTCATCCCCAGCCCTTGTCAATAGTCCCTCCCCAGCCCTCCTGCAGCCCCCTGCACATCCTGCAAGGCCACTCCAAGGTCTCCTGGCAGCCTTCTCCTCTGCAGGCTGCAGAGCCCCAACTCTCTGTGCCTGTGCTCAGAGCAGAGCTGCTGCAGCCCTCTCAGCTGCATCTTGGTGGCCTCCTCTGCACTGGCTCCACCACTTGCATGTGCTGCTTGTGCTGGGGGCTGCAGAGCTGCAGACAGTGCTGCAGGTGGGGTGTGAGGAGAGCAGAGCCAAGGGGCACAATCCCCTCCCTTGCCCTGCTGCCCACAGCTGCTCTTGCTGCAGCCCAGGATAAATGTGTAAAGTTGGGGAAATATTTCTCTGGCTACAGAAAGGGAAAGGGAAAAAAAAGCTTCTGTAACGTGAGGAGGAGGTTTGGGTCTCTGGGAGGGCTCCCTGCATGCCAGCAGCAGCTGGAGGAACAGAAAGCTGTGGCTGCCTGGGAGCAGCAGATGTTATGAATTTCATCTGGACAGATCTGATGGCTGCTGGGCAGGTCCTGCCCCACATCTGTCAAATAGCTCCCAGATTCCACCCAGCCCCTTCCTGAGGCAGGCATTGCAGAGGGGTCAGAAGCAGAGGGGCACAATTTTCTCCAGGGCTGTCAGCCACAGAATGTGGAGCTCCAGGGCAGGCTTCAGAGCTGTGTGTGTGTGTTGGGGGTGGGGGGAACAAGTGTGCAGAAACACTTCACAAATAGCAGTGGCAGACAGCAGTGTGCTTCAGAGCTGTGCCTTGTGCTGCAGGCAGCACAACCTTTAGACCTTCAGAGTCAGAGCTGAGCCAATATTAGAGTGAGGAACAAGAGTGGAACCTTCAGTGCAGTGCCTCTGCCACGGGTGGCATTAATCATGCTCTGCAAAGATGCCTTTGGTACCTTACAGCAACCTGCTCCAGTGGGAGGTGTCCCTGCCTGTGGCATAGGGGGGCTGGGACTGGCTGAGCTTTGGGGTCCCTTCCAACCTAACCCATTCTGTGATTCTGTGTGTTTGTGAAAGACAAAGGCAGGTGGGCACAAGCTCACTCGTTCCAGCAAGGCCACGTGGATAAGAAGGACACTTGCATGGAGGCTAAGTGGGTTACAGGTGTCTGAGTGTCACAGCAGCCTGCAAAAGCCTCTCCACAAGTGTCTGTGCCCCACAGGCCTCCCAGGTCTTTCTCTAGGCCAGCAGTGGGCAGAAGGAGTCAAGGTCAAGTTTTGCATATGGTGAAGGAGCATCCTGGTGCTGCTCCAGGAGTGTGATGGTGGAGAGGGAATCTGGGCAAGAGGCAGAATGCCCAGGTGGGCAAGAAGGCCAAGGGCATGGTGGGCTGGCTGAGGAGCAGTGTGGGCAGCAGGAGCAGGGCAGTGCTTGTGCCCCTGTGCTCAGCACTGCTCAGCACACACCTTGAGTGCTGTGTCCAGCTCTGGTTGCCTCCATTGCAGAGAGATGAAGGTTGAGGTGCTGGAAGGTGTTGAGAGAAGGGCAGCAAGGCTGGGGAGGGGCCTGGAGCACAGCCCCAAGAGGAGAGGCTGAGGGAGCTGGGGGTGTGCAGCCTGCAGAAGAGGAGCCTCAGGGCAGAGCTCATTGCTCTCTGCAGCTGTCTGCAGGGAGGTTGTGGCCAGCTGGGCTTGGGCTCTGCTGCCAGGCAGGCAGGGCCAGAAGGAGGGGACAGAGGCTGAAGCTGTGGCAGGGCAGGTTGAGGCTGGATGTGAGGAGGAAGTTGTTGGCAGAGAGAGTGATTGGCATTGGGATGGGCTGCAGGGGAGGTGGTGGAGTCCCCATCCCTGGAGGTGTCCCAGAGGAGGCTGCATGAGGCACTTGATGCCAGGGGTTAGTTAATCAGAAGGTGTTAGGGGATAGGTTGGACTCAGTGACCCTGGAGCTCTCTTCCAACCTGCTTCATTCTGTGCTCCTGTGATTCCCTGACAACCAAAGCCTTCCTGTAGCTGCCAGGGCACTGCCAGAGCACTGCCAGAGCACTGCCAGGAGAGGATGCCCTTCAGCCAGCCTGGATCCTCAGCAGTAAAGCTTCTCAGGCTGCTGCTCTTCTTTAAAAGCTTCTCTTTGCCAGTGCTGGAGAAAGACTTCCCCCAAACCAGGCAATTTTCTAAATGAATTCTCCAGCTGCCAGCACTTCTCTGCCCTCACAGAGATGCTGCTTACACTGAGGAGAGAGAGATGAGAACAACCTCCCCTCAGCCCCACCCCTGGAGCTGCTTTTCTTGTGCTCCAAGAGAGGATGAAATTACCCTGAGGGAGCTGAGCCCCATGATGAACAGCAGCTGCAGTGCCTGCCCAGCACTGTGCCAGTGAGCCCCCAGTGCCAGGCTGTGTGCAGGGGCAGCAGCAGCTGCTCCTGGCCCAGCAGTGAGCTGCAGGCTGCAGTGCTGTGTGCAGGGGCAGCAGCAGCTACTCCTCATGTGGCAGTGAGCTGCAGGCTGCAGTGCTGTGTGCAGGGGCAGCAGCAGCTGCTCCTGGCCCAGCAGTGAGCTGCAGGCTGCAGTGCTCTGTGTGCAGGGGCAGCAGCAGCTGCTCCTGGCCCAGCAGTGAGCTGCAGGCTGCAGTGCTGTGTGTGCAGGGGCAGCAGCAGCTGCTCCTCATGTGGCAGGGAGCTGCAGGCTGCAGTGCTGTGTGTGCAGGGGCAGCAGCAGCTGCTCCTCATGTGGCAGTGAGCTGCAGGCTGCAGTGCTGTGTGCAGGGGCAGCAGCAGCTGCTCCTCATGTGGCAGTGAGCTGCAGGCTGCAGTGGATCACTGCTGTGGCAGCTCGGGGGAGCATGGGAGTGGGGAGGGACAGGGACAGAGGTTCAGGCTGGAGCAGGCAGCAGGAGCAGAGGTGCTTCTGTGCTCCACAACCTCCCTGGAGGTGTTCAGGACCAGGCTGGATGAGTCCTTGAGCGACCTGTTCTAGTGGAGGTGTCCCTGCCTATGGCCCAGGGGGGTTGGGACTGGCTGAGCTCTGAGATCCCTTCCAGCCTAAACCTTTCTGGGATTCTGTGATCTCCAGGCAGGGCTTCTGCAGCCTTGGCCAAGGAATTGACTTTTCTGGGTCTTGTTCATTTGTTTAAGTCTTGTGTAAATGCTTTTTCGAGGTGTTTCCACCTAAATAAGTGCCTGTGCCTTGTGCTTTCAGCAGGAGCTAAGGTTTGTAAGGTGCTGCCCCAGCCATGTGAGCCTTTCCTGAGCTGCTCACTCCCTTAAGATCCATCCTGTGCCACTGGAGCAGATCAGAGATCAGCTTCACTCTGCCTCCTGCAGCAGAGCCAGGAGCATCCTCGTTCCTAGCAACACAGGAGGGTTTCATTTGCATTTGCCCTTGTGCTGAGCTCTCAGTACAGTGTTCCCTCGGCCCTCTCCTTGCCCATGCCCTCGTGAATCACTCCTTTCTTCTGCTGCTTCTTCTGCTCTGCTCCACCTGTCAGTGCTCAGCACTCTGGGGCTTTCATTTTTCACACTCTGCTGTTGCTTTCCTTTTTTTTCTCTCCTTCCTGTAAACAAAGACATTTTTTTCATTTGCTACTCTCACCCCGGGTCACTCCTTCATCTCCTCTCCCTCCCTCTGCTCACTGCCATTGACAGTCCCTCTGATGCTTGCCACCGAGTGTGCCAGTGGAGGATTCCTGTGCTGACTCTGCAGCTTTGCACTGACACCCGAAGGCCTGCTGAAAAGCAGAGCTGCTTTGTGCCACAGCCTTGGTGGAGGTGTGGTGCACAGAAGTGGTGCACAGAAGTGGTGCACAGAGGTGGCACACAGCAGTGGCACTCACCGGTGGTGCATGGTGGTGGCACGCAGTGGTGGTGCAAAGTGGTGGTACATGATGGTGCACAGTGGTGGCACTCAGTGGTGGT
>VWZI01021845.1:0-27480 GCA_013396835.1 Psilopogon haemacephalus | reverse complement strand
ACTGTGGTGGGCCCATGACTATTCCAGTCACCAAGGGAGAGATGCATACCCTACTTTGCGCCAGCTTCAGGAAAGACTGAACATTGCAACAGTTTGCTAAAGACCACCCTGAAATACATGGGGATGGAACTTCCAAAAACTGGAACAAGAATTTAGCACAAGCAGTCTGGTTGGTAAACAGTAGGGGTCCTGTAAACAGAGCAGTACCTGCCCAATCAGATTTGGTACCTACAGTGGATGGGNTCTACAATACACCTGAGCACGAACCCAATGTCACCTGGGAGTCCCTGGTCTCATCTCATCTGTGAGGAGATAAACTGTTTCCTGTTTTCTGAGCTTTTGAATCACCTACATCCAAGAGACATCTAGAATAAAATGAATTTGTAAATACTCATTATTGTAAATATTGTTTAGATTAGATAGATAATTCTCAGTAAACTCTGAGTGAAGTAGACAGGAGTGGATTGTGCTGGTTTGAAATAATTGGAGGATCTGAGTGAGAAAATTAGTCTATAGGCTGAGAAATGAAAACATATTATGTCATTTCACTCACAGCTTTGCTGAGAAAGAAAATAATTGTTTTAAGAGTTGTAACCCAAATATAGATAAGTCAGACAGTTTCAGACTGCTCTCTGGCTGTGGCTGCTCCTCTTGCATGGTTCCTTTTTCTCTGCCTTTGTAGCTGATTCTCAATAATTCTACTAATAATTCTTTCCTACTGCTCATCCCCCTGGCCAATGTACCTCTGCCTATCTGCTGCATCAACAGATGGTGAGATAAGACTGGGGAAGGGGGGAATGGTGATAGAGGTGGTTGGAAAAACCCCTCTCAGGGATTTTGATCTCTGGGAAGGGTGTGGTGTTTCTGTATTAATTTTCACTGTATATATCTGTAAATATCTGTTATACATTGTAAATATCTGCTTGTATATTGAGCATTGCTGTAAATATAAAGCTTCATTTACCAACTTCCAGCCGTCTGAGTCCTAGCCGGGCTTATATCAGAAGGTGGAGGCGCAGGTAACTGCCAAACCACCACAATGGATTATGGAAAACCCACTCAATCCCAGACTCTTTTGCCCAGTTGCCTACAAATTTGTTCTTGAAATGGGTCCCATTATCTGACTCAATTCTCTCCACAGTATATGCCTTTCCAGGCCCAAAAGGCTGTTATGGCCAGTGGCATGAGGTACTGGGTAGGTTTTCAGCCACCCAGTGCTTGCTTCTACCATAGTCAACACATGCTGTTTCTGTTATAGGATTGATGCAGAGTGATGTAATCACTCTCCATAACCAGGCCGCCCCATACTTGTTCTTGGACCACCTCCCCCCATACCACACAGGTTTTATGGCAGTACTGGTTTATGGCAACACAGATGTTACACTCACGGATAACCTGTGCTATGGCATCCATGGATATGTCCACTGACCTGTCCCTAGCCCACTGGTATGTAGCATCTCTCCCTTGGTGACTGGAATAGTCATGGGCCCACCACAGTTCACCTTCGTGTTTCCAGTCCAAGTCTATCTGGGAGACCTTGGCAGCAAGTCGGCTTGGTGGTTGTGATGTTCTTCTTCAGTGGCTCTGCTCTTTGGAATGTGAGCACTGATGTGCCTGATTTTAATGGGCAGCTTGTCCAGGTGGGCAGAAATGTCTTGCCAGAGTTCAGCAGCCCGAATTGGCTTGCCTTTTCTCTGCCAGTCACTTTGCTTCCATTCCTTCAGCCATCCCCATAAGGCGTTTGCCACCATCCACGAATCAGTGTAGATGTACAGTACTGGCCACTGTTCTCAGTCTGCAAGGTCCAGGGCTAGTTGGATGGCTTTTGGCATATCAGCTGGACTTGCCTTTCCCATCTCTCGCCTCTGCAACTCTGCGTGTAGGGCTCCAGACAGCAGCCTACGCCACTTCCTGCCTATGAGATGGCAAGATCCATCTGTGAATAGAGCATACCTCTTTTCATCCTCAGGAAGGTAATTATATGGGGGGGGGATTCCTCAGCCTGGACCACTGACATCTCTTCTGGTGGCATTCCAAGGTCAGTGCCCTCTGGCCAGTTGGTTATGATCTCTACTATGCCTGGGCATTCAAAGCTTCCCATTCTAGCCCTCACAGCTATCCATTTGCTCCAAGCAGCACCTGTGGCATGGTGTGGAGGCTTTCCTTTTAAATATCCAAGTTAAAACTGGGAACCTGGGAGCTAGAAGAAGTGGCAGCTCAGTCCCAACTACCTCAGAAGCAGCTTGGACCCTCTCATAGGCAGCCAGAGTCTCCTCTTCTGTGGAGGTGTAGTTAGCCTTTGTAAGCTTTGCTCCAAAACCTGAGTGGGCGGCCTTGTGTTTCTCCTGGAGCTCTTTGCCCTAAGCTCCAGCTGGGTACAGCTGCAGAGTAGAGTATGTTCTCAATCTCTGGGCTGGTTCAAACTGGTCCCAAGGCCATGGCATGGACCACTTCTCACTTTATCTGGTCAAATGTCACTTGTTGTTCAGGTCCCCACTCAAAGCTATTCCTCTTTCTCCTTACGTTGAGCAGGGGCTTCATGATTTGACTGTACCCAGGAATATGCATTTTCCAAAAACCCACAAACCCCAAGAAGGATGGGTCTCCTTCTTGTTAGTGGGCTCCACCATAGTGGCCACCTTATTAGCCACCTCCAGGGGAACATGGTGGTGGCCATCTTGCCATCAAACTCCCAGAAACTGGATTTCTCTGGCAGGTCTCTTCACTTTGCTTCTCTTAAGAGCAAAGCCAGCATCTAACAGAATGTCGATTATCTGCTTGACTTTCTCAAAGAGTTCCTCTGCTGTCTCCCCCCATATGATGATGTCATCGATGAACTGCAGGTGTTCAGGAGCTTCACCCTTCTCCAGTGCAGTCTGGATCATGCTGTGGCAGATGGTTGAACTGTGCTTCAAGCCCGTTGGTAGACTCTTCCAGTGATATTGCAAGACCCTCTATGTGAAAGCAAATTGCTGCCTGCATTCTTTTGCAATGGGAATGGAGAAGAATGCATTAGCAATGTCAATAGTGGCATACCACTTGGCCTCCTTTGATTCCAGTTTGTAATGCATCTCCACCATGTCTGGCACAGCAGTTCTGATTAGTGGAATAACTTTGTTTAGGTCTCTGAAGTCCACTGTAAGTCTTCACTTGCCATTCGCCTTTTGCACTGGCCAGATGGGGCTGTTGAAGGGGGAGTGAGTCTTGCCAATGACATCCTGCTTCTCCAGCTGGCAAATCAGTTGTAGTATGGGCAGCAGAGATTCTCTGTTAGTCTGATATTGTTTCCTGTGCACAACACAAGAAGCAATTGACAATTTTACATCCTGCACCTTATGTTTTCCAACTGCAGAAGGCTCATCCGAAAGGCCGGGCATGTCAGACAGCTGTTCTTTATCTGCAGTCTCTACAGCTGCTATGCCAAAAGCCCACTTGTATCCTCTCAGGTGTCTGAAGTAACCCTCCTGCAGAAAGTCTATACCAAGTATGCAAGGTGCATCTGGACCAGTCACTATGGGGTGTTCTTCCCATGCATTCCCCATGAGGCTTATCTCAGCCTGCAGCACAGTCGAATCTTGTGAACCTCCTGTAATTCCTGAGATAGTAATGTGCTCTGTCCCTCTGTGACTTGAGAGTATCAGAGTGCATTGAGCACCTGTGTCCACCAGAGCCCTGTACTTCTTCACCTCCAAGGTTCCAGGCCATTTCACAAACACATCCCAGTATACCTGGTTATCCCTACCCTCTACCTGGCTGAAGACAGGGCATGTCTCATGCTGAACATGGTTATCACATGATGTGCATAGGCCTGAGCTGCTGGTGTCACCACCCCTTGAGCTAGAGGACTGCCTGTGGAACACTGGAGCCACCTCTCTTTTGGAATTGTTCCCAGTAACTGTACCCTGCAGTTTGTTTACTCTGGCCCACAGGGCTGATGTGGCCTGGCCATGCTATCTGTCCACATTCTCACCATGGTGACATAGGGTCCTCCACAGTGAGCTTCTGGATGTCCCCTGCCTGGCTTGGGTTGGCCTTCTATGAGGAGGAGGAGGGGCAGTGACATAGTGATGTGTGTTCCTAACAGCTGAGACCTGTACCCATTCAGAAGGTGAGGGACAAGTTTCCTCTCCCCTCTTCAGTTCGGAGACAGAGGACTTAAACTCATCCATAGCTCTAGCCAGGGTTTCTGCAGTTGATATGAGGGCTTTCCTGGAGACACTGTCTTCAACTGCCTCAGGTCTTTTATAAACTCCCTTACGGTTGGGAGATTGTTAAGGTCCCTGCCCAGGAGCAGTCCCCACAGTGTGTGTGCATAGGGGGGTGCACCCTGGGTCAGCTTCTTTAAGAGAGCTGGTTTCATTCAAATATCATTAGGGTCCACAGGCAGTTGGCCATTTCCGTAGATTATCTCCTGGACAGCCATCTGCCTTAGATATGTGATACCCTGTTCCATATTTGCCCACCTAAAGGGATGGAAGATCATGTCCTCATTGGAGAGGTACTGATACCTTATAGCTGTGAGAAGCCTAGCCCAAAGTGTGCAGTGCCATCCAGCCTCCCCAGCTCTTTATCCACACCCTCATCCCTTGACAAGGACCCCAATTGCTTAACCTCCCTCTGATTCAGCTAAACAATCTCTGCCCTCAAGTCCCAGCAGTGCAAACCATCAGAGACTGGCCATTTGCCTTTATATAGTCCTGTTGGGTTTGCCTTATTTCCTTATGAAGCATGATTGTTATTATAATTAAATGAGAGTCACTGTCGTTGGCAGAGCTCTGCTGTGAGGTACTGGTCCCTTCCGAGCTGTTGTCCAAGGAGTCCGAGGTATGGAGTTTCATTCTTCTTGTGGTGAGAAGTGTGAGAGAAAAGGTTTATGAGGTGTTTGCAGTCTGGGCTGCTGTGGTGGGCAGGGTTGTGGCAGTGACTGGGTCAGGTGAACCAAAGATGGCGTTGGCAACACCCCTTCCGGTCAAGTGGCTAATGGTGCCTACTGCGCTGCTCCCAGCCACGCTACTAGTGCCAGCAGCCGGTCCTGCCAAGCCAGCTTTTCCCATGCTGGTTGGTCTACTGCAGGTTGAGCCGTTTGCACTGCTGTTTCTGTCACTGGGTGAGTCACACAAGGTTGGCGCTCCCAATTGAGCAGTGGTATCGGTGGTGGTGCATGTGCAGTGGCAACAACATCCACCCCTCCCCCTGTACACTCTCTCTAATATTTTCAAAATGGTGATTACACGTGGCTGCCACGTGGTCCATGCTAGCACCGCGATACATCCCCCTTGTACCACATTCATACACAATGAAAATACTGCTACCAAATACCAGCCATAATGCAGTATACCTGTAGTTTCTTTCTCATAACATATATGCTCAGAATTATTCTATGTATCAGATGAATTTACAGCTCTGGTAAAGTTCCCAACATAATCCACTAAAAATACATAAAACCTAACTGGTAAACCTTTGAAATACTCGACCACCATATCAATTACTATCTGCACAACATGGTAAGTAATGAATTTATATACCCAGCTTCAAAACAGCCACCCAAAAGCCTGGATTATCAAAACTCTTACAAAATCCATTTTTTAAACTTCCAAATCTGAAACAAGTTTTAAATCCTAGGCCCATGTTGATATGTGTCAATTAATTATTTTTTAGGTTAAGCTACTCCTCCCTGATCTCAAAAGCTCAATAAATACTTAATTTGATTTGGAAGTAAAAAAGGTAAGCCTTGGTAATACTTTCTGTTTCACCAACAGGCAAAGCACTGCACAGAAATAAGCACATTACTGTTGCACTGTCTGTCAGAAGCATTACTGCTGGAAGTCACTTCCAGTCACCCATTTTGTGGGTGCTGTGTTACTGCTGCTGCCGTCAAGGCACATCTGTATCTCTTGGCAGCACTCAGAAGAGCAACAAACTATCACAGGATGCTTATTGTAATCCCTGGAACTGCTGTGTTATTTGTCATCCACATTGCTAGAGAAGTATACAAAACGCGTTTCCTGGGTCTCCAACACCTAGCAAAACTGCAATCAGTATTTTACAAGACTCTGCACAGCCATGTAATTGCTAATGTAACAAGCAGCAGAGTGCTTCTCTGAAGGCACTGGTGTGTAAGTGAGATGTGAAGCTGCTACCACAGACCAGCACAGCTAGAAGCAGCACAAAAGAACAGAAGCACCTCTGTTATATACGAAGTTGAACAAGGTAAAGTGCAAGGTTCTACACTTTGGCCACAATAACTCCATGCAACTCTACAGACTAGGGGATGAGTGGCTGGAGAGCAGCCCTGCAGAGAGGGACCTGGCAGTGCTGGGTGATGATAGGCTGGAGTGTGCCCAGCTGGCACAGAAGGCCAATGGCATCTTGGCTTGTACCAGGAATAGTGTGGCTAGCAGCACCAGGGCTGTCATTGTGCCCTGTACTGGTACTGGGACACACCTTGAGCACTGTGTGCAGCTCTGGGCTCTCACTGCAAGAGAGTGATTGATGGGCCAGAGCAGGTCCAGAGGAGAGCAATGAGACTGGGGAAGGGATGGGAGGGGAAGACTGATGAGGAAAGGCTGAGGGAAATGGGCGAGTTCAGCCTGGAGAAGAGGAGACTCAGGGGAGACTTTATCACACTCTACAGCTACTTGAAGGGAAGCTGTAGTAAGGTGGGGGTCAGGCTCTGCTCCCAGGCAACTTGTGACAAGAGGAGAGAGCATGGCCTGAAGCTGTGCAAGGGGAGGGTTAGATTGGATATTAGGAAGCAGTTCCTGATGGAAAAGGGAATTAGACAGCAGAATGGACTGCCCATGTTGGTGGTGAAGTCGCTGTTCCTGGAGGTGTTGAAGGAAAGCTTGGATGTGACAGTGCCATGGTTGGGTGGATGTGGTATTGTTAGGTCATAGGCAGAGCTTGATGATCTCAGAGGTCTATTCCAGCCTCTGTAATCCTGTGACTCTGTGATACCTTGTATCTATTAAAGCAAGCTGACCATTTAAGAAAGGCAAACCTCTCACAAAGGAGCAAGGAATCAATATGAATGACCAATGTGGTTGGAGTATTGTTCAACTTTATTAATGACCAACGCAAGACAGAAGCTATTATACTTCAATCATGCATACTACCGACTGAGAAGCATGTAAGAGTACCATCACACACAGAGGCATGGCCAGCAGGGTAACTAGGAGACTTGTGCTGATGAAAGTCTGGTGTAGTTGCCATGTCTGGTGTTATCTATGGTCTACAGTTCCTCGTTGTTTGTTGTGCTGTCCCAAAACACAGCAAGTTTTTTCTCATTGTAATTATTTGCATGATATAAATATTATCCCATACAAACTCATTACAATAAGGGACAATTTTGAGAATGAACTGAGTCATTAGAGGATGAATTATTAACAGATACATATGTTTTTCAGCATTTGCTACGTTTGTTTAATATCTTCATCAGGCAGCAGTTGTCAGGTTACTTTGTTTTTTGGCTTAGTACAAGTCAATTAGTTTGTAATGGAAAACAATTAACTCTGCATTCAACTCAAAGGAAAAAAAAAAACCCAAACATATTGGGATTTGCATATGCCTCTTTCCTCACAGCCCAGCCTTTTCTGGCTTAGAACTGGTAATGTGACTTAAGTTAACATGACACAGAAAATGCAGAAAAACAAAAGGTCAGCCCTATGAAGGAACAACCAAGTTCCTTTTCAGGTGATTAAATGCCATTGAGGTCAGAGGCTTAGTCATCAAAAGATCTTCCTAAATCTGGATTATAAATCTATTTAGGCTAGACTTGCTCGTAGACTTTGTTGCACAGAACTGTTTGCAAGTAGCCACTGAATTTCAGGGGCTTATGCTGAAGTCTATCTTTATGACTAATTCAGATAACTCTTTCTAATGCGCTCTCTTTTTTTTAATTTTTTTTTTCCTTCTCCTTTCCCCCCACCTTTCTCCTCCATCCCTCTCTCCTCCCCCTCTCCTCCCCCCCCCACCCAAGGCATTAAGGATTAATTCACAGGGAATAGGGCACATTAATCCAAGAGTTTTGACTGCAGTGACAGCTGAATTGGAAACTACTAATGCTACCTACTAGCCAGTTTAAAGATCTAGGTGAACCATTCTAGAGGAAAGGTTACAGAACATTCTGGTTTTCAATCTAAGGAATCATCTACTCCAATTACTGCATTCTTGTACAACAGAAAACTTGTAGGCAGTTTTATTGAGCCATTTAAAGCCTTGGGGACATCTTAGCTTCAAGGGGATCACAACTTAGGGAAATGTTGTGAAAAGAATGAGTAGATGAAACAAGGATGACAAAAATCACACAGAACTACAAAATTGTCAGAGCTGGAAGTGACCTCAAGGATCATCCAGTCCCATGAGCAGGGACACCTCACACTAGATCAGGTCACCCAGAGCAACATTGAGCCTGGCTTTAAAAACATCCAGGGATGCGGCTTCCGCCACCTCCCTGGGCAACCTGTTCCAGTTTCTCGCCACCCTTATTCTTCCTAACCTCTAATCTCAATCTCCTCTCCTCTAGCTTGGATCCATTTCCCCCTAGTCCTATTGCTACCTTACACTCTAAAAAGGTACCTCAGAAACTTTCTTGTAGCCTCCTTCATATACTGGAAGGCCACAATAAGTTTTCCACAGAGCCTCTTCTCTCCAGACTGCAGAATCCCATGTTTCTCAGTCTATCTTCATAACACAGGTGCTCCAGCCCTCTGATCACCCCTCTCTGGCCATGTTCCAGCATGCCCGTATCTTTCTTGTAATATCTACTTTATTGCTATTCCTCTGTCATTCAGAGGTGGAGATCTTGTCTATCAAACAGGAGATTATTATTATAACAGGGAGAACCTAACATGAACTTATTTTACTGAAAACAGAAGAAAACTCTCCCCCATAACCAGTCTAAAATCTTAGTCAAGCTTCCACACCTTTAGAAGCGAATTAGATTTAAACTTGACAACTACTTAGCAGCCCTTCATATGACAAATCCTTTGACTTCCCCTCCGCCAATCCCACTCCCCCAACTTCTTTGCAAAATTCCAGTGCCTTTGAGAAGATGGTGACACCCTCCCTTTTCTCAGAAGAACCACCGAGTGTAGTAGCCTGAGAAAAATCACCTTCTGCCAACGGACTCTAATTCTGTCTTAAAACACATAATAGCAATACTGGGTCAGTGATGAAATTCACAGAATCAGCACCTATGAGAAATAGCTAAAGACCTCCAAATTTATTTGGCATTTACCAGGAAAAGCCACTCTTAATTACTATTCGTCCATTCTGCATTTGAGATTGTGAACTAAAGATATAGGCAACACAAAAATTAAGCTTTACATAGCTGCCACAATGTTTTGGCATTCGAGATGCTTACTGTCTCAGTTTAAATGTCATTTGCAGAGTGGGTCAAGTGTGAACAAAACATACATCTAGTAACTACTTTAAGACTTCCACGTCTCTGCTTCTGATGTGGCCTCATGGCAGCAGATGAAAAACTGAACTCCCAAACCTTTTAAGAGTAGCCATTTGTCTGGAACAGAGGATTAACTCCCACTCTTAGCCTTCTTGTTCCTCTAAGCTAATTTAAAAATTGCAATAATTTGACACACAGAGTCATAAAGTTGTATAATGGCCTAGGTTGGAAAGGACCTTAGAGATCACAGTTGGAAGGGATCCAAATTGATCATCAAGTCCAACTGTCCTGCCAGAGCAGGATCATACAATCTAGCTCAGGTCACACAGGAACACATTCAGGCAGCCCTTGAAAGTCTCCAGAGAAGGAGACTCCACAACCCCTCTGGGGAGCCTGTTCCAGTGCTCTGTGACCCTTACAGGAAAGAACTTCCCCCTTGCACCAAGGTGGAACCTCCTGTGCTGCAGCTTACATCCATTGGTCCTTGTCCTATTACAGGGAGCAAGTGAACAGACCCTGTCCCCCCCACTCATGACATACATCACACAGGTATTTATAAACATTTATTAAATCCTCTCTCAGTCTTCTTTTCTCCAGAGTTAAAAGCCCCAAGTCCCTCAGCCTCTCCTCATCAGATACTGCTCCAGTCCCCTCATCAACATAGCCCTTCATTGCACTCTCTCCAGCAGATCTCTGTCCCTCTAAAACTGGGGAGCCCAAAACTGAATGCAGTACTCGTGATGAGGTCTCACCAAGGCAGAGTAAAGGGGAAAGAGAACCTCCCTTGACCTGCTGGACACACTCTTCTTAATACACCTCAGGATCCCATTGGCCTTCTTGGCCACCAGGGCACATTGCTGTCCCATGGACAACCTGTTATCCATCAGCACTCCAGGGTCCTATTCCACAGGGCTGCTTTCCAGCAGATCACCTCCCAGCCTGTACTGCTGCAGTTTATTTTTCCTCCCCAGGTGCAGGTCTCTGCACTTGTCCTTATTGAACCTCATTTGGCTCCTCTGTGCCCAGTTTTCAGTCTGTCCAAGTCTCACTGGATGGCTGCACAGTCTTCAGCTGTATCAGCCAAGCCTTTCAGTTTGGTGTCATCAGCAAACCTTCTGAGCAGACTCTGTCTGTCTGTCCCCTCATCAATGTCATTGATGAAGATGTTGAACAGCACCAGGCCCAGCACTGATCCCAAGAGGACTCCACTAGTTAGAGCTCTCCAGCTGGACTATTGATCCAGAACCATTGATCACTCATCTATTATAACCTCCCCACCATGGGCAGGGACTCCTCTCAATTAGACTTGGCTGCACAAGGCCTCATTGAGCCTGGCTTTGAACATCCCCAGGGAGGATGCATCCACAACCTCCCTGGGCAAACTTTACCACAGTTTCATCACCCTTGTACTGAAGAACTTCTTCCTAAAATTCAACCTAAACCTACTCTCCCTCAGCTTCAAACCCATTCCCCCTTGTCCTATTGTTAGAAACCCTTACAAAAAAAATCCCACTCCAGCCTTCCTGTAGGTTCTTGGGTGATACAATTAATAAAATTAATCAATGAAGCAGAGAACAAATGCCAAAAATACAGCAAAGATCTACTTTGTGACTCCCTGGAGAAAGGGAACATTTCACTAATCTACTGCACTGCACTGCCTAAAACACGTTGTATGCTTTTCTTCTCAAAATAGCCTTCTGGATATCATAAGGCACTGACAAGAAAGAGTGATCCAACATTCACCCCAACGAAAGCTGCAAAAGCTCTGGACGCAAAAGCTCTGGCTACATACAAAAAAGTTGAAATGCAGTAATGGTTCATGAAAATGAAATGTGTTGCGAGTTGCTTGAATCCTTCTATTAGCTGTAAAAGAAATCACAAGGACTGCAGCTTCAACACCACATGGAAATGTCTGATCTAGTTGGAAATCAGTGAGACTTGGACAGAGAGCGAGAGCTGGGCACAGAGGAACCTGATGAGATTCAACAGGGATCAGTGCAGAGTCCAGCACCTGGGAAGGAACAATACACTGCACCAGTACAGGCTGGGAGGTAATCAGCTGGAGAGCGGCCCTTTGGAGAAGAGCCTGGGAGTGCTGGTGCCCTGATGGTGAAGAAGGCCAATGGGGTCCTGGGGTGCATTAAGAAGAATGTGGCCAATAGATCCAGGGAGGCTCTTCTCCCCCTCTACTCTAGTCTAGTGAGGTCCCAATTGGAATATTGCATCCAGTTCTGGGTTCCCCAGATTAAGAGGGACATAGATCTACTAGAGAGAGTCCAAGGGAGGGTTGCAAGGATGCTGAAAGTGATATGGGGATATGAAAGAATAGAGGAGCACATAGAACAGAATATTATGATTAGTTGTATACCTACACTGAGAACACAGAAGCAGAATAGATAACTATGAAAGCATAGAGATAGATGACTAACAGGATACACTGTACTCTTGCAAGGAACAGCACAACAGCACTCCAAGGTTATCTTAAAGAACAGAGCAAGGATTATAGTGTCATCTAGGAGAAGAAACAGTGGAAGAAACAGTGACTGGCACCCGTCATCAGTGAGGGAGGGTAGATGTCCACCAAGGATACACGTAGGCTTAGGTTGATAAGGATGTTGCAAGCTGTACGATTATCAAAATTCCAGGCAGAAGGTGAGAAGGACATAACGATGAAGACTACGGCCTTCCTCCCGAAGACCACCTCCCACATTTTGGGGACCCCTGCCCATGATTCCTGAGGAGCACTACGCAGGCACAGAGGACTGATAAGCTAATTAAGATATGTAGCAAGAGTAGGCGGGTATCAGTGATAAGAATGTATAGGGGCGTTACGAATATGCATGGCTTCAGTGTATAAATCCAGATGGCTCCCTTGGGTATGCACGCTTTGGAGGAAGGATCCCCTGTGCATCTTGCGCAATAAACATACCTACTTTATAACTTTCTAGTTAGAGAGTCCTTTTTCATACGTCAAAAGGACTGGGGCACTGCCTGATGAGCCTTTGCTCAGAGCTCTGGGCAAAGGGTGCCCAGAGAGGTTGTGGAGTCTCCTTCTCTGGAGCCTTTCCAGCCCAGTCTGGATGTGTTCCTGTGTGACCTGTGCTAGATTCTCTGGTCCTACTCTGGCAGGGAGGTTGGACTGGAAGATCTCCAGATGTCACTTCCAACCTCTAACGTCTGTGATCCTGTGAGATGTGGTCAATCCATGACTGTGCAATCTGAAATGAACACCTATTAACTACTAGTTAGATCTGTGAAAACACCCTGACTTAAACTTCCTTCTTTATTCCCTGTCTGGATGTCACTAAAAGCTGAATCTGTTCTGCTTTTTTTAAATACTAATTTCCATTCTGTCTTTTACAGCTCCCTGAGGTCCAATTTGATCTGTTAAAAAAAAAAAAAATAAAAAGAGAAAGAAATTAAAAATAGGGTCAGCTCTTTATTGCATATTCATGTTTCCCACTTTGCAGTAATTCAGCATGGCAAACAAACAGCCTCTTACATGTGATGGTTTGACTCCCAGTTTTGGCACTTTTGTAAAATAAAGTTACACACTCCCACTGTAGTTAGAATAGCTTCATTCCCTAATGGATATATAACATGAACTAATTACTCTGTTTTTGATCTGCAAGCACTGGTGAAAAATGTCCCAATTCTTCCACTTTGGGAGCTTTCCAGCTGCAGCATTTTTTACTGAATAAAACACTTTCATCGACTTTGCTCATAAATGATACAGCACAAAGACCAATGTAGTCCCAAATGTACACAAGAGCCCCAGAATTCCACTGAAGGTTTTCTAGTGACATCATAAAGAAATGCAAGAAAAAAGATGAAGAATTATTAAATCATAGCATGGATATATTTTAGTGTTTTTTTACACGGGATGAGAAAATGCAGACATTTGTCACAGAAATGTGAACATTTTTCTGGGCTACTTTAAAACCAGAAGGGGTATAATTTCAAAGCATGGTGCGAAAGTTTGTAAGAACAAACTGAATGACTGAACATGTAATTTTTTATTTATTTGGCATATACAAAGCCCTATGTTGTCTCTTCATGCTCCCTTTTAAAAAATTTCTTTAAAACAAAACATCTCAACCTCCCTCAAAACTTCAAGATTTATGGTGACAAACTGTGCTGGTTTGAGGTTATTTAGAATACTTTTACTCTGCTTTTGTGAGACCCCACCTGGATTAATGTGTGCAGATCTGGAGACCCCAGCACAAGAATGACATGGAACTGTTGGACTGAATCCAGATGAGGCCACGAAGATGCTCAGAGGGCTGGAGAAGCTCTGCTATGAGGACAGGCTATGAGAGCTGGTGCTCTGCAGCCTGGAGAAGAGAAGGCTTCCAGGAGACCTTATAGTAGCCTTCCAATATCTGAAGGGGGGCTACAGGAGGGCTTGGGAGTGACTATTGACATGATCTGGTAAGGACAAGATGAACAGTAACTAGTTTAAACTGGCAGAGGGGAGATTTAAACTAGATGCTAGGAAGAAGTTATTTCCAGTGAGAGTGGTGAAACACTGGCACAGGTTGCCCAGGGAGGTTGTGACTGCTGCCTTGCTGAAGGTGTTCCAGGGATGTTGTGACTGCTCCCTTGCTGAAGGTATTCAAGGCCAGGCTGGATGAGGCCTTGAGCAACCTGTTCTAGTTGGAGGTGTCCTTGCCTATGGTGGGGGGTTGGAGAAATTAGATCACTGGTTACAAAAAAAAAAAAAAAAAGATGAAGTTGTTATCATTCATTGGTTTGCTGAAAGGGCTAAAAAAGCCAAAATGTAAATAATTTGTCCCACTTTGCTCTGGGATGCTTCTCTCTTTCACATCCACTTTGCTCCATTCTAGTATCTCCCACAAACCTTGTCTAAGAGAAAACAACCTAACATTTGCTGGTTGTTTTGTTTGTCTGTCTGGCAAGGAAAAGGGAGAAAGAAAGAGAAAGTAGCTTTGAGCCTGTTCTGGGTAATTTCTTTGTACAGGAGGGAGTTCGGACTTCTGTATCATTTCTAATTAGTATCTAATTGTAAATATAGTATATATATGTTTGTACATTTAGCTTTGCTGTAAATAGAGCTTCAGCTTACTTCCAAGTGGTCTGAACTGGTTTGGTAAATTTCAGTAGTGTGTGTGTGCGTGCGAAGTTCTTAACCTACCACAAAAATTTTGATAAAGAAAATCATTTTACTGTCTTCTGAACTGTGATGGGATTGTAATTGGGACTATTGAGTCAAAAAATTGGTTTGTGCCAAAACACCCCTGCAGCACTCTGTGATCTTGAAGTCTGCTATTTAGATGTCAAAAGGAAATGATAACTCAATTTAACACGACTGTATCAGGGGAATTACTTGCCCAAGTGATCTTATTTTACATGTGTGTGCCTTAAGAGATGCTTGGCTCTTAGTGTTGAGGTTGCCTCTGCTCTTCGGTCTGAGCTTTGGCTTCTAATCACAACTAAAACTCAGCTACTGTTGTAGATGTTTTCTTGTTTATGTGGAGGTAAAGCCTGGATTGGTTTTAGCACATAGAAAAATCTTCACCTAGAGGAAAAGTGCCTTAGTGAGACAGAAGCATAGAATCATAGAATGGTTTAGGTTGGAAGGGACCTCAAAGATCATTCAGTTCTAACCCACCACCATAGGCAGGGACACCTCCCACTAGAATAGGACACCCAAGGCCTCATCTAGCCTAACTTTGAAAACCTCCGGTTAGGGCACATCCACAATCTCCCTGGGCACCAGCCTCAACGGAAAGAACTTCTTCCTAATATCCAGTTTAAATGTCCCCTTTGTCAGTTTAAACCCACTACTCCTTGTCCTGTTATTATAAGGCCTTGTATATAGTCCTTCCCCATCCCTCCTTTAGCCCCCCCTTCAGATACTGGAAGGCTTCTCCAAGGTCTCCTGGAAGCCTTCTCTTCTCCAGGCTGAAGAGACCCAACTCTCTCAGCCTGTCCTCATAGCAGAGCTGCTCCAGCCCTCTGAGCATCTTCATGGCCTCCTCTGGACTCACTCCAACAGTTCCATGTCCTTCTTGTGCCTAGGGGCTCCAGAACTGCACACAGTACTCCAGGTGAGGTCTCAGGAAAGCAGAGTAAAGGAGGAGAATCACATCATGGTGACTGTCTGGCATGCAGTGACACTTGAACCTAACCTATAAATTCACAGGAGGTCAAGTCATCCCCTGCATAGTCTAAACTAGTGGCTTTCAGTCTCAGGAGGCATTTTAAAGATTTGTAAAGCAGATGAATTAGAGGCTGCAAGACTTTAAGTGCTAATGCAGAGAAGACTAGGACTGGAATCAACAACTGAAGTGAGAAAATTGAATTTTCCCTACGGTCAGCATTGAGCCTTACTTGAACACCAGGTTCTTACCTTGCTGGAGGAAGAGAGCAGAATGTACCTCCTTTCGTTAAAGTCACTTTCATTTTTGCAAAGAAGCATCTATGTGAAAGGCTAAATTTTCTACCCTCAAGTACTTCCCTGGACTTGTGGCCTCAAGATTAAAACCATGCTACGGAAAAACTAGTCAGCTGCCCCTTGAAGTGCTTACTTAGGTAATGGTTCACTGTTCTTTCTAATTTCTGCTTTAACTCTGAAGGAAAGATTGGGGGGTGGCAGAGGTCAGTGGAGCACTGGGAGCAATGATAATACAGCAAGCAGGAGCAATGATAACACAGCAAGTAGCTTTCTGAACGAGAGGAAACTAGAAAAAGGAGAGAGGAGGGAGGAGGCTTAGAAAGGTTCCTGTCATACAGGGAAACATGAGATGATCTGGGAAAAAAAAGGGCTGGAAAGTCTGACAGAAAAACAGTCCTCCATAAAGGAACAGAAGAAGACATGGACAGCCAGGTTAGGGAGGCATGAATCAAAAGAACCAGACAGAGAAAAAGAGGACAATGAGATCTGTCAATGTGGTGAGAGATTATCTGGGGGTAGGAAGGGCAAAGATGGTTACTAAGTGAACTTTCAGTTTTTGTTGCGATTAACACGTTTGCCTTGGAAAAGTAAAGGTGAATTCAGCTTTGAGTTTCTCATACTTTGAAGAAGTATTTGGACTCCTCCTGATCAAACTGTCAGAGTTTAAGTATTGTGAGATGCATTTGAATGGAAAGCACAGCCTGAAAACACACAGCAACAAGGTACACTTTCCCATTTCAAATCCTGACACACTGCTTATCCCAAACCCAGCTGCTGCTTCCAAAACATGCATGTGTGCATATCTATAAATACATAGGTGCCACAGAAGAGTACTTGACCAGAGCCAAACTATTCTGATCCTAAAGGATAATTATCTCCAGGAAGACTGGCAGACTACGGCACACTGTAAATTTTTAGCCTCCAAACTACTTCTCAGGACGATCAAAGTGTTTTCCTTTTCTCATACTTGTGCCCCTCTACATGCATATACAAGGTCCACCCTATTCCCCTCAGTTCATCCGTCATCAACTTACTGGATGGCGTTCTCAATGCGGGTGATGGTGAGGAAAGCTGCTAGGTTTGCTGTGTAGGAGGAGATGACAATCAAAGCAAAAAGCCACCAAGCTCCCATCATCAGTCGGGTTGCCAGGGTTGTGTATGGAACCTCTCCTCCTGTGAAGAAGGAAAAGCAAAGAGTTTTCATTTGGCAGAAGATCCTCATTGCTCATGCATAGGCCCCAAGGTCAGCACAAGGCTATAGCAGTTTACTAAAGGAAGGTGCTTTAGAAACTTGAGTATGGCTTGAAGTCACACTTTCTATGCAATTAAAATACTGAAGGAAACCCACACAGTCATCTGGCATGATTGTATGTAATCTCTTCTGCTCATATCTTTAGCTGCAATTCATCTGCTGGTCCTGTCCAGGAATGGAAATTGGCTTCAAGATCTCAAAACAAAACCAACAAAAGCGAATTCTTACAACATTCTTTCCTCAGAGATCTTACCTCTCTAAATTAATCTTTTCATTCATTCTAGAGAATATAAAGTGAAAAAAACCCAACCATTAAAGCAAAATTGCTTTTCACAGTTCGGTAGGCAGGCAAATGCTCATGAGAGCAGTATGCATCCGGATGACTTGCTGTGAATGAACTTGGACATGCAAAAAACCCCAAATAATTCCATATACTGAAGAGTACTGAATTGTTTTATGCTCCTGTAGTTGCTTTTCTTTAAAATCCAATTGCTATGTAAGCAAAATGGTAGCAGCAATTACACCTACCAGGATTAGCTGCACACCACCACTTATCACAGAATGTCAGGGGCTGGAAGGGATCTTGAAGGCTCATCCAGTCCAACTCCCCCTGCCAGAGCAGGATTACCTATACCAGATCACACAGGAGCACATCCAGGTGGTTCTTGAATATCTCCAGAGAGGGAGAATCCACAACCCCCCTGGGCAGCCTATTCCAGTGCTCTGTCACCCTCACAGGGAAAAACCTTTTCTTCCTGTTTCCATGAAACTTCCTATGCCTCAGCTTCCACCATTACTTCTTGTCATGTCACTGGGCATCACCCAGCAGAGCCTGGCTCCATCCTCTTGGCATGAATCATGAATGAGGTCACCCCTCAGTCTCCTCCTCTCCAGGCTAAAGAGCCCCAGGTACCTCAGGCTCTCCTCCTAAGAAGATGTTCCACTACCTTCATAATTTCTGTGGCTCTCTGCTGAACTCTTTCAAGCAGTTGTAAGCAAAAATCAGTTTAGCAAGCCATGAAAAGAAAGATTTTTTTATCGGATAGCTGCTCCAAATACGCACTGATTTAGTCTTTGAAAGAGTTTTTCCAGTTCATGTAGAATCATAGATTGGTTTAGGTTGAAAGTGACCTCAAAGATCATGTTGTTCCAACCCCCCACCATAGGCAGGGACACCTCCCACTAAAACAGGTCACTCAAGGCCTCATCCAGCCTGGCTTGAACACCTCCACGGTGGAAGCATCCACAACCTCCGTGGGCAACCTGTTCCAGTGTTTCACCGTGATCTCTGTAAAAAACTTCTTCCTAACATCTAGTTTAAATCTCCCCTCTTGCAGTTTAACCCCATTACTCCTCATCCTGTCAGTACAATAGTCACTCCCCAGAGATTTTCAGATGAAGAAAAAAATATTTGTTTTAAAACCTGAATTTTAAGTTTTGTCTGCAGTTTAAGCTTTGTCACAGCTACAAGTAACCAGAGGGGCAAAGAAGTGCATTATACTTGGGGATTTGAAAAGCTGTCATTGTTTTGAAGGTTCTTGGAATTTGCAAAAGCAATTTGTTACAGATGCAATCACCTGTAAGTATCCTCTGCTTTTTTTTTCACTCATGTAAAAACTCCTTCACATTTCACCAGCAAGTAGGTTGAACTGGAGTACAAATTGCACTTTTCCCAAGGACAAAGAGCTCTCAGTTATGTACATAAGCTCAATATTTAATTTGGATGCCAATAATCACTTTACTCTTCTGCTCAAAGTTTGTCCTATACAAAGCCTGTGAACTCTGCATCACCATACAATAAACAAATCTGAAGCTTTTCTCCTGCTTTAGTGATGTGGAGTTGCACCAGATGAAAAATAATAACTGACTCCATTCACTTTTTATTTTTGGTATAGAAGTGTTGAAATCCTTTTTTCTTTTAAGAATTCCAGCACTGAAAGACACAATCTATATTAGACATGAACAGCAGAAAATAGATTTCCTTTTATTTACAAGATGTTACGTAGTTATCTGAAATACAAATCTGCTGAACAGCCTATGAGGAATTCCAAGGATGAACCCTAATTTCCACATCTGAAGATACACTGTTCTCTCCTGTATGAATCTAAAATTAATTTAAACAGAACATATCTACTTCACAAAAGCACTTTTTTTTTTTTTTTCTGGTAATGTCTTTTGAATGCTTCATTTTAATAAAATGAAAAGAGCAGACAGCAATATCAATTTATTGGAAAAGGCTGTTTGTCCTTTGAACTTCCCAGTCCCAGTTCCTGAAGACAATGCCCATATTGAGCTGCAAAGGACAGAGTGATAGAGAAGAAGCCAAAGATCTCCATGACATTCTGGCATTTTCTTTTTTTCCAGCTTAGTGAACAAAGCTTTAAGGTTTCACTTTTTGTTTTGTTTGTTTGCTTGTTTGTTTTTTATTGAAATAAAATGTCAGAAAGGAACGCACCCCTAAAATCACACATCTGCCTTCTGTTTTTCAAAAGAGGATGCTGGGCAACACGTGACCATGAAAGCCTCAGGCACAGCATTCCCCTAATGTTCATACGATGTAATTTTCATATACATCACAGGATCACAGGGGGTAAGGGGTTGGAAGTGACATCTGGAGATCTTCCAGTCCAACCTCCATGCCAGAGTAGGACCAGAGAATCTAGCACAGGAACATATCCAGACAGGGCTGGAAAGGCTCCAGAGAAGGAGACTCCACAACCTCTCTGGGAAGTCTGTCACCCTTAAAGTCAAGAAGGTCTTCCTCATGTTCAGGCTAGGGATGTATAGGAAACTAAGAAGGTCTTCTACAGGTCCCTAAACCACAAAGGGAAGGTTAAAGAAAGCATCTCCCCAGTGATGAGCAACAGTGGGGAACTAATAACAATGGATGAGAAGGAGGCTGAGATGATCAACAACTTATTTACAGTCTTTACTGGCAACCCCTCTGCTCATGGCTTTCATGTTGATGGGCACAAGACAGAGACTAGTGAGAAAAAGACCCTCCCACTATAAGTGCAGACAGGGTGTGAGAGCATCTGAGGAACCCAAAGATACACAAATCAATGAGACCTGATAAGATGTATCCCATAGTCCTGAGGCAATTAGCTGCACTTGCCAAGCTCCTCTCCATGACATTTGAAAAGTGCTGGCAGTCAGATGAAGTCCCTAGGGACTGGGAGAAGGGAAACATCACACCCATTGTTAATAAGGGTAGAAAGGAGGACCCTGGGAACTACCAACCTGTCAGCTTCACCTCTGAGCTTGGGAAGATCATGAAGCAGATCCTCCTACATGCCAAGGCACACACAGGACAGGGAGGTAATTCAAGACAGTCAGCAGGGCAAATCCTGCCTGAGCAACCTAGTGGCCTTCTATGATGCAGTGACTACATCAGTGGATAAAGGATGATCTCTGGATGTGATCTATCTGGAGTTCTGCAAGGCCTTTGGCATGGTTCCTCACTGCATCCTATTAGCCTAGTTGGAGAGATATGGATTTGCTAGGTGGATAAGGAACTGGCTGGATGGTCACATCCAGAAAGTGGTGCTCAATGGCCTGAAGCCCAGATGGAGAGGAATGACAAGTGGTGACCCTCAGGGGTCTGTACAGGGACCTGTATTGTTTAATTTCTTTTTTATCAGTCCTGTATACAGCAGGATCAAGGCACCATCAACGAGTGTGTAATGACACCAAGCTGAGTGGTGCTGTCAATATGCCAGAGGGACAGGATGGCATCCAGAGGGACCAGGGAAAGCTGGAGAGCTGAACCTCATGAGGTTCAACAAGGGCAAGTGCAGGGTTCTGCAGCTGGGCCAGAACAACCCTCATTATCAATACAAGCTGAGGGAGGAGGTGATGGAAAGCAGCCCTGAAGAAAAAGACTTGGAGGTGCTGATAGATGAGAAGCTGGACACAAGCAAGCAGTGTGAGCTTGCAGCACAGAAGTCAATGGCAGCCTGGGCTGCACCAAAAGATGCATTGCCAGCAGAGAGGGGATTCTGCCACTTTGCTCTGCTGAGACCTCACCTGGAGTACTGAGACCTCACCTGGAGACCTGGAGCCCTCAACACAGGAAGGTCACGGACCTGATGGAGCAGGTCCAGAGAGGAGCAATGAAAAATACTCAGAGGGTTGGAGCAGTTCTGCTATGAGGACAGACTGTGGGAGCTGGGTGTCTTCAGCTTGGAGAAGAGAAGGCTTTGGGGAGACCTAATAGCAGCCTTCCTGTACTTGAAAGAGGCTACAAGAAAGGTGGAGAGAGACTGCACAAAGGCTTGCAAGGACAGGATGAAGGCAATGGCTTCAAACTAGAGCAGAACAGATTTAGATTGGATGTTAGCAACAAATTCTGCACCATGAGGGTAGTGGAACACTGGAACAGGCTGCCTAGGGAGGTGGTTGGGGCCCCATCCCTGGAGGTATTCAAGGTGAGACTCAACAGGGCCCTGGGCAACCTCAGGATGTCCCTCCTAACTGCAGAAAGAGTTAGACTGGATGACCTTTGGAGGTCCCTTCCAACTCAAACCATTCTATGATTCTATGATCAAAACAATTAACTACTACTACTACTTTAAAATCTTTGTACTGATGCTTCTTAATCCACCATTTCTATAGCAGGACTCATACTATAACTGCACATGTGCATGATTTTTAAGCAGTATAGGCAGGATACTCCACCTCTCCCAGAGAAAGAAAAATCAAAATAGATAGATTATGCCATAGCATAATTTCTTTGGCATGTCAGGAGACTTAATGTGATGTAGTCTTGTTCTATTGCAATCTTTGCCAAAACACTTCTTGAAGAAACTTCTGCACTCTCTTCCTCCAATTTTGTTTCTAGGAATGAAACTTTGCAGAGTTTTGCTTCAGTCCAAATTTTCAGGCTTTCTCAGTGCAGAAGAGTATCAAGTAGGTCAGGAGAGCAACATTAATTGGTTTTCCATTAAGGTTACTATAAAAAAGAGCTGCAGACCTAACAGCTGCTGTTGTTGATTTCAAATCAGTGAGCAGGAGGGAAATGCATGTAGATGTCCCTACTATGAGTTTCAGGTGGACACACATCTTTATGAGTGGCAGCATATTCTAGTTACGAGGAGCTATGCACAGGACACAGCTCAAGAAGATGAAACATCTTTCCCTGCCCCTGAACTTCAAATCACACCAGCAAAGCTTTATAACCCCTAATGGCAAAGAGGGCCAAGTCTATGCCACGGACAGATAAATTAGTGACCACACTAAAATCTGTCCTATCACACCTACAGTAAAGTTCATACAATAGAGTTAACATGCTGGTTGTGCTTACACTAAACAAACTACTATTGTAATATAGAATCACAGAATGGATTAGGTTGGTAGGGACCTCAAAGCTCATCAAGTTCAAATCCCCCACCATAGGCAGGGACACCTCCCACTAGAATAGGTTGCTCAAGGCTTCATCTACCTCCAGGGAGGAAGCACCCATAACCTTCCTGGGCAATCTGCGCCAGTGTATCACCACCCTCACTGGAAATAACTTCTTCCTTACACCCAGTTTAAATCTCCCCTCTGTCAATTTAAACCCATTACTCCTCATCCTGTCATTACAAGATCCTGTAAATAGTCCCTGCCCAGCCCTCCTGTAGGCCCCCTTCAGATACTAGAGGGCTACTCCAAGGTCTCTTAGCCTTCTCTTCTCCAGGCTGAAGAAACCCAACTCTCTCAGCCTGTCCTCATAGCAGAGCTGCTCCAGCCCTCTGAGCATCTTTGTGGCCTCCTCTAGACTCACTCCAACAGTTCCGTGTCCTTCTTGTGTTTAGGGGCTCCAGAACTGCACACAGTACTCCAGGTGGGGTCTCAGGAGAGCAAAGTAAAGGGGGAGAATCCTCTCCCTTGCCCTGCTGGCCACACTTCTTTTGATGCAACCCTTGCTGAGCAATGCTTAAAAACACTGAGCTCCACTCAGGACACAAATAGAAACTAGAGACACACTAATTGCTCGTGGATCTGCTTTGTCATCTTAAGAGACTGACCTCAAGTAGAAACTTGGCCCTTCCAACACAGTGCACAGGAGTATAACACAGCACAAAATGCTACCATCTGCGTAGATCATCCACATTGTGGCTACAGCTCTGAGTATAACTAAGCTGTCACTTCTACTGTGTACTAAAAATAATTTTAAAAACTAATGCACCTTCAAAAATGTCAAATTGCACATGCAGAAAGGAAAATGCATATGCCAGAATAAATAGAACTAGCAAAAAAGAATCTTCATGGAGTTTTCTGGAAGAGTTGACTAGCCATAGAAGTGACAGTGAAAGCAATGACTTCTATTCCTCCCATTCTCATCTACTGCAGCTGTTCTTCATCAATCTTAGACCACTTTAATGCTGGCCTACCTCAGATGACAGGCTTAGACTGCAACTTATCTTATGAATTTTTTGTTTATTCCATTTCTCTGGTGCTTCAGGAGAAATATCGGAAGGCAAGAAAAATAATTTATTGTTCTGACAATGCAAACAATATAATGCGTAATGGTGGCATTATCAGGGAGACCCCACACCTTAAGGGAGAAAACATACAATTCCCATGCAGATTTCTAATACCTTTTAAGTTATTATGTCTTGTTAGCAGTAAGTTTAAAATCAAGTGAAAAAAAAACAGGGCAGAGGATCACAGGCAAAGAGGAGGAAAGAAATCTTAAGAAAAAGAGGCAAAAATAAAAGGGAAATTGAAGGTCATAGCCGAGAGAGATCTTGGTATTGTATAATTGTAAACTAAATTTGAATAATTCAAGATGCATAGGTTGTTTTTACAAACATTGTATTCTCAGGGATTTGCCTGAAGAAATGCTGTTTATCTGAGTAGTCCAGAACTGTGAAAGTGATTCAGATGGAAAAATTTCTGGTTTGTGGACAAAAACAAATGGTAAAACATTTATTTGGAGAAGTTTTAATGGAAATTGGCATTTCTGATATCAAGCATAGTGGGAGCCACCTTGCTGAAAAGTGATATAATTTTTTTTGGTAGTTCATACAGGGAGGAAATGTATAAGATAAGGTTCATTTAACAACTTCACTTGGAATACACATATATAAACAAAATTAATTTGCTTAACAGCTCAGTTTTAAAATCTACTTTGTTATTACTAAAGCAAACAGTTTGGCAGCATTGAGCCACAATGTCAACATCAAAGAATCACATGCTGTGGAGAGTTTTGTAGACGAATGGCTAAAGGAGAGGGGACATAATTGCCTTGGGTTGATTGAGAAATAGCATGGGCACTGTAAGAAGGACACAGCAACCTTGAGGGAGATATCATACAATAACAGGATGTAGAAGCAGGGATTAACTTGTGCAAAACAGAATCTAGCTAACCACAGGAACGCAAGATATGTTGTAAGAAGGACAAGGGCAAAAGATTACAAAGAGCCAATGATGAGCTCCACTTTTGCAATATGTATGAGCTTCATTAATGCGACTATATAACTGTGAGCTTCTAATCAATAAAGTGAGACTTGCTGGTCATCATCGGTTGTGCTTGTCTCCCGTCGTTTTCCCACAACATGCCATGGGCAGGTGTCACCGTGACAAGGAGATGGGGAGACAGTTTGATGCAAACTAGTTCCGTTTATTATATGCATTTGTTCATCTTATATATGCTTAGATATTCTAAAGAAGGCAGCGTGTAACTATTCTATTGGCTATTTACCCATCCGAATAGCTAAAGCTAACACAATGATTGGCGTAACTAAAAGTATGAAGTCACACATCTCTATTTGATACAAAATACAAACACTGCCCAACATCCAAGAACACAAACTGTGAATTCTTTGTTTTACCTTCTTATCAGAGTTTTTACAACCTCTAGGTCATTTTGCCCCTGACTCCACCATATACCACATTCCATATGGCCCACAATTAGAGCCTATGTGTCAACTCCTGCAAACCTCCACAAGCACATTTAACACCTCCTCATTCTTTCTCCACATTCTATCTCCATTTATCTTGACACAGCACATCTGTTTTATTATGAGTCTGTGTATGCACACCTCACACTAGATCAGGTTGCCCAGAGCCACATGCAGCCTGGCCTTAAAAACTTTCAGGGATGAGGCTTCCACCACCTCCCTGGGCAACCTGATCCAGTCTCTCACCACCCTAACACAGATGGAGAACAACAATGCCTTTTGAACATAATTATTGAAATGTACTTTATAAAGATGTACTTTATAGACACACAGAGTAAAGCCATAAATTATCATTACCACGTGCCCTTAATTTGATAACTGTAAGAAATTATGTTTCTGGGTGGAGGTGAGAGCTGGACTGAGAGTGTGCTGCAGCTACTCCTTATGTGGAGAGGCTTGGATGAGGACGCTCCATCCTCCTATAGGAAGGATGCTACAAGAATCACAGAATCACAGAATGTTAGAGGTTGGAAGGGACTGAGGACACAGCTTAATTAGCGGTGAACGATCCTGCCTATGAAGAATGCCTTTGAAGTTAAGTACCACTAACGCCTCTGAAGATAGAAGAGCTAAACGGAACGCCCCAAGGGAGAAAGTGAAGCCGGATACAGATGGAAGGAAAACAGAGACGGATATAGACAAGTTCCTGCTCATGGAAGTCAACTAGAAGCTTCTTAGAAAACTGTAAAGTCACTGTTTTAGTTTATTGACCAATTACCACCTTACACATACCACCTCCGGTACCAATTATATTGTAGCATTCACACACGCCCCCCACCTGCTGGCTATAAAAAAGCCGTAAGATCGCAAATAAACGGAACAATTAGCAGAGACCATATTGGTTGGCTATTATTTTCAAGGTGCTCCTCCCGACATATGGCGCTTGAACACCTGGAACTATCGGACCTTAGGGCTTTAGACTATTCTTCAGGCGAGATTGCGGAAAACGCAAGGATAGCTGGTAGGATTGGGAGACACTGACCGGGTACGTGAGAGCGCGCCTCACCCTCCGAGGTAAGAACACTGCAAACTTTGATTCCTATTAAGCAGGGATGGATTCAGAAGCAGTAGTGCGATTATATGTTGGCAAGTATAATCTCCAAGAGAGATCTAACAGTCAATTTGAAAAAACTCCATGAGTTACTAAAATGGGCAAAAGAACAAGGACGAATGACGAATATTTCATTAGTATCCAGCCCACAAGACTTGAGGGAGGTAGGAAATTTACTCTGGGAAACCACTATCAGTGAGGATAAAAATTCCAGCAAAGCTTGCAGAGATTTACGACCAACCTGGCGGGATGTTACTAACACCTCAAAAGAAATGCAAGCAGAACACCGTGTAGCTGCCGCGGCTGCTCAAACCCTGGTAGTAACTCCTCCCGTAGAAATAGAAAAGCCAAAGCCATCCCGTTTTCATAGATTTTTTTCTGGGGAATAATTCAGACACCATGGCAGTAAAAGGTATGATGGCACCGGTTGAAAAAACTGTTACAGAACATTTGCAGAATCAGCATTCGCAGACTCAAAACTCTGACCATTCGCGGAATATAGGAGCTGTGTCCAGTTGTAACGCAGAGGACAGTACCTCCAACAATGTAAAGGTTTAAGCCTACCTGGGACCCCCTGCCTCTTCCCAAGGAATGGTTTGACCCTTTTCCCAGGTGTCATGGTTAGACACTCCCACTTCCTGCTAGGATTTGGTCTATAACAGGGGGGACCCAGCTTCCCCCTGTCTCTCTCTGCTCTCTCTTCTCCTCGCCCTGGCTGCTCGAGCAAGTGCTCACTGCTCTGTGCTGCTAGAGCACATGTTTCCCTGCCGCCATGTGGAGAGCACCCTTATTCTCTTCTGGAACTGGGACTGATTCTTTTCGCCATAGAATTCCTGCATCCTGCTTCCCCTTCAGCACCAAAGCTATCGAACTCAGCCTCGGGATTCAATTGCCTGCCGCAGTTGTATTTTTTTTCCTTTCTCCCCTTCTCCCCAGTCTCTGTACCCTTCTCCCTCATTCCCTATATCCTGAAGTTTGTCTCCCCTATCTCCCGCCTTCTGTAAAAAACCCTTTCCCTCCTATTTGTTGTGAAAGTTTTATACCCTTTTCACTTCCAAATCACTTTGAGTTTTTATTGGGCTTTTGGGCTCGGGGTAGCTAGCCTTAACCCAATACAAACGATCAGGCTGCTTCTGTAGTGTGCATTTGCCGCACGCGAATCCAAATTTGCCGCGTGCGCCAGAGCAGGGTGGAGAGACGAGTCGCAGGCAGTGCAGACAGCAGGCACACCCTGCTGGCCTTCTCTCCACAGGGCGATATACCGAGCTTAATCGGCAAATAGCGCTCCTGATTGCCGTTCAACATATGGCTGCCTGGATAGCTCAAGATGGTTTCCGTAGTCTGCCACACGAAAGGAAAGAGCCCTCATTCCTTAGCGTGAAACAGGGTTTTAATGAGCAGTACGATCAT
>VWZI01021841.1:0-21878 GCA_013396835.1 Psilopogon haemacephalus | reverse complement strand
AACTGTGCCACACAGCTTGGTGTCATCTGCAAACTTGCTGAGGCTGCACTCAACACACCTCTGTCCATGTCACTGACAAAGATGTTAAACAGCACTGGTCCCAGCACTGACCCCTGAGGGATGCCACTTGTCACTGGTCTCCAGGTGGACATTGTGCCCTTGATCACCACTCTCTGTGTGCGACCATCCAGCCAATTCCTTATACAGCGAGATGTCCACCCATCAAGTCCATGTTTTTCCAGTTTGGTGACCAGGATGTCATGTAGGACAGAATCAAAGGCCTTTCTTAGATCCAGGTAGATGACATCAGTTGCCCTTCCCTTGTCCACTGCTGCTGTGACTTTATCATAGAAAGCCACCAATTTTGTTAGGCATGATTTGCCCTTGGTGAAGCCATGCTGGTTATCATCAGGTACCTCTGCTTTGTTCTCCATTTGCCCTAGCAGAGCCTTGAGGAGGATCTTCTCCGTGATCTCACCAGGCACAGAAATGAGGCTGACTGGTCTGTAGTTCCCAGGGTCATCCTTTTTTCCCTTCTTGAAGATAGGTGTTATATTTGCCCTTTTCCAGTCAGCAGGAACTTCACCATACAATGGGCAACGGTTTGGCCACTTCATCTTCCAGTTCCTTCTGGACCCATGGGTGGATCTCATCAGGCTCCATGGACTTGTGCACATTCAAGTTCCTTAGGTGCTCACAAACATGATCTTAATGACAGTGGGCAGGTCTTCATTCCCCCAGACCTTACTTTTGCCCTCTGGAATTTGGACATTGTGGCTGGAGCACTTGCTGCTGAAGACTGAGGCAAAGGAGTCATTGAGCACCTCAGCCTTATCCATGTCCCCTGTCACCAGCTCTCCATTACCCTTCTGAAGGGGTCCCACATTCTCCCTAGTCCTCCTTTTCTCACTGATATACCTGAAGAAACTCTTCTTGTTCCCCTTAATGCTCCTAGACAGATTCAGCTCCAGCTGTGCTTTGGCTTTCCTGACTTAATCTCTGCTTCTACGAACAAGGANTTTCCCACAGTACCCTCTTGAGCAGATTCCTGAAGAGATTGAAGTCTGCTCCTCTGAAGTCCAGAGCAGTGAGTTTACTGTGTACCCTCCTCGATGCTTTGAGGATCTTAAACTCTACCATTTCATGGTCACTGCATCCTAGGCTACCCTTCAGTTTCACTTTAGTCATCAGCCCCTCTTTGTTGGTGAGGACTAGGTCCAGCACAGCACCTTATCTTGTGGGTTCCTCTACCACTTGAAACAGGAAGTTATCATTAACACATTCCAGGAACCTCTTAGATTGCTGGTGCTGTGCTGTGTTGTCAGGGTGGTTGAAGTCCCCCAAGTTTAACAGGGCTGGTGAGCATGAAGCTTTTCCAATTTGTTTGTAAAGGGCCTCCTCTGCTTCACCTTCCTGATCAGGAAGTCTGTAGTAGACTCCCATTGTGATGTCCCCTTCCCGTGCCTTCCCTTTCACCTTCACCCATATGGTCTCTGTTTTGGTGTTGGATATCCCTAGGTAGAGCTCCATGGACTCCAGTTTATCATTGATATAGAGGGTTATGCACCCTCCTCTTCTCCCCTGCCTGTCCCTCCTGAAGAGTCTACACCCATCTATCCCTACGCTCCAACCATGAGATCCATCCCACCATGTCTCAGTGATGCCAATGACATCATAACCCTGGAGACTTGCACATATTTCTAATTCCTCCTGTTTGTTCCCTATGCTCCTTGCGTTAGTGTAGAGGCATTTCAATTGTGCCTCTGTTGGAGCTGACTTATTCACTGATTTTCCTTTATCCTGTTCTTTGAGTGTACTTTCCTTAGTCAGTATTTGGACTTGTCTATGCTCAGATGCATCCTTATCTACTAGCTTGTCTCTACCTCTCGTGCCATTACTACCACATGAATTACCACTTGATGTTTCCCTCTTGGCAGATAAAACCTGAACTGGATATGGCCCATCTCTGCAGCATCTGTCCCCATGATGCTTCAGGGCAGCAGGTTGAGAACCATCACCAAATCCCCATTGCTCCCAGATAAGGCATTACCAGGCTAGAGTGGAAGGGGAGAAGAAACACCCTCAACCTACTGGTCATGATCTTCTTAATGTATCCCAGGATATTATTGGACGACTTGAACAAATTCCTGGCTTGTGGTATTCCCCTGATGCTGGAAGGACTGTCCCCCCCAGCAGAGAATTCAGGTGATACTAACTTTCCTTGCCTTTCATAGAGTGCAAAGAAGGTTGGAACGTAAGTAGGGAAAGGAATGATATTATTAAACTGGGGGTAGCATTGTCTATGTTTGGTTTAGCTTGGGTTTTATAGCAAAAGTAGAAGTTTAAAAAATGTGGAGAGGCTGGAACAAAAATGTATTCATAGTTGAAACACAGAATCATAGAATCATTTCAGTTGGAAAAGATCTTTAAGGTCACTGAGTTCAGTGAACTTGGTTCAGGATCATTCAAACATAAAAGCTCTGGTTAAATGGAAAGCTAGGAATTTTCATTTTAAAATGTGGGAAACAAAAGGAAAAAATCTTAGCTGATTGAATCAAAGATATAATAATATAAACTTCATTATTAAAACTGGGGTTTATTAATATAATTTAGTAATTTGTAGAAGGTTTTGTTTTTTTGTTTTTTTTAGTATCAGTTTAAAGAGAGGATTGAAATAGTTTCTTGAAAGGTTTCAACTACTCTAGGTGATCCTGCTCTGGCAGGGAGGTTGGACTAGATGATCTTTCTAAGTCCCTTCCAATACCTAATATTTTGTGATTTTGTGATATGAAAAACAGGAGGATTAGGGGAATGTGATTTGTACATGCTTCCTGGAATTCTGTGGTTTCCACAAATCAAGGGAAAAGTATTTAATAAAAAAACTTTGCCAGCAAGCCTAGCTCTATGAAAAAATGGGACAAAAGATCTCAGTATTCACTATACCAGGTTGTATTTTGTGAGTTATTATACTTCCTTTTATTTATTTATGTTGCTAGCTAAAAATGATCAGTATACTTGATGGTTTATTGCTTCAAGTTTTCTACTGGCCAACATATTTCCACGTTAATTTTTCTCCAAGATCATCTATACTAACCTCTTGGAACCACACACAGAGATACATATTTATGTAGAGTCTTCAATCTGTAAGTTTCTTTTAATATTTCAAACACAAAATATCAGTGAATGTAGGAATTAATGAACAACTTTATAGTGCACTGAAATAAGTAAACAATAGTCATAATTAAGAACTACTAAGTCAGAGAAGGATAGATTGGTTTAGAAACTTTCAGGATTCACACACATATTATTAAGAAGTAGAAGCAAAATCTCGGTGAACCACCTCAATGATGTCTGATGGGAGTCATTTCATCTATTTTCATGTATTAGGCAAGATTATCCAGATCTAAAACATATATCTGCAGCCTGTAGTTACACTTGTCTATTGAGCATCTACAGAAAGACAGTTTAAGATACATTCCACAACCATGTTTGAAACCTGTGAGGCTAACAAGAGTCATGTGCCATAACTTATAGGTAACCTGTGCTGCAGTGCAGGAAGATCAAGTTGTAGTGCCCATAATTAACCACTGTCTAAAAAAAAAAAAAAAATCTAAATTAAACCATAGTCAATGTTCTGGATTATTTATATCTTTCATGGTCTAGTTGCAAATTTCTGCTGCTTATAAACATCTTCTAAAGTTGTCTTATGCTGCCACTCAAGCTCTGATAAAAAACAAGTTTCTGCAGCAGAGATACTATAATTGAGAACTGACTTGCTGTTCTCTGAATTGAAGTGACAGAGTTTTTTTCTACTCTTTAATCCTTTAAGAGAATACATTTTGAGGGCCTAATTCAATACATCATCTCAAAAAACAACTGGAATGATCAGTAAACACTATCTCTTTGGATACCCCCAGGCTAAATTCACTATCTTAGTACACTGCACTAGAATGGAGTTATTACATACACTATCTGTTGGTTAACACAGCTCTAGCTTATTTCTTTAATAAGGTTACAATATGAAGTATTTGGAAGTTTAAAAACAGAAACATTTGCCATATCCCCTTAATAACAGAAGCTGTTGTCACTCTGCTAAATCTTAATAATCTGTTTTCACTAGAACAGGAAAGCAACCTGTCAGAGTAGCACCTGAGGCAGTAAAGGACAACATATCAGACACCTGCTTATCAAGTTCTCCAGTGACTCCTGGTAAAACAGACTCAGCCTATATAATAGGTGGGAAGAAAACAAAACAAAACAAAAAAAACACAGGAAAGCTGGAGTTTGTTGTAACCTCTTTTCTTTAGCAAATTACAATTCTATCAATTCTATTCCTTGGTCCGTCCTCTTGCAATAGCCTTTAGAAAGAGCTTTTATTCTGGATGCTCTTTTTTTTTTTTTTTTTTAAATGTGATGCAAGATGAAAAACAAACAGTAGAAAATACTGAGAGGAGCTATTACTTCAATATAGCTTATACTGAAAAGGAAACCAGATAGCTAATTACACAGACAGATGAAAGAAAAAACACGTCAGTTATATTCTTAGTCCATATAGGCAGGCATTAACTGTATCATATACCCACTTTGTAAGACACCTCTAAGTCAGGCTGTAACACACCTCCCTCACCATCACAAAATGAATCTGTGATTTTCCTTATTTAAGGAGGAAGAGAACTTTGATGACTTATGAAGTGATTGCTCACAGTGCCTAGTTTGTATGGATGCACCTTGGCTGTATCACTGAATAAAAATAATGCTAGTCAGTGAGACTTAGCATTGGCAACTGATTATCCACACTGCTTTACATCCTACTAAGTAAAGCAGGAATCTATGGCTCCTGAAGCAAGGAAGGTACACTATGTCCAGATTGCCTAGCTTTTGCTCTTCTGTGCTATATGTGAAGCTCCTAGAAATGTAGGATATAATTATTATTTAACATGTGTTGTTTTCATCCCAGAGAGTCCAAAGGTGATTGACATTTGTCCATATTGTGCACTGGGAATGAATCAAGGTACCTGACATTGTTGCCTAGTACCTGGGCGTTGTCTCAAGAATGTTTTTTGACAAAAATCATGGAAAGAAACATGCCAGCTGTTGTATAGTACAATTGGGGCAGGTGAGCTATTGAGGCAGCATCCTAGCTCTGTTCAGTGTAGTGCCACATAAAGGGTCTCTTGGTCCAAGCCAGTGTGCTGAAAGTTGAAGGAAGCTGCTATGCTTTAAATGCCAAGAACAGCACATGCTGTTTTACTGCATGAGATTTTCCAAACCAAAATGTGGGACCCTGATGCGCAAGCTTCCATTGTGTTTTTGTATTCAGCTGCCTTTCAGCAGGGAAACTTCTTGTCTCTGTTGGAGTTAGAGTAGCAATCACCTTTCTCTAGGAAGCCTCCAGCATTTTCTTCCTGAATATACAGTATTTTAATACTTAATTCATTCACTAATAACTTTGAAAATACATATTGTAAATACCTTATTAAAATCCAGATTTGTGGAGACTTGTGTCAGAATTGAACCTTTTCAGCTGAAATTTCCAGCCACATTTCCCCAGTGGTGACCCAGTCAACACCTGCAGAAGAATTTCTGGAATTCAGCAATATTTTCCCTGTTTTAATTTCTTTTGGTGGTAGTAAGCCACAGCTATACATGTCCATAATATTTTAAATTTTTGGGTTAGCCTTTACCTGTCTAGCTGTCACTAACATAAATTCAGCTACAACAGGGTGGAGCCTGGTAACAGGAAAGAGTCATAGCAGGAGCACTTGGATGTACCAGGGCATGGCGGTCACAGTTAGACTGTGTATCCAGGATTATGCCATAGCTTTCCAGGCACACACCATCTTCCACAAAGATTTACCTCTGGAGAATGGAAATAGCTCATGAATATGGCAACAAACATTTTCAGACTGTGCTTGCTTAGCCATAAGGAGAAGTAGAAAAAGAAATAGTGATAACGACAGTAAGAGATTAAGGAAAAGGAATATCTGTGAAGGACCATGAGTAAGTTGACTGAAGGAAAAATAAATATCAGATATAAGGTACCTGGTGGATTTATCTCATATCATTCTGTTTACTTATGCTTAAAAATAAAGACAAAACCATGAGGTTTTAAAATGAGACACAGTCACCTACAAGGTAACTGTTAAACATTCCACACAGTAGAAGAGTTATAAACTCCTTTTCCTTTATTAAAAATAAATGATACCACCAGGACATTGAGCTATATAATTAATTTTTAAAAATAATATATTTTACAGTCTATTTTAGACTCTTGACCCAAATACATGTCTGGCATAGATGAAGTTTGAATTCATTAAAGTTAGTGGGGTTGCTCCTGCTAACATACATGACAATTTGTCCCTTGATCTTCTAAATTGGCCATTTCTTCCAATGTGAACACCTCTGAACTGAAGATGAAAACTCGAATCTACTCCACTTTGTCTCTGAACTCAGGAGAGGTTCTAAAGGTTAGGGAAATTGCCTATAAATCTATAGCAATATCTTTCTTTTAAACTTGAACCCTGAACCTGAGCTGCTTGAGTTTGATGAAGAGAGCACGTGAAAGTTCAGAACTGCATTTTAGCTTGGACCCTGCTGCTTTTATACCTAGTTTGTACACAAGCTTCAGCTGATGTAGAAATACATCAGTAGGAAAAGGAAGAATAGGGAAGGTGTGGGGCCACTGCTAAACGAGGAGGCAGCCCTGATAACTGAGGATGCAGAGAAGGCAGAGTTGCTGAATGCCTTCTTTGTTTCAGCCTGTACACCTAAGACTGAACTCCTCTATGTACTCCAGACCCTGTATGAAGGAGAGGAAACCTGGAGGACGGAATGCTCCCCACTGGTCAGTGCAGACTGGGTTAAGGATCAACTACATAAACTGAACATTCACAAGTCCATGGGCCCTGATGAGATGCACCCAAGGGTGCTGAGAGAACTGCCTGGTGTTTTCACTCTGCCACTCTCCATCATTTTTGCCAAATTGTGGCAGAGAGGAGAGGTGCCTGAAGACTGGAGGAGAGCCAATGTCACTCCAGTCTTCTAAAAAGGCAAGAAAGTGGTTCCAGGGAACTATCAAACAGTCAGCCTCACCTCCATCCCTGGAAGAATGATGAAGTGGCTCCTTCTGGAGGGCATCTCAAGGCACTTGGAAAAGAAGGTTGTCAGGAGAAGTCAGCAAGGATTTACCAAGGGGAGATCATGCTTGACTAACCTGATAGCTTCAAGGAGACCAGTGATGTAGTCTGCCTTGGCCTTAGCAAGACCTTTGACACTGTCTCCCATGACATCTTAGTAAGCAAGTTCAGGAAATGTAGGGTGAAAGAGCAGACAGTGGATTAGGAACTAGTTAGAAGATAGAGTTCAAAGAGTGGTGATCAGTGGTGCCAGGTCCAGCTGGAGAGCTGTAACCAGTGGAGTCCTTCAGAGATCAGTGCTGGGTCCAGTCCTGTTCAACATCTTCATCAATGACATTGATGAGTGGGCAGATAGACAGAGTCTGCTCAGGAAGTTTGCCGATGAAACCAAACTGGGAGGCTTGGCTGATACAGCTGAAGGCTGTGTGGCCATCCAGTGAGACTTGGACCGACTGGAGATCTGGACAGAGCGGAACCTGATGAGGTTCAACAAGGGCAAATGCAGAGTTGAGCGTCTGGGCAGAAATAAAAAACTGCACCAGTATAGGCTGGGAGGTGATCTGCTGGAGAGCAGCCCTGTGGAGAGGGGCCCTGGAGTGCTGGTGGATAACAAGTTATCCATGGGACAGCAATGTGGCCTGGTGGCCAAGAAGGCCAATGGGATCCTGGGATGTATTAGGAAGAGTGTGTCCAGGAGATGAAGGGAGGTTCTCCTCCCCCTCTACTCTGCCCTGGTGAGACTCCATCTTGAATACTGTGTTCAGTTTTGGTCTCCCCAGTTTAAGAGGGAGAGTGGTCTGCTGGAGGGGGTCCAGCACAGGGCTATGAGGATGATCAGGGGACTGGAGAGCATGAGGAGAGGCTGAGTGATGTGGGGCTTCTTAGTCTGGAGAAGAGAAGACTGAGAGGGGATTTAATCAATGTTTATAAATATCTGAGGTCTGGGTGTCAGGAGGGGGAGGACAGGCTCTGCTTACTTGCTCCCTATGATAGGACAAGGAGGAACGGATGTAAGCTGGAGCACAAGAGGTTCCACCTCAACACAAGGCAGAACTTATTTAGTGTAAGGGTCACAGAGCACTGGAACACGTTCCGCAGAGAGGTTGTGAAGTCTCCTTCTCTGGAGACTTTCAAGGCCTGTCTGGATGTGTTCTTCTGTGACTTGAGCTAGATTATGGTCCTGCTCTGGCAGGGCAATTGGGCTCGATGATTTCTTTGGATCCCTTCTGACCCCGATATTCTGTGATCCTGTGATATATCTAGCACTGTAAAATTTTCCTTATATCTAGTCTAGTTTACAGATCTTTTGACAATGTATGGACTGAGAATACACCTTTACATATTTTAACATGTTGCTGCTCAAACAGGCTGGAGTTCAGTAAAAAAAACTTGACTGTAACCTACAAACTTCTTTTCCTTCTTCAATCTGAGTCAAGATATGCAGGTGTTTGACAATGGTTTAAAGTCTAAACATGCTTATAATATTTTTTTTTTGTCCGATTAACATATGTGACGAAAATTAATGTTGGGTTTGGTAATGTATAATGATAAGCACTTTTATGGAGTACTTTTGAACTAGATGTGCTAAAGTCTTTAGGCTCTTTTGTGGGCAATTGAGAGAAAAAAGGTTCTCAGAGCACTTGAATTAAAGTTTCCCAGAATCACTCTCAAAAAATCCCCACAAATCCCACAATGCTTCAAATGACTGTAAAAAATATCTAGCAAAATAACTATACTTGTCTGCAGTTGTGAAAATGCCCCTTAAATTCTTCCTTTTATTTACTGGGATCACTAGGAGTGAAAGGCACAGACTATCCTTCTGGATAATTGGACTATATAGGAGGTTGAAACCTTTTTCACACTTCAGAAAAGGAGTCTGTGACTAGAGGAAATCTCATGATATCACCTAGTAGTAACTGAACACCTTGTAAGGTGAAGCTTGAAAGGCAGTGTTTTCTTAAGAGTAGAATTTTGTTGAGAGTAGAAGTATTATCTGAATTATCCACTTCTGCTGGTGAATGGTCAAGAAGGAGAACTGTGACAAATACAAAGCCTTTGACTGATAATATAAAAAATAAGCTGCAATATTTTCCCTCAAAGTGTGGATCTCACTAACTAGTCATAATTTTATTTGATTCTGCATTAAAAGCTGCTTGAGAAAGTTGTTTCTTTGTCATGAAAAAAATAATTTTGAAAGAGATATGGAAATGTGCTTGGAGTTTTCACAAGCTGCAGCATGGAAGTCCAAGTAGGGAAATGAATTACTCCCTAAATGATAAGGTGTCTAAGTTTTTTTTTTTTTTAATATAACCTTAATTTTCCTTTAAAAAAAAACCCTCACAAAAAACCCACCCCAACAAAACCAAAAACTCATATGTTTCAACAATTTTTAAATTGGAGAAATCTTTCTTTTGTCAGGGTTATGTCCATATTCTATTACAATAACAGCATTGACATATATCTTTTTGCTTTAGCACAAAATATTTTGACATTTTATAGAAAGCTACTTATTCATGCACTCTTTCAAGCATTTATTTGGTTCTAAAATACATATTTTGATGCTTCTGAAATTGAGTGCTGGCACACCTGGGAAATGAAATTCTAATTCTTGCCCAGTTCTCATTTGTAAATTAAGAATTTTCTCTCTTCTGTTAGAACTAGAGATTTTGTTTAAATAATGGTGACCTTTCAACATTACTTAAATTGTACAGTCAGCTAAGAGCAATGAGTTCTTTTGAGAAAAAAGCTGAAGACAATCCATGTAATAACAGAATAAAAGAGACAAACTCCTTTGGTAATTTTTTTTTTTTTCCAAATAAAAGACTGCTTCTGAACCCTCTGAAAGTTTCAGGTTTATATTATAAGTAAAAGAAGGAATCTGGCCATGTGTTGGACTCATGATGGCTAAGGTCAGGTTTCTGTACCTCTACTTCACACATTCTAGTAATTCTTCTCCAGTTCTCTAACCTTAATGGAAAGAGTTAAACAGTAACTACTGTGCTTCTTTGGGAAGAGAATACATATTCTACGAATACAGTGTTTGGATGCATTCTTTTATAAAACACAGAAAGTGCTTCAAGCTATGTCAACTATTCATCTATCAACAAAATACTCGCAGGTATTCCCAGTGTTTCCTTTAACCCTTCTTATAAATTGATGTACCAAGAACAAGAATTGCTAATTCCTCTCTATATACAATTTTTAAATTCTCATTTTCCATCAAAATGCATATTCAGATTAAGCAAAAAGAAGCTCATACTGGGAGTAGACATTATTTATACCAATCTTCACATGTGTAGGATATTCAGAACTAGGGAACCACAGCCTTACAGGAAATTCCACATATATAATTAATATCCATTTAGAAAACATATCCAGACAAGCCAAAATGCTGAAATTGCTTCAATATGAATGAAAAGAGGGAATAAAGAATGCCAAATTTCCATGAGGATTATATATTTGAGTATGCATCAGTGTTTGGTGGGTCTTGAATTGTAAAATAAATGTTATTTGCAATTTGCAGTTACTCATTATGCCATTGTTGACCTGGTTTCCATATCTTGTGCTCACATTTGTAAGATAATCAGACCAAGATCATTAGTGATGAAATAACATAATATTTCTCTGAACACAGATACCTGATCTATATGGAAAATACCTGATGTAAAGTCAGTGTTCAAACAAAAATCCGCAACAGGAAATGCTATATCTGATATTATTTAACATCTTATTTAACTATGAATTTTGAAAATATTAAAGTAAGTTGGTGATGTAGGACACATCAGGGTCAAATATGACCTTTATTAGAATAATGTACTATGGTGCTACTTTCACTGTATAATTTTCTCTTGTATTTCATTTTTGGAAATTAAGTGATATTACTTCCTTGTTTCTGACAGGACATGTAAAAATACAACATGTTTTGCATAATAAGTAGCTATAATTGATTTCTTAGCTGAATGTGGGAGACAGGACTGTGCTTACTTTCTATGAAGCTACTTCCCAGAAAACATTGGTTGGTGAAGGAAAGGAATAGATTTTATTAGATGGTTTGATAGCACACCTATCACTCACTCTGACCAAAAGTAATTTTCATTTGCAATGAGCAATTTCAGTTACATGGTACAGTTCCAGTTGAGTTCCTCTGCTTGTCCACTCTGCAGTCGCAGTCAATGCTTTTTAAAGATATATGCTGTAGTGAAAGAGGCAGATTTAGTGAGACAAGACATTTTTCCTCTGTGGGCATTGTGATACATAAAAGTCTTGTCAGTTTGACATTTGCTACCTTTGCTTTATGATTTCTTCCCCATTTTCCTCCTCTGTACCTATGCTATCATTGTCATCCCAGCTGAACGGCTCTTACTGCAAAGTGAGGTCAGACAGGAGAGCTATACGTTGCTTGTACTGCTTTGCTACCAGATAGCAGGGGGTGAGAATCAGCATTGGAGGAGGCAATTTTATTGTGTTTTGATTATTGCAATAGAGTTAAGATGTATCAGTCATCTTCTATATAATCCTATTTCCAGTTAGATTGCTTAATGTATATTTCTAAATGGCAAAAATCACTTAATACTTGCTATAAAACATCTTGCAATTCAAGAGAAAACCCTCACATTTGGTGCCTCAAATGTTGTTATCAGCAGTTGAAGGAGCCTTTACCAGTCTCAAACTCTATGTAATCACAGGAAACTATTTAACCCGTCAGTATAGTCAAGCAGAAATCCCATCCTTATCACTAAGGTTCTAAAATTAGGTGACAGAATTTGAGCTGTTGGCTAGATACATTTCTTATTTATCACATATTATGACTGCAGACATGAAATAAATTTTAGAAGCAAATTCAAAATAATAAAAAAAGTTTATCTCAACAATTTCCCCTGTTGTTGGTGTAACTTCAGTTTTGCAAGAAATGTTATTGTTTAATCACAGATAATATATATGCAGAAAAATAATTATTATTTTCTGCTCATTACAAATAGCCACTTAGGAAGATATTTCATACTGAAGTGCTCAAGTATATTATTTACATAACATCTAGTTAGAGAGCAGGGTTTTTTAAAAAATTGTGATAAAAACCATAAGGAAAGGCAGGCAGAGGTGCTTGTTAGTGCTTATATGAAAATGTTGTTTTGACTTTGTCTTTAGATTATCTAATCAACACATTTTACATCTTTGAAATCTTTAGTGCAAGTCAATCACGATCAAAACATGTCACTGGATATAACCTAAAACATAAAACTGTATATCAAGCTGCATTCCATTTAAAGACTTTGACATGGACAAATTTGAACTTGGTCCCTGCTTAGCTCTTGGGACGTCATTTTACAGCTTTGAAGCCTGTTAAGCCCACAGGATTGGAAATAAACAGAGAAATAAAGTGCAAAAGATGACAGAACATCGAGAGTAAACATAAACACTCTCAAGCTTCCCAACAGGCAGTATGAGATGTGACCTTACTAACCATCTAAGTTAATCAAATATTAAATTTAAGGAGGAAAAAAAGCACAGATTTTCACCTCTGTTTAACTAAGACGGTTCCAGAACTTTAATGAGTGGCTGCTAAAGCCATGTGATGTTGTATAGCAGTATACCACCTATATAATGCACCTATAAAATGCGCCTATAAAATGCTGCAGCCCATTATGAACTGAAATACATTTTGAAAGACTATAACATATGAAAACTGGATATGTAGTTTAAAGTCTCTTCCCATGGGTTGAAAAATTCTCACCAGGGGCCATTAAAAAAACATATCCCTTCTCCAGTAGTCTTCTTCTATGCACTTCAGTCCTAGTCAAACAAATATTGGGTGCTGTAGGCCACCTCAAGAGTTGTTGCTCAGTCCTTATCTTATACAACAAAACCATTTCAGTGGGAGGTTTTTCAGAGCAAGGATATAAAAATAAATGTGTCTTCCAATATGTTTTTGTATTTGACCATATTACTATTATTTCTTACTAAATCTACATAAGCAAAGTGGATAAATCATTTATTTCCTGTATTGAAAAAAAAATAATAAATCTATTCATTATGTGTAACAGGACTTTGAACACAGCTTAATGAGCACTACCATTGTGTGATACCACTTGTGTCTCACAAGTCTGAATTTACAAATAATGAAAGACTAAATGTCCTGCCCAAGGCTGGGCAGGATTATGGACAGTTCAAATTATTTTTCAGCATTTATTGTCATTATTGTAATTTAACTTTGTGCAGTGCTCCAGAGTGGATGGTTTGTCTAACTTACCATTAACAAAAAAAATATATAAAATGTTTACTAACTGTTCTGCACTACAGCTTCTGATTTGCCTTTTATTGCTTCAAATGAGTAGATCCCATAGTTATGGTAATTTTATTCAATTCCAAAACCATTGAAAATAATTTATTTTGTGAAAGCAGTGAAAAGAATTAACCAATTCCAACTTGAATTTTGAACACTTGTGTTCAAATCCTACGTGTTTGTGGTGCTTATACTAGACATCTCTCATTCATATTGCTAAATCTTAGCCTGCCTTACCTTAGTGAAGAGTCTTTATCCAGAACCATGATAATACCTGTCCTAGTTGAAGGTGTGGTTCACTACTGACACTATGTCCTGGAATTATTCACTCTGGAGGCCTTCTGGACCACCTTTTCTCTCATTTTTAAGTATAAAGGAGCTTATGAAGACTGAATAGAGGCTCCTCTAACTGCTTTGAGCATCTCCTAAATAAGCATCTTCCCTATAAAAATGTTTGATTTCCAAGTGAAATCTACTGTTTAGAAACATTATGGGGTAATTAACAAAACTAAATATCTACAGTCATGACTCTATAGCAGATATTGAGATTTCAGAAATTAATTTTTCACTGCAATGGAAAAAAAAAAATTTCAGAAGAAACCTCGTGTGCTGAAGAAACTTCTACACTTATTACTCCTGGTTGAAATCATGTATCAAAAAGAATACCCTAATGAGAACTTAAAAGAAATGAATAAGTGCCAATAAGAGTTTCACCCCAAATAAAATAAATTTTGTTAAGAAAACAATGAATAACTTTACTTAGAATAGTCTAATTAATGTAGAAACCTACTTCCCTGAATCTGCTTCTTTATTTCTCTCAATTAAACTCTTGTTCTAAACTCATTGTTTGTACTTTGGCATATCCCATGAATTATGAATTATGATTTATTAATGCATCTCAGAGAGTTGCTGTCTGTTTAGAATTAGTCTTTTCTCCTTCCATACAGATTTCCCCCAGCTAAATAACACACAGATGCACACAATTCTGTATACTCCTAAATTGAGGAGTCTAAAACTTACGGAGCTTTTGAACCAGAAGAATTTTAATGGAAAAAATTTTTTGCAATATACTTGCATGCACTGATAATGGATCAATACCATGATTTAATTTCTTCTGCAGACAAATTATACTTGTCAGTTTTCATAAGTGAAGAAAGAAAAGCTCATGACTTGAGAAATTAAATTCAGAAATGACTTCTTAAGTTAAATATTATACTGAGTTTATATTTGTGCCAATAAGGGGAAAATTAAATTGAAAATTGAAGGGTTGAAAACATGTCTTTAAATTAATTAATTCTCTTTTCATGTCAGATCAATGAAGTCTGTATTAAGGACACAAATTAATTGTACTAAAGAAGGTCTACATCAACTGTGTTTGGTTGTGATGTAGTTTGTTGCATGACAAGTCAAAGGCAGTGGATCTTAGAAAAATAAATTAATCTCATAAATACTGCATAATTGTAAGTATGCTATAATCTATTCTGAAGTTAAAAGGTGTCACAAACAAAATCACTGTTCACCATCATATTGATTTTTATTTTGCTCCTTACTATAAACACTGTCACATCTCTAATTGCATTTTTAGCAATTTATTTCTTTTGTCTCTCCTACCAAATTCATTTAACGTCACTGTTATCATGCCACAGTAAACACTGTGAACTTAAGTTATTGCATTCATTCACACTTAACACTCCCTAGAATTTGCTGAAGTAGTACATTAAAAAACATAAATGTCTTTTCTCAACAGTTTGGGTTTTTTTGTTCTCATTATAAATTGCAAGAAAACACAGTGTTCCTTATTTAACTAACTCATGAAGAATAACATCTCCACAAAATATTCGTTGCACATTCTCTCATAGAAAGATGTACTCAGAAGAACAGATCGTGGTTCTCTTGATTCAGAGTGTCTCGTAAATATTATTTGTACCATACTAAGCTGACACATGCAACTACACTGTATTTGTCAAAGAGAAAATACAGAGATACCTGGTATTTTCTATTCATGTGCAAATATCCTTTCACCAAAAGTTCCTGTGCATTTGAATAAGAAATAAATATTCTTTAATGTCAATGATACCTGTCTAGTCATAAGATGAGAGACTGATATGATGTGCCCAACAGTAATTTTCCATTTCGGTTCAGGAAAATATTTTAAAACTGTGCCATGAAAAACAAGCAAACAAACAAACAAACAAAAAAAAAACCCAAAACTTAAACCAAACCACAAATGTTGTACAAGAAAGTAATTTTAATAATGGTAGTTGTAGGTAGTCTCCTGAAAAGGGAAATAAAATTGCTCTGAGTAGTAGTGTCACATTTGCTTTTGATTAAAGTAGACACAGCACATATTAGCCAACTGAGAAATCTCAAAATTGAAGCTTAGAAGAGAAAACAAACCTTCTCAGTTCTCTGAAATGTTTTATGATGTATTGCTCGCCAGAATGTCTTCTGACTACAAAAAACATTGATTACCTCAATGAAATAGAATGATTTTCTGGGCTGTTAAGCTGAAGACCTGGAGAGGCCGGTGAAGAGTGAGGCCATCAGGATAGTTTGGGCAAACCAGTTTTAAAACAGAAGTCTGTTGTGGGGAAATATTTTGGTTTTAGCAGATTGCCATTGAAGACTCTTCTGTTAGAAGCTGCCCAATAAATGGCCCACCAAGTATGGAGGATAACTTCCTGGCACAATTGGTGAGAAAGCCAACCAGACAATGTGTCCTCCTGGATCTGCTTCTTGTAAACAGAAAAGAACTAGTGGAGGAAGTAAAGCTTGGAGAACGTTGGGGGCTCAGCAATCACGAGATGATTCGGTTCTCTATTCTTGGGGAAACAAGGAGGGGGCTTAGTAAAATGGCCACCTTGGACTTCTGGAGGGCAAACTTTGGCCTGTTTAGGAGGCTGATGGACAAAGTCCCTTGGGAAGCTATCTTGAAGAATTTAGGAGTCCAGGAGAGTTGGACTTACTTCACGAGGGAAGTCTTAAAGGCACAGGAACAAGTTGTGCCTGTGTGTCTGTGGTGGTTTTGCAGTATCCGCTCGCCTCCCCCCTCTTTGAAATAATCCAGGCTAGAACTCAGTCAGCTGGAAATTAATAAATGAAGCATTATAGTACAGCTTTGAACAATATAGAAGCAGATATTTACAATATATTACAGATATTTAGATATAAACAATGAAAAGGTAATACAGAAACACCACACCCCTCCCAGAGATCAGAATCCCCAAGAGGGGTTTCCAACCACCCTACTACCTTCCCACCACTACCTAGTCTTATCCCACAATCTGTCTAATGTGCCAGGTAAGCAAGGAAGATCAGCCAGGGGGGTTAAGAAGTAGGAAACTGGTTAGTAGAGTTACACAAATCCAGCTAGAAAGCAGGGAGAGAGACATGCAGCAGCCTGAAGAGCTCAAAGAACTCTGCCTTATCTATGTTATGGTTCTAACTCATACATTTTCAGTAAACCTATGAGTGGAGTAGACATGATTTTTTTTCCTTTCTCAGCCTATAATCTAATTTCTCATTAAAATCCTCCAATTAGTTTAAACCAGCACAGACTTGTTGTAAGACAAGTCAGCAGGGAAGGCATCCAGCCTGGCTAAATAGGGACCTTTGGCTGGACTTCAAGAACAAAAGGAGAGTCTATGGCCTTGGGAAGAGGGGGCTTGTCTCTTGTGAGGACTATAGAGATGTAACAAAACTACGTATGGAGAAAATTAGGAGAGCCAAAGCACCACTAGACCTTAACCTAGATAGAGCTGTTAAAGATAATAAAAAATGCTTCTATAAATTCATTACAACAAAAGGAGGACTAGAGAATATCTCCATCACCTATTGAATGCAGAGGAAAACTTAGTGACTAAGGCCAAGGAAAAGGCTGAGGTGCTCAGTGACTGCTTTGCTTCGGTCTTTAGCATTGGGTTAAGCAGCGCTCTGGGTACCCACCCTCATGAAGTAGGAATCAGGGAGCAGAACTGGATCAAGGACATCACAATAAAAGAGGAAGTGGTCAATGACCTGTTGCACTACTTAGATGTACACAAGTCTGTAGGGCCAAGTGGGCTGAACACAAGGGTGCTGAGAGAATTGGCAGACTCGCTGGCCAAGCCACTTTCCATTACTTACCAGAAGTCTTGGCTAGCTGGGGAAGTGCCAATAGAGTGGATGGGTAGCAAATGTAACACCTATCTACAAGAAGGGTAAGAAGCAAATCCAGAAAACTATAGACCTGTCAGTCTGATTCAGTACCAGGGAAGGTCATAGAGCAGGTCATCTCAAATGCCATCATATGTCATATAGAAAACAGCCAGGGGATCAGGCCAAGTAAGCATGGATTTATGAGGTCATGCCTGACCAATCTAATCTCCTTCTATGACAAGATCACCTGGCTACTGGATGAGGGAAAGTCTGTTGATGTTGTATTTCTAGGCTTTCAAAAAGCCTTTGATACTGTTCCCCACAAGATTCTTGTAGACAAATTGGCTACTCATGGCTTGGACGAGCACTGGATAAAGCACTGGCTGGACAGGAGGGCCCAGAGAGTGGTGGCCAATGGAGTTAAATCCAGTTGGCAGGTGGTCCCTAGTGGTGTTCTTTAGAGGTCTGTTTTGGGACCACTTCTTTTTAAAATCTTTATTGATGGCAACAACTTAGGTGGCAGTGTTGATTTTAATGAGGATAGAGAGACTCTTCAGAGGGACTTGGATAGGCTAGATCAATGGGCCAGCATTAATGGGATGAGTTTCAACAAGGCCAAATGCCAGATCCTGCACTTGGGTCACGACAACCCCAAGCAACGCTACAAGCCAGGGGGAGTGTGGCTGAAGAGCTGCCTGAGAGTAAGGGATCTGGGGGTTGTGATAGACAGGCAGTTGAATATGAGCCAGCAGTGTGCCCAGGTGGCCAAGAAAGCCAATGGCATCCTGGCTTGTACTAAAAATATTGTGGCCAGCAGGAGTAGGGAGATGATTGCCCCCTTGTACTCTGCTTTGGTGAAGTCACACGTCAAGTGCTGTGTTCAGTTTTGAGCACTGCAACACAAGAGAGATGTGGAGGTGCTGGAGCGGGTCCAGAGGAGGGCAACAAAGCTGGGGAAGGGCCTGGAGAATAAATCTTATGAGGAGCAACTGAGGGAGCTGGGAATGGTTAGCTTGAAAAAGAGGAGGCTGAGGGGAGACCTCATTACTATCTACAACTATCTGAAGGGAAGTCATGGAGAGGCTGCTCTTCTCACAGGTAATTGGAGACAGAATAAGGAGTAATGGCCTCAAGCTGAGACTGGGAAAGTTTAGATTAGATATTAGGAAAAAGTTTTTCAGGGAGAGAGCAGTTAGGTACTGGAATGAGCTGCCCAGGGAGGTGGTTGAGTCATCAACCCTGGATGTATTTAAGGGTGATATGGATGTGGTGCTTAGGGATGTAGTGGAATGTCCAATTTATACCTAAAATACATATCCAAGACATGTTCTATACACCTACCTGAATATCCACCTTGCCCTGCCTTGCCTGAGTTCAGCCAAGCCCAAGTCCATTTAACTCTGTCTGAGTCTAGGTGATGATCTAGCAACAGCCTAGCAAGGACTTGCAACATCAGGACCTGCCAGCCCACCACTCCAGCCTGAAGACCAACTCCTTTGCTATGCATTGCACCTGATCAGAATGTTCCAGTCTGTAAACCTGGATCCTGGCTTCATCCAGATGGCTGACCACTCTGATGACCTCCTGAGAGCCATGGAGGATTTCTCTTGCATCCATGGATCTTCTCAGACAACGTGCCCAATTTAAGCTACACAAGCATCAAACCCCACCACATCATCACCACATAGAAGGCTACCACATGGCTGAGACTGTATTTTTCCTTGTTTATGTCTCTACATATAATTTGGATCACAAATACTGAGACTCACCAGTGAGTAAATCATACTCTCTTTTCTTAAGTTTGTGAAAGTTTACGTTTAACCTTTAAGCTGTAAATAAATTTGGGGAAATTTTCTTTAAATATTTAACAAAATATTTAATAGTTTTTATAAAACATTATTACTATTCACTTCTAACCCAGATTCAAATTCCTCCTTTACAAGGGATATGATTTAAGGTGTAGAGTAGGTTGGACTTGGTGATCTTGAGGGTCTTCTCCAACATGGATGTTTCTGTGATTTCTATGGAATTAGAACAAAGACTCTGAAAACATATTTATTTTTAATTTTAAATGCAGTTTAATGAACACATCCTCATGTCACGGGATGAGCTAATCAAACACAGTATCCCGTGGGACGAGGGGGTCTTGGCACCCTCCTCACTGGTTCTTTGGGTTTCGATCGGCAGAAAAGACATGGATATCGCTTAAATGTCAGGTATAAACGTTTAACAACCAGGACAGGGGAAAACAGAGAGCTTACACGCAAGACAGATCCCGATCGCGCCTATGAACGTCCGNGACTCGCTGGCCAAGCCACTTTCCATTACTTACCAGAAGTCTTGGCTAGCTGGGGAAGTGCCAATAGAGTGGATGGGTAGCAAATGTAACACCTATCTACAAGAAGGGTAAGAAGCAAATCCAGAAAACTATAGACCTGTCAGTCTGATTCAGTACCAGGGAAGGTCATAGAGCAGGTCATCTCAAATGCCATCATATGTCATATAGAAAACAGCCAGGGGATCAGGCCAAGTAAGCATGGATTTATGAGGTCATGCCTGACCAATCTGATCTCCTTCTATGACAAGATCACCTGGCTACTGGATGAGGGAAAGTCTGTTGATGTTGTATTTCTAGGCTTTCAAAAAGCCTTTGATACTGTTCCCCACAAGATTCTTGTAGACAAATTGGCTACTCATGGCTTGGACGAGCACTGGATAAAGCACTGGCTGGACAGGAGGGCCCAGAGAGTGGTGGCCAATGGAGTTAAATCCAGTTGGCAGGTGGTCCCTAGTGGTGTTCTTTAGAGGTCTGTTTTGGGACCACTTCTTTTTAAAATCTTTATTGATGGCAACAACTTAGGTGGCAGTGTTGATTTTAATGAGGATAGAGAGACTCTTCAGAGGGACTTGGATAGGCTAGATCAATGGGCCAGCATTAATGGGATGAGTTTCAACAAGGCCAAATGCCAGATCCTGCACTTGGGTCACGACAACCCCAAGCAACGCTACAAGCCAGGGGGAGTGTGGCTGAAGAGCTGCCTGAGAGTAAGGGATCTGGGGGTTGTGATAGACAGGCAGTTGAATATGAGCCAGCAGTGTGCCCAGGTGGCCAAGAAAGCCAATGGCATCCTGGCTTGTACTAAAAATATTGTGGCCAGCAGGAGTAGGGAGATGATTGCCCCCTTGTACTCTGCTTTGGTGAAGTCACACGTCAAGTGCTGTGTTCAGTTTTGAGCACTGCAACACAAGAGAGATGTGGAGGTGCTGGAGCGGGTCCAGAGGAGGGCAACAAAGCTGGGGAAGGGCCTGGAGAATAAATCTTATGAGGAGCAACTGAGGGAGCTGGGAATGGTTAGCTTGAAAAAGAGGAGGCTGAGGGGAGACCTCATTACTATCTACAACTATCTGAAGGGAAGTCATGGAGAGGCTGCTCTTCTCACAGGTAATTGGAGACAGAATAAGGAGTAATGGCCTCAAGCTGAGACTGGGAAAGTTTAGATTAGATATTAGGAAAAAGTTTTTCAGGGAGAGAGTAGTTAGGTACTGGAATGAGCTGCCCAGGGAGGTGGTTGAGTCATCAACCCTGGATGTATTTAAGGGTGATATGGATGTGGTGCTTAGGGATGTAGTGGAATGTCCAATTTATACCTAAAATACATATCCAAGACATGTTCTATACACCTACCTGAATATCCACCTTGCCCTGCCTTGCCTGAGTTCAGCCAAGCCCAAGTCCTTTTAACTCTGTCTGAGTCTAGGTGATGATCTAGCAACAGCCTAGCAAGGACTTGCAACATCAGGACCTGCCAGCCCACCACTCCAGCCTGAAGACCAACTCCTTTGCTATGCATTGCACCTGATCAGAATGTTCCAGTCTGTAAACCTGGATCCTGGCTTCATCCAGATGGCTGACCACTCTGATGACCTCCTGAGAGCCATGGAGGATTTCTCTTGCATCCATGGATCTTCTCAGACAACGTGCCCAATTTAAGCTACACAAGCATCAAACCCCACCACATCATCACCACATAGAAGGCTACCACATGGCTGAGACTGTATTTTTCCTTGTTTATGTCTCTACATATAATTTGGATCACAAATACTGAGACTCACCAGTGAGTAAATCATACTCTCTTTTCTTAAGTTTGTGAAAGTTTACGTTTAACCTTTAAGCTGTAAATAAATTTGGGGAAATTTTCTTTAAATATTTAACAAAATATTTAATAGTTTTTATAAAACATTATTACTATTCACTTCTAACCCAGATTCAAATTCCTCCTTTACAAGGGATATGATTTAAGGTGTAGAGTAGGTTGGACTTGGTG
>VWZI01021839.1:8331-22139 GCA_013396835.1 Psilopogon haemacephalus | reverse complement strand
CTCACCAGAGTGGAGTAGAGGGGGAGAATCACCTACCTCGACCTGCTGGCCACACTTCTGATGCAGCCCAGGCGCTGGTTGGCTTTCTGGGCTGCAATTGCACACTGCTGCCTCATGTTGAGCTTCTCATCCACCAGCACCCCCAACTCCCTCTCCTCAGGGCTGCTCTCCAGCCATGCACTGCCCAGCCTGGAGTTGTGCTTGGCATTGCCCCGACCCAGATGCAGGATCTTGCACTTTGTCGTCTTGAACCTCCTGAGGTTGGCTTGTGCTCACCTCTGCAGCCTGTCCAGGTCCCTCTGGATGTCATCCCTGCCCTCCAGCCTGTCTGCTGCACCACACAGCAACCTTGCTGAAGGTGCACTCTGCCTCTGCCAATGTTGTCCACAAAGATGTTGAAAAAGACTGGCCCCAGGACTCATCCCTGAGGGACTCTGCTTGTTGCTGCCCTCCACTGGGACGTGGAGCCATTGACAGCTATCTTTGGATGTGGCCATCAAGAAGACTTTTCCCAACTGAATCAAGCCTCTAGATAAATCTAAAACCAGCTCTGTATATATTTTGGGGGTGGGATTTTCAGGGAAATAATTATATTTTTGTAATTCCTGACTTGGCCACATTAATTCTCTGCCTCTATTGTTTAATTACAACAGCAGCTCTTCATGTTTAGTATTAGTGTTCATATTATAGAATCATAGAAGGGTTTAGGTTGGAAGTGACTTCAAAGGTCATCTAACCTAGCCTTGAACACCTCCAAGGACGGAGCATCCACAACCCTTGGCCTCTCTTGAGCAGATCTCTGCCCCTCTTAGACTGGGGAGCCCAAAACTGGATGCAGTACTCAAGATGGGCTGTCCTTCAGAGATAGGGGGGGAAGAAAGGATTTGAGAGTGCCCCACAACAAAGGGTCAAGACCAGAATATGTACCCAAGTGCCAGGGCAACATGCCCTGTAAATAGCACCAGTGATGGTGACTCTACCACTGCCCTAGGCTGACCACTGTAACATTTGAGAACCCTTTCAGTGAAGAAATACTCCCTAACTTCCTGGACACAGTTTGCACCCATTTCCTCTAGCGCTGTCACTTGTCACCAAGGAGAAGAGGCTGTGCCCCTCCTCGCTTCCCTCAGGTAGTTGTTGAGAGTGATAAGGTCTCCCCTCATCCTCCTCTTCTTGAGACTGAACAACTTCAGCTCCCTCAGATAGTCCTTGATTACACACATTCCAAGAACCTCCAGAATTGCTTCCCATCTCTGGGATAAGCCCATAAGAACAAGGACTGAGAGTTGCCCCTAAGAACAAGGGATTCTGAGACCTTACTCCAGGCACCTGTACAATACATTGCCAACCTCCTCATCCTGGCTGGGGGATCATGTTGAAGAAAATAAATTACTGGACAAGGACTCTATGACAATAACATAGGCAGATACAGAAGCTTCCCCGGACAGGTATACACACCCTTTGTAGTCCTGTACTGCAGATGCCTTCAGTCTTTCACAAAGGAAAGGAAAAAGATATTTCTCAGCTGAATACATGCATAGAAGATATTAAAAGCCTACAGGAGCAACAAGGTTAAAACATTTAATGAGAATAGGTCTTCATGAAAACCATTTATTTCCTTCCAGTCCAGTGAAGATAACATACCATAACCAGCTTATTATCCCTTGTGACCTATGACTCCAGTCTGGTCTGCTTTTGGAGTGTGAAGAAGACATGTAGATGCGGTGCTTAGGGACATGATTTAGTGGTGACCTGGCAATGCCTGAGTTAACAGTTGGACTTGATTAACTAAAAGGTCTATTGCGACCAAAACTTCCTATTTTTCTATTACCTGCACTGATTACTGCACCATCAGATGCGACTGTTAGGAACCTCAACTAGCTAAGCAACAACATGAGAAATGGGTTTAGTGTCTTACAAAAAGCTAGACTCAGCGATCCCAAAGGTCTTTTCCAACCTGGTTAATTCCGTGGTTCTGTGAAGTCAGGTTTTTTGAGACATAAACCCTTTGCTACACTTCTGTAGTCAAGCTTCAACACATCTCTTGAACACACCTAGAACTAACACCAGTAGAAACGACCCGAGGTTAGCCAGCACTTGGCCCTTCTTGTTCATGGCAATACCTCTCCACCATGGCAACACCACACTGGATTTTCAACTAGTTTATGGGAGTACTGCTTCAGAACAGCTTCAGGGCTCAACACTCTTTAGTTCCCTGTTAAGTTACTGCTGCTGCTCTGTCGGTGGGCTCTGTTTTCTGCCTGAGCTGTGCTTGTTCTTCAGCGACCTTCCAACATATCTCCAGTACTTCTTTCGGATGGTGTCCTTCTCGTTGGCCAGAATTTCACATAGCTATGAAAGAAAATGTAAGGATTGGGCTGTTAAAACAAAAGCCTAGAGAATCCTTCATTATAAAGTGCATACAATATGCAATTTAGCTCAGTACTAGAGAGGCCTCAGTAGCAACACTGGATTTGTTTACCTGATTTGCAAGCGCTCAACCACCTTGAACTGATGTCAACTCCAATTGGTAGTCAGACAGTCTGATATTGCACAAAAGATCATCCCCCTTTACTCTGCTCTCCTCAGACCCCAGCTGGAGTACTCTGTACAGTTCTGGAGCCCATAACACAAGAAGGACATGGAACTGCTGGAGCCAGTCCAGAGGAGGCCACTAAGATGCTCAGAGAGCTTCACCAATTCCACTGTGAGGACAGGCTCTGCAGCCTGGAGAAGAGAAGGCTTCCAGGAGACGCTGGAGTAACCTTCCAGTATCTGAAGCAGGCCTATGGGAGGGCTGGGGAGGGACTATTGACAATGTCTTGTAGTGACAGGTGGAATGGGTTTAAACTGTCAGAGGGGAGATTTAAACTGCATGCTAGGAAGTTCTTTGCAGTGAGGGTGGTGAGACACTGGCACAGGTTGCCCAGGGAGGTTGTGGCTGCTGCCTCCCCAAGGGGTTGAAGGGCAGGTTGGATGAGGCCTTGAGTGACCTGTTCTAGTGGGAGGTATCCCTGCTTATGGTTTAGGTTGGAACTGGCTGAGCTTTGAGGTCCCTTCTAACCTAAACCATCCTATGATTCCACTTTCAACTGCTTCCCTGTAACTCCTTTCCCTACCTACCCCCTATGTATTTCAGCCTATTCAGCTTGTATACTTGTGACTTCCTGACAAGTTTGACTGTCTTCTAACAATCCAGTAGGCTGTAAACCACTTCATTCAAAGCAGTGGGGGAACATCACCATGCTCTTGAATCTCTAGTACACTCCATAAGACAGGAGATGTTTTGTTTATGCCTTTTCTCTTAGACTTCCCCAAAAGGATTCAAGCAAGTCAGTAATCTCTTACAACCTGTTAAAGCTGGTGCTACATAGGCAGTTTCACATGTTCTTTTGTTTTTTATCTGGGTAAGCAGCAAGGCACAGCAGAAGTCAACTGTACTCACATGACATGCTGTGTAGAATTTATAGGAACACAGCCTACAAATGTTCTAGTTAATTCCCTTTTATAATGCAGATGACATTGCCTTACTCAGTGAACCAGAGCTGAGAAACAAGTACTTTGATGCCTAAACTGATGAAGAGGTCAAACTCTGTTGAGGCAATCCCAGGCACCAATACAGGCTGGGCAGTGAATGGCTGGAGAGTAGCCCTAATGAGAAGGACTTGGGAGTGCTGGTGGAGGAGAAGCTCAACATGAGGCAGCAGTGTGCACTTGCAGCCCAGAAAGCCAAGCAGAGCCTGGGCTGCATCAGGAGAAGTGTGGCCAGCAGGTTGAAGGAGGTGATTCTCCCACTCTGCGCCGCTCTGCTGATACCCCACCTGGAGTACTGTGTCCAGTTCTGGAGCCCCTTGGACAAGAGGAATGTGGACATGCTGGAGTGTGTCCACAGAAAGGCCACGAGGATGCTCAGAGGGCTACAGCACCTCTGCTATGAGGACAGACTGAAAGAGTTGGGGCTATTAATTTTGGAGAAGAGGAGGCTCCCAGGTGACCTTTTTGTGGCCTTCCAGCATCTGAAGGGGGCCTATAGAAAAGCTGGGAAAGACTTTTTAGGCTATCAGGTAGTGCCAGGACTAGGGGGAATGGAGCAAAGCTGGAGGTGGGAAGATTGAGATTGGATGTAAGGAGGAAGTTCTTCAGCATGAGAGTGGCTAGTACCTAGAATGGGTTGCCCAGGGAGGTGGTTGGGCCCCTTCCTTGGAGGTGTTTAAGGGCAGGCTGGATGAGGCTGTGTGCAGCCCGATCTAGGGCAGGGTGTCCCTGGGCATGGCAGGGGCGTTGGAACTAGATAATCCTTGTGGTCCCTTTCAACCCTGACTGATCCTATGAACTCAGTGAAACAGTATAAAGGCATATGAATCCGGGACATTCTGCACTTGTTTACACTCTGATTCTGGAACAGAAAGCAAAGAAATCTAAAAAACAATGCTGGAACACAGAGACTCCAGGCAAGAAGTGCAGTTCTCCTTGCACTGAGTTCAAGACTGTCTCACAGTAAATGAAAAGTATTCTTATATATAAAAAAAAACCAAAAACCCAAACCACACTGCCAACTATGGCAAGGAGTTCTCCAAGCACAGGCAGATAAAGAATATTGCTTAAATAATTTATTTTCTGTAGGAAATGGTGGCCATCATTCTGCAATGGCATCCCCAGATCCTGCTGGCCTTTAAGCTAATTCTGACAGCTTTCTTTGAGCTAAGGATTGTAAAGGTAGCTTGAGACTGTATAGATAGAGACACATTAAGAAACAAGATTCACTCTACATAAAAGAAAGGGAGTTCATGCTACAAAGCTAGCACTTTAAACACCTTGACTGTTCAAAATAGCTCTTTTCTTCTGCAGGTAGTATTAGAAACCTTCCTTCACTACCAGGTGAAGAAAAGTCATTGATTTTGTAGCTGGGAAGTTACCTATTTATAAACTCATGAGATCCTTGAGACTACCTGACTTTCATGTCAAACTCTTTAGAGAGCTCCTGTGATCAAGCAGCCAGTTCTGTGTACAAAAATCAATCCCATTTTGTTGGAATATTAAAAAACAACAGATGCCACCCCTGAGAAGTAAACCCAAGCTCTCCAAACCTACCTCCAATGCCTTGTTTAGTGTTTCTTCCTTGTTATCACACTGGTTTTCAAGCATATCTTCATATATGTCCACAAGAAAGGCAATCAGATAGGGTGAACTGTGCTTACGCTGTAAATCCAACAGCTGCTCCAACAGATTTGGATACTTAGAAAGACCATAGTCCTGCAGAATCCTAGAGGAGAAATTTACAGGCTTGAAACACAATGGGGAATCCAGTGTGAAGAATTACATTTTTCTTACAACTCCCTTATTTGGAGATCAGTTTCGAAATAAGGCTGCAAATGCAAGTAAGGCAGAGAGTAAGCAGCATGCAGCAACAATACAGCTTAATGTCATAGTAAGCTACTACAGCAACGTTCAAATGAACAGAAATTAGACTGAAAGTGTTCTCATTACTTCCCACTCCAATCTCTTTTCAACCCAGTAACGTTAGAGGTCAAGGTTTTAAAAGCATGAGAAATTCCTCCCACCTGAACTACAGGGGCAGAAACAGTGGAAAGTTACAGAGAAATTAGGTTAATATACTAATTCCTTGTGGAGGCTTCTGCCTCCTGCCTGCTTAAGCACACAAGACTAAGATGAACAGCAACGAGCTCCTGCCAGTTAAGAGCCAGGCATAAGACAGCTCCTACAGATACTCTCTTAGCCCCACAGTGAAGAATGCCTCACCCTTTTAAATAGTTCCAAGCACTTTCATTATGTGGCACTGCTGTGATCATCTCAAGAGTGTATCTAAAAGGAAAAGGTAACATATCATGAACACAACCACTTACAACACAGTTAGGAGTTACCTGGATGTGTGCAGATACTCCCAAATACGTCCTCTAGTCTCTATGTCAGAAAGCTTTCATACATCATCTCAGCTGGGTCAAAAATGTCTCTCAAGTCTCAGAGAGGCAAACATTGTTTTAAATTCTGAAGGGTTCCACTTGCTGCACTTTATACAGTGATTTACCAGTCTCAGAAATGTTATCCTCAAGGGGAAGAGACAACATAATTAAACAGCATACTGGGAGAATGTGTTGGTGCTCAAAAATGGCTGAGAAGGACGGGAGTAAATGAAGCCAAACGTCAGCTAATGTCAGCATGACTGCTGCTAGTATGGCCTGTACCCACGAGGCTGCACCTGAGCAAGCTCACAGAAAAGCAGAGATTGAGCTTGCAGATCACACAGCCTTCTGCTGCAGTCATTTTAAATCAGTAGTTAGGCAGTTCTGAAAGCAAAGTAAGAAGAGGTACCTGCCCTACAGACAAAAAGCCACTCCCCTTCCACAAAACAGACCTTCCCTTCTGTCCTTGCCCAGCATAAACAGGCATTCATCAGTATCTGAAGGTGGCCTACAGGAGGGCTGGGGATGGACTATTCACAAGGTCTTATAATGACAGGGCGAGGAAGAATGGGTTTAAATGGCAGAGGGGAGACTGAAACTGGATGTTAGGAGGAAGTTGTTTGCAGTGAGGGTGGTGAGACACTGGCACAGGTTGCCCAGGGAGGTTGTGACTGCTCCCTGCCTGGAGATGTTCAAGGCCAAGTTGGATGAAGCCTCGAACAACCTGTTCTAGTGGGAGGTGTCCCTGCCTGTGGTGGGGCTTGGAACTGGATGATCTTTGAGGTGACTTCCAACCTAAACCATTCTGTGATTCAGATAGTTGTCAGTGGATACTGATAAACAGCTCTGTAAGGAGTACTGAAATAAAACCCCCAAACACTAAACCTTTTTGAAACTTCTGCTACCATGTGTTGGTTTGAGCAAATTGGAGAATTTGAGTGAGAAATTAGACTATTGGCTGAGAGAGAGAGTTAAACCTACAGTGTCATTTCACCAGTTTCACTGAGACAGAGAAAAGAAGGTTGTTTTGGGAAATGTTCTGTAAACATCCAGATAAGCCAGTCTGCTTGCAGAGGGCCAGTCTGCTCTGGGTCTGTGCAGGCTTCAGCAGCGTTTTCCTTTGTCTTTCTGCCTTTGAACTAATTCAGAGTTAAATCACTAAAATGACTAATTTTCTTCTCCTACCACTAAATCTCTCTGATCTTCAGCCTATCTGCAGCATCATCAAGAGGTGGTGAGATAAAGCTGGGGGAAGGGGGGGAAAGGTGGTAGGGGGGGTTTGGTTGTACTCTCTTGGGGATTTTGGTCTCCAGGAGGGGTGTGGTGTCTGTATTCCCTTTTTACTGTATATTTCTGTAAATATCTGTTATATCTTGTAAATATTTGCTTGTATATTTGCATTGCTGTAAATATAAAGCTTCATTTATTAACTTCCAGTGTGTTTTTCTGAGTTTTAGCCGGGGTTTTAAAAGGTGGGGGGGCAGGTCACTGCAAACCCACTACATACCACTTAAGTCACAGACTGAACTTATCAAGCAACAGCTCAACTACAGTTCTATAAAGGCATCTGTGACATCTGATCCAGTTATCTCGAACGTGGCACAATCTGTAAGCAGATCAAGAGACCACACCAGATCTAACCTCTGGAGAGAAAGACTTGGAAATATCCATGCTTAGTCAGATTAATAAACCTGCAGAAAAAGTTATAAACCAGAGTAAAACTTACAGCAGCTTACAAAACACACAAAAGGGGTTCCTCTATGAACAATGTTACCCACGGATCTATTCAGAGATTCAGTCTTTCTGCTGAAGAGTAACTCTAGAAAATTGCAGTACTTTCTTTTCATGGCTTCTTCACAATTATTATTACAAAATAGCTACGAGATTCCTTCTCTGGAAAAGATTTAGAGAGGAAGAAATGCAGCGATAAAGCTGAAAGATGGCACACAGATAAAAGATTGACATGAGACTCCCCAGCTGTACTCACTGCAGCTGTTTTCCTAACACAACACAGAGCATCTGTGAGCATCAGTGGCCAGTGGATGCTGCACTGTGTTCCCTGTGCGCTGCTAAAACTCACAGAATTGCAGAATCATCCAAGTTGGCAAAGCCCCTCAGGATCACCAAGTCCAACCTAGAACCCTACTCTACAAGATTCACCTTAAACCGTATCCTTAAGCACCACATCCAAACCACCCTTAAACACATCCAGGGTGGGTGACTCCATCACCTCCCTGGGCAGCTCATTCCAGTCTCTGACCACTCTCTCCATGAAAAACTTTTTCCTAACATCCAATCTAAATCTACACAGCCTCAGCTTGAGGCCATTCCCCCTTGTTCTATCTCCAACTACCTGTGAGAATAGCCCAGCAGCAACCTCTCTGCAACATCCCTTCAGGTAGTTGTAGACAGCATTTAGGTCTCCTCTCAGCCTCCTCACACACAAATCTATTTGCCTACCAACCCTAATCAGCAATCTCAGACATGAAAACCATAAAAGAGTTTGTCCCTTCACATCATCAGTAGTAAAATTTAAATGGCTATAAGCCCTGGTTTGTCTTCAGTTAGAAACACACCACTGATGAAACAGTTTCAAAGCTCATTTAGAATCACAGAATGGTTTAGGTTGGAAGAGACCTTAAAGATCATCCAGTTCCAACCCTCCACCATAGGCAGGGACATCTCCCACTAGGTCAGGTTGCTCAAGACCTCATCCAGCCTGGCCTTGAACATGTCCAGGGAGAGAGCAGCCATAACCTCCCTGGGCAACCTGTTCCAGTGCCTTGCCACCCTCACTGTGAAGAGAGCCAGCCTGCACAGGTTGTGTCTTGTGCTGATCACATACCCATGAAAGCACCTTCCTTTTCCCAGCTGCTTCAAATTCTTCACAAAAGGCAGTTTCTCTCCCTTATTACTACATCATTGTGGCAACTGTACTATTAAACCAGCAGTTTAGTACAACACTGAAGAGTGCCTCTCCTTTCAAGCTTTCTAGGGCTAGGATGCAAGACACTAATGAACAAGCTTAACTTCTATGGTTCTAGTGTCATGATTTTGCTCTGTGCAGTTCCAGGCAAAAATATGCACTGCAGCTAACTGACTATAAGAAGCCTGAAGTTTTGTTTTCACAAAAACAGGCATGGTGGGGAGAAAAATGTATTCATAAGAATAGTTTGCCCAAGGGAAGCACCAGTACATACTCAAGTCAGTGGTACTGAACAGATCTGCATATACACCAACACTGTGATTTGTAATCCATGTAAGTCAGCCAAAAGACTGCACTAAAATCCTGTAAGTCAAGCCCACGTGGACTGCTGAAGTATTCATTTGCTTTCATGTCATGGAGAATGCTTTGGGTTAGCAGCATGAACACTACTAACTGGACTTCTCTGTCTAGGACTGCTGGATCATCATAGCCAGTGGTGTTGAAGATGACAAAGTGTCGCTGGTTCCAAACAGAGTTGTTCCTCACATCTTCTCTCAAAAGCTGGTCTACATATTCCAGTTCATTGTCCCATAATTTGAACTCCTATGGAAAAGGGAAGGAAGAGAGAACATCACAAGTTCAGTTTTGGGGGTTTGTTTGCATGTAGGTATGTATTTATTCCTTTTGCTCCTAAGTTCTCTGAACACTGGACACAGAGACTTCTTCAAAGTAAACACAAAGTTCCAAGAAAAACAAAGAAGCATGCATTAGGAGCACAGGGCATAAAATTCACACACCTAACAGTAAGAAGCCAATGACAGGCCTTTTTGACCTTGCTTCCTAAAAAGGCAAGTTTAGAGTAAATGCCCGTCACATCAATATGCAGTTTGTTTCTTAAGGCTGAAGGAAGAACAACAACTGCAAATTGTATTTGAGAAGCAGAACTCTACAAGCTGAGCAGATCACTCAGATCATCAAGACCTCTGTGGATGCCATACCTGAATAACCCACTGTCTGTGTTGCCAGGCGTGGTAGTTTTTGGCATCTTGGTTAAGAATGTCAGCTATGAACTCAAGCTCTTGGGATGGATCCTGCAGCCACTCCACCAACACCCGTCTGTGATGCCTGGAGGCAGGAGAAGGAAACTGTTTTTAAAACAGTGTAAAATTCTTCTGTGAATGTGTGGTCTGCATTAAAACAGCATGTACCAACTGTACTACTTAGAAAACAAAGAAACAAACAAAATCCCTAGATAAATACTTCAAAGTATACCAAAGCATTTAACTTGGCTCTGAGAAACATATGATGTATACTTACACTACAGCAAATCTCAACTACGCACACATGTTGGCCAAACACCTCCTTTTAAACAGGTTATGTTTACTTGAGGTAAAATAATATATTTCCATTTTTAACATCTAGCAGAATAAAACTCTCCAGTAAAATGCAATGCTACAGGCTTAGGGAGAAGCATCTGGAAAGCTGCCTGGCAGGGAAGGACCTGGTGGTGTTGGCTGACAGCTGGCTTAACGTGAGCCAGGTGAACACAAGCTTGGGAGGGCGAACAGCATCCTGGTCCGCGTCAGAAATTACATGACCAGCAGCAGCACGGAAGTGATCGTGCCCCTACACTAAGCACTGGCAAGACTGCACCCTGAGTGTGTCCAGCAGATCAAGGGAGATTCCCCTCTCCCTCTACTCTGCCCTGCTGAGACCTTGTATTGAGTACTGCATTCACTTTTGGGCTCCCCAGTTCAAGAGGGACAGGGATCTGCTGGAGAATGTCCAAGGGAGGGCTACAAGGATGCTGAGGGGACTGGAGCACTGCCTGATGAGGAGAGGCTGAGTGACCTCGGGCTGCTTAGTCTGGAGAAGACTGAAAGGGGATTGAATCAATGTTTATAACTCTCTGAGGGCTGGGGGTCAGAAGTGGGGGGACAGGCTCTGTTCACTTGCTCCCTGGGATAGGACAAGGAGCAATGGATGGAAGCTGCAGCACAGGAGGTTCCAGCTCAACACAAGTTGGAACTTCTTACTGTAAGGGTCCCGGAGCACTTGCACAGGCTGCCCAGAGAGGTTATGAAGTCTCCTTCTCTTGAGACTTTCAAAGCCTGTCTGGATGTGTTCCTCTGTGATTTGTGCTAGATTCTGCTCTGGCACAGGGGTTGGACTCGATGATCTCCTTGGATCCCTTCCAACTCCTACCATTCTGTTACCCAGTGTTGGGCACTACAGTATACAGAAGCAACTGAAGTGCCGGATGGGGTACAGAGAAGGGCATAGCTGGTGAAGGGTTTGGAGAGCATGTCTTATGAACAAAGGCTGAGGGAGCTGGGATTGTTTAGCCTGAAGAACAGGAGACTGAAAGGAGACCTTGCTGCTCTTTGCAGCCACCTGAAAGGAGGTTGTAGTGAGGCCAGTGTTCCTTCTCCCAAGGAACTAATGACAGGACAAGAGGCAACAGCTTCAAACTGCACCAGGGGAGGCTTAGATTCGGTAACAGCAAGAATTTCTTCACTGAAAGAGTGGTGAGGCATTGGAACAGATTGCCCAAAGACATAGTGGAGTTACTGTCCCTGGCGGTGCTAAAAAAAATTAGCAGATGTGGCATTCTGAGACATGGTCTCAGTGGTGATGGAAATGTTGGGTAGAAGGTTGAACCTGATGACCTTAGAGGTCTTTTCTAACCTTAGTGATTCTACATAATCTCTACATCAACAACAGTGGTGCTGGTTTTGGCTATTCCCCTTCACTTGGGAAAAGCCCAACAAGAGGTATCCAAACTCCTTGAGCAAATACAACAAAAAATATCGTTTATATGTGGGGTTTTTTTTTGTTTGTTTGTTTGCCCTTTCACAAGTTTGTTTTTTTATTTTTCAACCTGTCAGACTTACTTTGACACTTTGAATGTGGAAATCAAAGGAAAACAAAACCTTTTTTAATTTGTCATAATAGCATCTTCAGAATGAAACTGCTAAAGAGGACTTTGGCTGTGATGCTGATGTTGCTCAGCTTAACTCCTTCACTACTGCTGCTGCACTAGATGCAGGGAGTAAACTTTTTACCTTCCAGGAACAACAATCACAGCTTACTCTTGACAGTTTAGAAAACAAAAACCATCTGCAAAAAAACCTTAGGAACCGAAAAGCAAAGATGGTTTTACCAGACTTGGTAGTTCTTTGGCTGATCTTCAATGATAGCTGTAATATATTTAAGTTCCTCATGGAGATCCTTTCCCAGAGACTGCAGCAGAACTCTCCGGAAATGCCTGTGTAAAAAAAGTCAAGCATTCAAACACCACAACACATCTGTCCCAGAAGTCAGAGGAGAAGATAGAAGAACTTTTGTTCAAAATTCTAATCAACATTGACTTTTAAAGGAATTTAAGAAGCTGAACCATACATCCGTTTCTGTTACAATTATCCAACAGTGGAGAACTGGAATGTAACTGGTTTAAAACAGTTATGTTATCTAAGATCACAGCAATGCTGTTTCACATTAACCTCTTTCCACTTGCAGTAGTCTTATCATCACTGAAACTTAAATAATGTGGACTTTCCAGCTCCCTGCAAGCTAGTGGGAAAAAAAAACCCCATACAAGAGGTGCTTTGTTAGCATTCAAAAAATAACTGGTCGCATTCTCAGTATCAGAAACTGATTAATCATTACCTAAACGAACCTGACAGATCATAGAATGGTTTAGGTTGGAAGTGACCTCAAAGCTCATCCTGTTCCAACACCCCGCCATAGGCAGAGACACTTCCCACTAGAACAGGTCACTGAAGGCCTCATCCAGCCTGGCCTTGAACACCTCCAGGCAAGGAGCAGCCACAGCATCTCTGGGCAACCTGTGCCAGTCTCACCACCCTCACTGCAAAGAATTCCCTCCTAACATCCAATTTAAATCTCCCCTCTAATTGCTTAAACCTCCTTGTCCTCCTTGTCCTGTCATTACAAGACCTTGTAAATAGTCCCTCCCGCTTCAGATACTGGAAGGCCACTCCAAGGTCTCCTTGTAGCATCTTCTCCAGACTGAAGAGCCCAAACTCTTGCAGCCAGATCTTCTACAATACACCATTTCATTATTACCCAGCAGCAAATTGGAGTTATCATGCTTTTATGCATGTCAGCTGAGGGCACCTTCAGCATTTGTCAAGGCCCGCATTATCAGGTAGGTTACCTAACTTTAAACAGAAAAGGGTTTTGGGTTTTTTTCTTTTGTGGCTAATTCTGCATTGATTGATAATACCTCAAAGCCAAATGAATGTAAACCACCACTTCAAAAAGAGATACAGAAGACACTGAACAAAGGATTTCTTTAGCAGTTCAGTGGAGGTCCACACTACTCCTCCATGCTGACACAACTACTCATGCCTTGAATAGTCTAATAAAATTATTAAAAGACCTGAGAAAAGCCTTTGACACTGTCCCACACCACATCCTGCTCTCCAATCTGGTGACACATGGGCTTGGGGAGTGGAGCACCAGATGGATAAAGAACTGGTTTGATGGCCACACCCAAAGAGTGGCTGTCAATGGCTCCAGGTCCCAGTGGAGGCAGTGACAAGTGGAGTCCCTCAGGGATCAGTCTTGGGACCAATCTTGTTCGAAATAGAATCATAGAATGGTTTAGGTTGGAAGAGACCTCAAAGATCATCCAGTTCCAACCCCCTGCCACAGGCAGGGACACCTCCCACTAGATCAGGACGCTCAAGACCTCATCCAGCCTGGCCTTGAACACATCCAGGGAGGGAGCAGACACAACCTCCCTGGGCAACCTGTTCCAGTGCCTCACCACCCTCACTGTGAAGAATTTCTTCCTAACATCCCGTTCAAATCTCCCCTCTGCCAATTTGAACCCATTCCCCCTCGTCCTGTCATTACAAGACCTTGTGAACAGTCCCTCCCCAGCCCTCCTGTAGGCCCCCCTCAGATACTGGTAGGCTGCTATAAGGTCTCCC
>VWZI01021838.1:33382-103022 GCA_013396835.1 Psilopogon haemacephalus | reverse complement strand
CCCACCTGGAGTAGTGCATCCAGTGCTGGAGCCCCTGGGACAAGAGGGATGTGCAGATGCTGGAGGTGTGCAGAGTAGGGCCCCGAGGATGCTCAGAGGGCTGCAGCAGCTCTGCTGGGAGCACAGCCAGGCTGGAGGGCAGGGATGGCATTCAGAGGGACCTGGACAGGCTGCAGAGGTGGGCACAAACCAAGACAAAGGGGAACTCCCTAACTGGCTCAGGCTTCCCAGAGAGGTTTTGGAGTCTCCTTTTCTGGTGCCTTTTAAGGATGTGTTCCTGTGTGACCTGAGCCAGATTGTCTGGTTTGGATAAAGAAATTTGAACAGAAATCACATAAAAATTGACCACGGTATGCTCTGAACAAGACTTTACAGGAGATAATTGAGTTTTACAAATCAGCCTTAATGACTTCTTGTACATTCATCTGGCAGCATTACTCAGCTACTGGTAAAAGAACAGGAATGGGCATGCAGATCTGCTTGGGGAGCAGCCTGGCAACCTGCTTCACATCCACATAAATCCAATGCCTCAGAGAGAGAACAGCCACAGCAGGGTAGGGATGGGTGAGATGGTGGTGGAAGCCTGATCCCTGGAAGTCTTTAAGGCCAGGCTGGATGTGGCTCTGGGCCACCTGATCTGGTGTGAGGTGGCCCTGCCCATGGCACGGGGTTGGTTCTAGATGATGCTCAAGGTCCCTTCCAGCCCTGGCAATTCTGTGGCTCTATGAATTGTGTAACCACTCAAGTCACAGAATCATGGAATCACAGGATGGTAGGGGTCAGAAGGGACCTCCAGAGATCAAGTCCAGTCCCCCTGCTACAGCAGGATCACCTGGGGAAGGTCACACAGGAACACATCCAGACAGAGATGCAAAGGCTCCAGACAAGGAGACTCCACAACCTCTTTGGGCAGCCTGTGCCAGGCCTCTGGGACCCTCACACTCAAGAAGTTCTTCCTCATGTTGAGCTACAACTTCTTGTGCTGCAGTTCCCATCCCTTGTCCTATGGCAGGGCACAAGTGAGCAGAGGCTGTCCCTGTGCCTTCCTTGCTGAGCCCCAGCCCTCAGCTCTTGATAGGCATTTGTTAAGTATTAGATTTATTAGATTAGATCATTTTTTTTTCTACTGTTTTTGAAGACCTTAGAGCCTCCATTTAAAATTGTTTCTTGTCTGCTGGAAGAGACCAGCAGGGCTTAAGCATATCACTTAGAGCCTTTGATTTTCCTTGCTGAATTCTGACAGCCTGCAAAAAGCAGACCCAAAAAGCAAGAGAGACGTGTCAAGCATGTGGTTATCAAGGGAGCTATTTACACTGCAACACCTCTCAGGTGAGGTTTTAATCTTGGTTCTGCATCCTTTTCAGGTGTTGATTCAATAGCTCTGATGCCAGATCTGGGTGTGGATTATCATAGTGTTATCATTTGTCCCACGGTGCCTAGGGGCAGGACAAGAGAAAATGGGTTCAAACTGGCAGAGGGGAGATTTGAACAGGATGTTAGGAAGAAATTCTTCACAGTGAGGGTGGCGAGGCACTGGCACAGGTTGCTTAGGGAGGTTGTGGCTGCTCCCTCTCTGGATGTGTTCAAGGCCAGATTGGCTGAGGACTTGAGTGACCTGTTCTAGTGGGAGGTGTCTCTGCCTATGGCACAGAGGGGTTGGAACTGGCTGAGCTCTGAGGTCCCTTCCAACCTAAACCATTGCTGCCCTTCTCTGGACACCTTCCAGCACCTCAACATCTCTCTTGAATTGAGGGGCCCAGATCTGGACACAGCACTCAAGGTGTGGCCTGAGCAGTGCTGAGTGCAGGGGCAGAAGGACTGCCCTTGTCCTGCTGACCCAGGCCAGAACTGGAGCAGTGGGGCAGCTTTACTCACAGAGTATGATCAGTCAGTGGACGGTGCTTTATTTCCCCAGGGTAGAGCTCTGCTCCTCTTCCAAGCTCCCACTTGAAGGTGTTTGTGGTATGGCTGAATTCAGGTGCTGTTGTCTGTTCCAAGGCTGGTTGGTACAATCCACACAGGTTTTTGTCTTCAAAGTTGCAAACTTCCATAGCTTTAGAGATGAAGAGTGAACACTTCATGTTCATAGAAACATCACAAGTTAGAAACTGATCTCACAGAATCATGGGAATCACTTCAGATTGAAGAAGCCCTTTAGGATCATCCAGTCCAACTCTTCTCTAAGTCTTCCAAGGCTGGGGCTGAACCCATCCCTGAGCACCACAGCTCTGTCTCTTTTCAACGTCTCTAGGGATGGGGATTCAACTATCTCCCTGGGGAGGCAGTTCAGGTGGTTGAGAACCTTTTCAGGGAAAAAGTGTCTTCTAAGACCCAACATAAACCTCCCCTGGGGCAACTTGAGGCTGCTTGCTTTTGTCATCTCACTTGTTACTAGGGATTAGAAGCCAACCCCCATCTGACTCCCACCTGCTTTCAGGAGTTTTAAAGAGCAATGAGGTCTCTCCTCCACCTCCTCCAGACAAAATACCTCCAGCTCCCTCAGCTGCTCCTCCCCAGCCCCTTCAGCAGCTCTGTTGCCCTTCTCTGGACCCTCCCCAGCACCTCAGTGTCTTTCTTGGGGTGAGGCCCCAGAACTGAACTCAGTACTCGTGAACGTGAGTTTAGAATAAACAATTTGGCAGCGAAAAGATTCAGTGTGTAGCACCCATGAATATTTCTACACTACTAATATGCAATTTTTTTTCCTCTACAGAGAAGAGATCAAATAGTATTTTTTTTCCATTAGGCAAATTCTAATTTGGGAAATATGCCAAATCCTTGCACCTCAGGAGGGCCTTTGGGTGTTCTGAACAGTTTTCAGGCCACAGTTTGTTGTGTGTTGTAGGCTGACATGCATGTGGAATTCTCCAGCTATGAAATCAGCCAGCTGCTGGATCATTCCTGCTGCAGTCCAACAGAAGGATGACTTCAGCAACTCATTGCACCTTGGGTACAAAAATCCATGACCAAAACTCTTAAAACCCAAATCAGCATTTCAAGCACTCCCTAGGACACCTGAAAGCCAGATACTAATGCAGCTCATTGGTATTGGGAGTCAAATGTTGAATGCTTCTCTTGAAGGGCCTGGAGCAGTTGGGGGTGAGCAGGGGCTGAGGGAGCTGGGGGGGTGCAGGCTGCAGCAGAGGAGCCTGAGGGCAGAGCTCATTGCTCTCTGCAGCTGCCTGCAGGGAGGGGGCAGTGAGGAGGGGGCAGCCTCTGCTCCTTGGGGGCAAGGCACAGGAGCAGAGGAAATGCTTTGGAGCTGCCCCAGGGGAGGCTCAGGCTGGATGGGAGCAACTCTTTGTGGCCTGGGAGGCTTCTGCAGCATTGGAATGGTCTGCCCAGGGCAGTGCTGCAGTGCCCATGGCTGGAGGTGTTCCAGCAGCCTGTGGAGCTGTGCTTAGGGACATGGTTTGGTGCTGAGCCTGCAGTGCCTGGTGGAGGCTTGGGCTGGGGGAGCTTGGAGGGCTCTGCCAACTGGATCTTCCCTGTGACTCTGTGAGTAACAGATATGCAGCTGTCTGTGCAACCAGGCAAGAAAACTCAGCTCACTACCTTGCCCCTGTCACAGTGTAAGCCCTTGTAAGAATGGCACTTCCACTATAAGAGTGGGGAAAAAGCTCATAGAATCATGAAATCCTCTAATGGTTTGGGTTGGAAATGACCTTAAAGCATCATAGATTCATAGAACTGTTTAGAGGACCTTAAAGATCATCCAGTTCCAACCCCCCAGCCATGGGCAGGGACACTTCCCACCAGCCCAGGTTGCTCAAGGCCTTCTTCTACCCTGGCCATGAACACCTACAGGAAGGGGGCATCCTCCATGGACAACCTGTTCCAGTGCTTCACCAACTTCACTGGGAAGAATTTCTTCCTAATCTCCAGCCTGAATCTTCCCACTCCCATTTCTGCTCTGACCATTTCTTCTCCTGTATATCTTCCTAAGTAATTTTCTGCCCAGAACTTCAACATAGCATATTACAATCAGCTCTGAATGATTGCTGTAAGGATTGTGCAAGGAAACAAGGGGACAGAGTGGCTGAGAGCAGCCAGGCAGAGAGGGACCTGTGGGTACTGTTTGACAGGTGACCATGAGCCAGCAGTGTGCCCAGGTGGGCAGCAGAGCCAATGGCATCCTGGGCTGGAGCAGGAGCAGTGTGGGCAGCAGGAGCAGGGCAGTCCTTGTGCCCCTGTGCTCAGCACTGCTCAGCACACACCTTGAGTGCTGTGTCCAGCTCTGGGCCCCTCAGTTCAAGAGAGATGTTGAGGTGCTGGAAGGTGTTGAGAGAAGGGCAGCAAGGCTGGGGAGGGGCCTGGAACACAGCCCCAAGAGGAGAGGCTGAGGGAGCTGGGGGTGTGCAGCCTGCAGAAGAGGAGGCTCAGGGCAGAGCTCTTTGCTCTCTGCAGCTCCCTGAAGGGAGGTTGTGGCCAGGTGGGGTTGGGCTCTGCTGCCCGGCACCCAGGGACAGAAGAAGAGGACACAGCCTGAAGCTGTGGCAGGGCAGGTTGAGGCTGGATGTGAGGAGGAAGTTGTTGGCAGAGAGAGTGATTGGCATTGGAATGGGCTGCCCAGGGAGGTGGTGGAGTCCCCATCTCTGGAGGTGTTTAAGAGGAGGCTGCATGAGGCACTTGGTGCCGTGGCTTAGTTAATTGATGGTGTTAGGTGCTAGGTTGGACTCCATGATCTCAAAGGTCTTTCTAACCTGCTTAATTCTGTGACTGAATCATTCTGTGAGAAGACCTTTAAGATCATGGAGCCCAACCATTATTTAACCCTTCCAAGCCTTGGACTGCCTGGGGAGGTGGTGGAGTCCCCATCCCTGGAGATGTTCAAGAGGAGGCTTCATGAGGCACTTGGTGCCATGGCTTAGTTAATGAGAAGGTGTTAGGTGATAGGTTGGATTTGATGATCTCAGAGGTCTTTTCCAACCTGTGATGCTGTCAGTTTATTTCTCACCTATGAAGCCCAGATGCTTGCATAGCTGTGGTACCTCCTACAGTAACAAAAACCTCAGAGTGAATCAGGGGAATGTTCCTGATGCTTTGGTGTTTTGAGGCTTTGGTTTTTTGGGTTTTTTGGTGGTTTTTTTTTTTGTGGTTGTGGGTTGTTTTTTTTAGGGGGGGTGGGGTGGTGTGCTTTTTTTTTCCCCCCACAGAGGCTAAAACTGGTAGACCAAGGAGGAAGGGAGTTTTGATTTATAGCTTGCCTAGCTGCAGCAAGGAAGCAAACCACAGCTGCTGTGCTATCACCAGTTACCCAGAGAAAGATTTGTGCTGTTTCCCAGGGATGATGAGTACCATATACAAAGTGTTTGCTCCCCCTTTTCCAACGTGCTTTCTAAACCTCACGTTTCAAATGCCACTAAGCAAGATAACACCTTCCTGAGAAGCCATTTCTGCCCTCACTCAGGACGTATTTCCCTGCTATCCCAGCCCTGCCACCTCAGGGCTAGATTGCCAGCACTGCTGCAGTGATTGGGAGACTCCAGGCACAGCAAATATATCAAGGTGGCTCCTCCAGCAGTATTTATCTCTCTGAGATGGAGAGGGTGTTTGCAAAGATGATGTAAACTTCTGAAGGAGAGAGAAAGGGGTGGGGGGGAGGAAAAGTCTATAAGTCTATCCAAAGGGCTCTGCATTTATTTATTCTTCAGGGAAGAACTTCAACAGTTGCTTGGTTGTTTTTCACACTAGAGGAAATTACCCAGTGGTGGTTATACATAGAATTTATGACTGCACACTATAGAATCTATGCTTACACATTATAGAATCTATGATTACACATTATAAAATCCATGATTCTATGGTTATAAATCAGTTTCTTTTTTTTGTTTTTTTTTCCCCCAGGGGTATGCCCACTCAAAGGGAGCCTAATGTGAATTTGCTCTCAGCCTTGAGAGAGGAGATTGAATTCTCACAGTGTGTTTGGATCTCCTCGGCCAGAAGAGTTTGGCTTGCAAAGGCTGACGAGGTCACTGCCTGCAGCTGCCTGTGCCCCTCATTAACCAGGCTGGGGGCAGTCAGATTTTCAAGTGCTGTGCTTTAAGACAAGCCAGAATCATTGTCACTGTCTACTGACATCCGAGAATCATTGGAACTGTTGTGGTTGGAAAAGCCCTTTAAGATCACCCAGCCCAACCACTCTAACAAGGCTGAGCCTCAGCACCACAGTTCTGCATTTCTGAAACACCTCCAGGGATGGGGATTCAACCACCTCCCTGGGCAGCCTGTGCCGGGGGTTGAAAACCCTTTCAAGGAAGAATTTTCTTCTCATCTCCAACCTAAACCTCCTCAGAGCATGAACTGCTGCAGTTCAGAGGCAAGTGACAAATGTCTTAGACCTATGAGGAGAGACTGAGACAGTTGGGGCTGTTCAGTCTGGAGAGGAGAAGGCTCCCAGGTGACCTTATTGTGGCCTTGCAGTATCTGAAGGGGGCCTACAAAAAAAATCTGGGGAGGGACTTTTTAGGCTGTCAGTTAGTGATAGGACTGGGGAGAATGGAACAAAGCTAGAAATGGGTAGATTCAGACTGGATGTGAGGACAAAGTTCTTCACCATGAGGGTGCTGAGACACTGGAAAAAGTTGCCCAGGGAGGTGGTGGAAGCTTCATCCCTGGAGGTGTTTAATGCCAGGCTGGGTGAGACTAGACAACCTTATCTAGAGTGAGGTGTCCCTGCTCATGGCAGGGGGGCTGGAGCTAAACAATCCTTGTTCCAACTCTGACTGATTTTCTGATGCTATGATACAGTGATGCTGTCCATTATCCCAGTTCAACTGTTCTCATCTGGCTGTCAAAGCTCTTGGAATCTAAAGGCTGGATCTTCTGTGTGGAGTAGATTGAATTTCACAATCATTGTGGCTGCTGTCGATGCAAACACTTTGTACAGGAAAAACAAAACAAAACAAAACAAAACAAAAGGACCAAACCCCCCCCCCAAAACCAACCAAAAAACCCAACAAACCCACATCCACTGAAATAGTTAAGCACTAGATCCAAGTCTCCCCAAATGTTCCCCCCAAAGATGAGCAGGGAAAGTTACTCTCTTCCAGACTGGGCTAGTGAAGATTTATAAAAATTAAATATGCCACAGGTCATTTAATCTGAGAAACAGGGCTTGGAAGGGTTAAATAATGCTTGGGCTCCATGATCTTAGAGGTCTTCTCACAGAATGATTCAGTCACAGAATTAAGCAGGTTTAGAAAGATCTTTGAGATCATGGAGTCCAACCTAGCACCTAACACCATCAATTAACTAAGCCATGGCACCAAGTGCCTCATGCAGCCTCCTCTTGAACATCTCCAGGGATGGGGACTCCACCACCTCCCTGGGCAGCCCATTCCAATGCCAATCACTCTCTCTGCCAACAACTTCCTCCTCACATCCAGCCTCAACCTGCCCTGCCACAGCTTCAGGCTGTGTCCCCTCCTTCTGTCCCTGGGTGCCTGGCAGCAGAGCCCAACCCCACCTTGCCACAACCTCCCTTTAGGTAGCTGCAGAGAGCAATGAGCTCTGCCCTGAGCCTCCTCTTCTGCAGGCTGCACACCCCCAGCTCCCTCAGCCTCTCCTTTTGGGGCTGTGCTCCAGGACCCTCCCCAGCCTTGCTGCCCTTCTCTCAACACCTTCCTGTACCTCAACATCTCTCTTGAACTGAGGGGCCCAAAAACTGGACACAGCACTCAAGGTGTGTGCTGAGCAGTGCTGAGCACAGGGGCAAAAGGACTGCCCTGCTCCTGCTGCCCACACTGCTGCTTTTCCAAGCAAAACGATTCTATGAACTATGTTGACTTTAACAATTCATCTTCCATGTCCCCTCTGTCACCTGGCAACTTAGGATTCCTTCTTCCCCCATTGCAGCAGTAGAGTTGAACTGGAATATTGTGGGAATGTGAAATAATGAGGAGCCTGGCCTTGGTTCACACAGTTGAGGCAAACAATCTAGTACAGGTTTCTGATTCTCAGAACATGGCAGCTGCCTCCCACAGGGAAGCAAGAGACATTTAGAGGGATCTGGACAGGCTGGAGAGGTGGGCCCAGGCCAGCCTCATGAAATTCAACAAGGCCAAGTGTAAGGTCCTGCACTTGGGTTGGTGCAATCCCAAGAACACCTGCAGGCTGGGTGGGGAATGGCTGAGAGCAGCCCTGAGGAAAAGGACCTGGGGGTCTGGGTGGATGAGAAGCTCAACATGAGCCTGCAGTGTGCACACACAGCCCAGACATCAACTGTGTGCTGGGCTGCAGCAAGAGAGGCATTGCCAGCAGGGCAAGGGAGGGGATTGTGCCCCTTTACTCTGCTCTCATCAGACCCCACCTGGAGTACTGTTTGCAGTTCTGGAGCCCCCAGCACAGGAAGGACATGGAACTGCTGGAAAGAGTCCAGAGGAGGGCCACAAAGATGATCAGAGGGCTGCAGTAGCTCTGCTATGAGGACAGGCTGAGAGAGTTGGGGCTTTTCAGCNGGGAATGGGTTCAAACTGGCAGAGGGGAGATTGGAATGGGATGTTAGGAGAAAGTTCTTCAGAGTGAGGGTGGTGAGACACTGGCACAGGTTGCCCAGGGAGGTTGTGTCTGCTCCCTCTCTGGATGTGTTCAAGGCCAGGCTGGATGAGGTCTTGAGCGACCTGTTCTAGTGGGAGGTGTCCCTGCCTATGGCACAGGGGGGCTGGTTCTGGATGATCTTTGAGGTCTGTTCCAACCTAAACCATTCTATGATGCTATGAAACACCTGGTTAGAGGATAACAGCTTATCATGCATATTAATGAGTGGGGCTGGGCTTAATTATGCCCAACCAATCAGTATGCTTCTGATTAGCATGGACATCATGCAGAAAGCTCATGTTACCAATCAGAATGAAGCACATCGTTTTAGTTTGTTAAGAACCCACTATTAAAGCATTATCCCTTTGCTAGTAAAGGCTTTGACTTTCTCCATCATATTGGTGTGCTTGTGTCGTTCCATCCCTGCATGATAGGATGAACCCAGCAGAATGTTAAGTCTGAAACAGCTCCTTAGAAGGCAGAAAGTGCACAACATCTCAGATTCCCACATGAGGAGCAAAACTGTGTGGTTTGGTTTCTTTTTTTTCCTGAGGAAAATCACATCAAAAGTAGCCTCTGGATGCTAGCACCAACCCCAGAGTAGCTAAAGCCACAGGTTGAACAGCCACAAACTCCTATGGCAGCAAAGTAGAAGGCTTAGCACACTCACCACAAGCTGATTCATCAGAGCTGTCAGGGCAGTCAGGTCTAAAATCACACTTCTGGATCATCTGAATGCAGCCTCCAGAGGCTCTGCAGACAAACTCCTGCTCGGTGCAGTTGTTGGTGGGGAGCGTGGCAGGGGCTGAAGTTCCTGGTGCTGCTGTAGAGATGGTTGGCAAGTTCCCTTTCCAAAAGAAACCAGTGAAATATTGAAAGATGGCACTGAGCCTTTTCTAGTTAGGTAATAGGAGGGTAAAACAATCCTGGAACACGCTGCCCAGGGGGATTGTGGAGTCTCCCTCTCTGGAGATATTCCAGAGCTGCCTGGATGTGTTCCTGTGTGATCTGCTCTGGGTGATGCTGCTCTGGCAGGGGGGTTGGACTGGATGAGCTTTGGAGGTCCATTCCAGTGATGCTGCTCTGGCAGGGGGATTGGACTGGATGAGCTTTGGAGATCCCTTCCAGTCTCTGACATTCTGTGACTTCTCCCCTTGCCACTTCCACCCTCTACTAAGGGTACAGCTTTACTGGAAACATGCCTGGACAACCAAGTTCAATGATTGAAATACTGCACAGCAGGACTGGAATTGAAGGTTTCCTCAGTGGAAAGGTGATGCCAACCACCACTCACCCAGTCCTCAACATCTGCAGGACTGATATCAACAGGGATCAGGATAGGTCGGGGACTGACCTGTTGGAAGGCAGCAAAGGGGAAAAGGACCTGAGGGTCCTACTGGATATGGAGGTTGAGCATGAGCCAGCAATGTGCTCTGGTGGCCAGCAGGGCCAGTGCCATTCTGGGGTGCATTAGAAGGGCTGTAGGTAGTAGGTCAAGAGAGGTTCTCCTGCCCCTCCACTCTGCCCTGCTGAGGCCACAGCTGGAGTGCTGTGGCCAGTTCTGGGGCCCCCCAGTTCAAGAGAGAAACAGAACTGCTGGAAAGAATCCAGCACAGAGGCACAAAGATGCTGAAGGGAATGGAAGAGCTCTGTTAGGAGAAGAGCCTGAGGGAACTGGGGCTGTGCTGCTGGCACAGGAGGAGCCTGAGAGGTGACCTCAGCAATGCTGCTAAAGATGCAAAGGTGAGTGGCAGGAGGCTGGAGCCAGGCTCTGCTGGGTGATGCCCAGGGACAGCACAAGGGCACTGGTGGAAGCTGAGGCAGAGGAAGTTCCATGGAAACATGAGGAGGAATCTTTTCCCTGTGAGGGTGCCAGAGCCCTGGCACAGGCTGCCCAGGGGGGTTGTGGAGTCTCCCTCTCTTCCAGAGCTGCCTGGATGTGTTCCTGTGTGATCTGCTCTGGGTGATGCTGCTGTGGCAGGGGGGTTGGACTGGATGAGCTTTGGAGGTTCCCTTCCAGCTCCTCACATTCTTTGATTCTTTACACCTCTTACCTGTCTTCCAAATTTAGATCAAGGCAAGGAGCCATTTCAAAACAGCAATGCCATGGGGACACTGGCAGAAAAATCACAACCCCCTAATTTGCCTGTGAAGCAAGGCTGGCAGATTATTGTGACTGCAGGAGGGAGGTGGGCATCATGTCACTTTCTGCCAAGTGGCTGTGAAAATTCCTGATGAAACTTCTCCCCTCAGAATTCCATCACTGCAAAAAAATAATTCTGAGGCCATCACCTTGCTCCAACTTTCCTTTATGTTTCATTCAAAAATCACAGTTTGGGTTGGAAGGGACCTTAATGATCATTTAGTTACAGCCCTCCTTACTGTAAGCCAGGACACCTTCCACCAGACCAAGTTGCTCAAGGCTTCATCCAACCTGGCCTTGAACACCTCCAAGGAGGGAGCATCCTCAACAGAATCACAGAACAGATATTTTTTTATCTGTACACACACCTGGCTGGAAGATACCTTCAAGCTCATCCAGTCCACACTTCCACCCAGCACTGAAGGGTCAAAACTAAACTATGTCCCTAAGCACCAGCTCCACATGAGCTTTAAGGTCCCTTTCAAACTAAACCATTCTATGAGTCTACGATGCTTTAAGGTCAATTCCAACCCAAACTATTCAAGGATTTGATGATTCTATGGACTTCTCCCCATTTCTTAGAGTGGACTTCCCATTCTTGCAAGGGGATACACTGTGATGGGGGCAAAGTAGTGAGCTGAGCTGCTCAGGGATCACAAAGTGGAGGTGGGGAGATTAAGATTGGATGTGAGGAGGAAGTTCTTCACCATGAGAGTGGTGAGAGGCTGGAATGGGTTGCCCCTGCAGGGAGGTGTTTGGGGCCAGATCCCTGAAGGTGTTTTTGGCCAGGCTGGCAGAGGCCGTGGGCAGCCTGCTCTAGGGTAGGGTGTCCCTGGGCATGGCAGGGGGGTTGGGACTGCCTGATCCTTGTGGTTCCTGCAACTCTTACTGATTCTATGACTATATCACCACATGCCTTTGTAAAAAGGCTATCTTTGGTTACCCAGCAGGCTCCCTTCAGATAGCAGACAGCTGCTCTAAGGTCTCCCTGGAGCCTTCTATTTTTTCAGGATTAACAACCCCTGCTTAACAACCCTGACTGATTCTATGATTAAAAGTGAGGCACAAACAGCTGCATATCTGTTACTCTCAGAGTCACAGAACACAGCCAGTTGACAGAGCCCTCTAAGCTCACCCAGCCCAAGCCTCCATCCAGCACCAAACCATGTCCCTAAGCACAGCTCCACAGGCTGCTGGAACACCTCCAACCATGGGCACTGCAGCACTGCCCTGGGCAGACCATTCCAATGCTGCAGAAGCCTCCCAGGCCACAAAGAGTTGCTCCCATCCAGCCTGAGTCTCCCCTGGGGCAGCTCTGAAGCATTTCCTCTGCTCCTGTGCCTTGCCCCCAAGGAGCAGAGGCTGCCCCCTCCTCACTGCCCCCTCCTCACTGCCCCCTCCCTGCAGGCAGCTGCAGAGAGCAATGAGCTCTGCCCTCAGGCTCCTCTGCTGCAGCCTGCACACCCCCAGCTCCCTCAGCCCCTGCTCAGCCCCAGCTGCTCCAGGCCCTTCAAGAGAAGCATTCAGCATTTGACACCAATACCAAGGAGCTGCATTAGTACCTGCTTGCCACCGTGGAGAAGAGGCTGCCCCCTCCTTGCTCCAACCTTTCAAATCAATTGCCTTTGGTTTTCCTCCTTCTCTTCCCTGCACCGTTCTTCAGGCTCACTGTCAGCTCTTGAGAACCTTTGATATCATTGCCCAGGAAAAGACTTTTCATTCTCTAAGTCCTTCTTTAACTGCAATCTTTAATGAAATTCCTGTGCACCATGTACCTGAGCAATACACCTGAGTTAATTAAGAAGGACATGTGAAGACTTTTTATATCAAATATGTCTGGGACACAAAGAAGTCTTTTTTTTTCCCCTCCTGAGGGCTGAAGCACTAAGAGTGATAATAAATTCACCAGGAGCAAGAACCATTTCTGTTTCATAAGGCAGAAAGCACATCTAGGACATCCAATGAATTATTCTCCAGTCTAATAAATTCTACTCCCATAATATCCTGGGACTCAAATAAAAGACTGAGAGGAAGGAACCTTTTGAAGCAATCATTTCAAGATATAATAAACGTTACCTACAACTCTTAATAACAGCAAGGACCTTGTGGGTCAAGAAAATTCTAAATTCAAGATGAGGAGGCTCCCAGGGGACTTTCTTGTGGCCTTCCAGCATCTGAAGGGGGCTACAAAAGTGGAGAGGGACTTTTGAGGCTATCAGGGAGTGCCAAGACTGGGGGGAACAGAGCAAAGCTGTAGGTGGGGAGATTGAGGCTGGAGGTGAGGAGGAAGTTGTTGAGCATGAGAGTGGTGAGAGGCTGGAATGGGTTGCCCCTGCAGGGAGGTGTTTGGGGCCAGATCCCTGGAGGTGTTTTTGTCCAGGCTGGCAGAGGCTGTGGGCAGCCTGCTCTAGGGTAGGGTGTCCCTGGGCATGGCAGGGGGGTTGGAACTGGCTGCTCCTTGTGGTCCCTTCCAACCCTGACTGATTCTAGGATTCTAAGTAAAACAGTGGCAGTACTCTTAATATTGAAAGTGCTTTCAAAACGTAGAGAACAAAAAACCTGTCTCCTTTTCAGCTCTGGCCACCACTACACTGAAAAGTTTTTGTTTCATCTTCCTACACAAATCAAGCTGCTGTATTCTTAGCTGGGAACTCTGAAATCCTCACCCTCTATACTTTCTAATTTGCTGCTTCTTTCTAAGTATTTTTTTTTTTCTCTCTTGTTTTAAAGGACATTAGGATGCTCTGATTATATTAAGTTGCTTTTTTCTTTCTTTAAGTAACAGCCATTGTAGATTAACTGAGTATCCACCAAACCTCTTTACATGCAAAAAAAGAACACAGAGACCAAGCTGGTGGCAGTACTGATCTGCAGGAGGGTAGGGAGGCTGTATGGAGGGACTTGGATAGATTGGAGCCATGGCCAATGGTAATGGGATGAGCTTCTACAAAGCCAAATAGCAGCTCCTGCACTTGGCCACAACAACCCCAAGCAGTGCTGCAAGCTTGGGGCAGTGCAGCTGGAAACTGCCTGCAGAAAGGGCCCTGGGGGCTGTCATGGGCAAGCAGCTGAAGAGGAGGCAGCAGTGTGCCCAGGTGGGCAAGAAAGCCAAAGGCATCCTGGCTGGCAGCAGAAATGCTGTGTCCAGCAGCAGCAGGGAGGGGATTGTCCCCTTGGGCTCTGCTCTGGGCAGGACACAGCTGGAGGGTTGTGTTCAGCTTTGGGCACCTCAAGACAAGAGAGATGTGGAGGTGCTGGAGCCAGTGCAGAGGAGGGCAGGGAAGCTGGGAAGGGGCTGGAGAGGAAATGTGTGAGGAGAGGCTGAAGGAGCTGGGGATGGTTAGTGTGAAAGAGAGGAGGCTGAGGGCAGAGCTCATGGCTGTCTGCAGCTGCCTGAGAGGAGGTTGTGGAGAGGTTGGTGCTGGGCTCTGCTCATGAGTAATTCCTGATAGAACAAGGGGGAATGGCCTCAGGAAGTACCTGGGTAGGTTTAGACTGGATATTAGGGAATTTTTTTTCATGGAAAGAGTGGTCAGAGACTGGAATGAGCTGCCCAGGGAGGTGGTGGAATCACCAACCCTGGATGTGGTCATTTGGCTGTGGTGCTTGGGGCTATGGTTTAGGCTGCACCTTGCAGAGCAGGGATGTGGTTGGACTTGGTGATCCTCAGGGGCCAAGCTGAAAGTTTCTGTGATTGCAGGACAGAATCAATGTTGAACACTACAGAAACTGAGTAAGATGTGAAGCAATTAGCTGCAGAAGAAATCCACCAGACATCCCTTGGCTACTCCTAGTAGACCTAATTACCTCTGCAATAAATATTTGGAGCAGCAGAATAAAATGCATCTGCATTAGGGTAGTTTAGAGCTAGTGCTAGGATACTAATCTTCAGACACTGCTCCCAATTGCTTGCTGCTCTCCAGCTTTATTACACCATACATCAAGTGCCACACCACCTCAGACACTCTAATGGCTGCTGCAGCCAACACCAGTCCTCCTAAAGTCCCTTCTGGGATGAAGGGAGGAGTCTGGAATCTGGAGCGTGGAAGTGCATGAATTTTGGGATTTGAGACCTCACAGTTCTGCAGACTCTGTGCTACCCTGGGCAGCAATGACTGCTGAGGACAGGTTGCTCCATCACCTGAACTGCTGCTGGAGTGATGGGCACAGGAAAAGCAATAGGATTTCTTGGAGTGGAATCACAGAAGGGACCTCCAGAGGTCATCCAGTCCAACCCCCCTGACAGAGCAGGACCACATAGGCTGGGTCACACAAGAACACATCCAGATGGGCTGGGAAAGTCTCCAGAGGAGGAGACTCCACAACCTCTCTGGGCAGCCTGCTCCAGGGCTGCAGCATCCTCACACCTCATATTGAGGTGGAACTTCTTTTGTTCCAGTTTGAACCCACAACCCTCTTCCTATGACTGGGTGCCACTGAAAAGAGCCTGGCTACATCCTCCTGGCACCCACCCAGCAGATTTGCAGGCATTGATAAGGTCCCCTCTCAGCCTTCTCTTCTCAGCCTTTCCTCATAAGAGAGGTGCTCCAGTCTCTCCATCACTCTCACAGCACCTGTTGGCCTCTCTCCAGCAGCAGGGGAGGCAGATAGCTGTACCAGGAGAGCAGCTTGTTTATATACAGGTCACTTTCTGTTTCCTCCTAGGGATCAAGAACTCCAAAAGTTACCTTACTGAGGGTCTTTTCTGAACCTTACATGCACAAGACATGCACAATTTCCTGGCCTGGATCAGGAGCAGTGTGGCCAGCAGGACCAGGGAGGTTATTCTGCTCCTGTACTCTGCACTGGTCAGGCCACACTTTGAGTGCTGTGTCCAGTTCTGAACCCCTCAATTCAAGAGAGATGTTGAGGTGCTGGAAGGTGTCCAGAGAAGGGCAGCAAGGCTGAGGAGAGGCCTGGAGCACAGCCCCAAGAGGAGAGGCTGAGGGAGCTGGGGGTGTGCAGCCTGCAGAAGAGGAGGCTCAGGGCAGAGCTCATTGCTCTCTGCAGCTACCTGAAGGGAGGTTGTAGCCAGCTGGGGTTGGGCTCTGCTGCCAGGCATCCAGGGACAGAAGGAGAGGACACAGCCTGAAGCTGTGGCAGGGCAGGCTGAGGCTGGATGTTTGGAGGAAGTTCTGCACAGAGAGAGTGATTGGCATTGGAATGGGCTGCCCAGGGAGGTGGTGGAGTCCCCATCCCTGGAGGTGTTGAAGCAAAGCCTGGATGGACACTGAGTGCCATTGGCTAGGGCTGGGTGCTAGGTTGGACTGGATGAGCCTGGAGGTCTCTTCCAACCTGGCTGATTCTACTCTGCTCTGGATCAGGGGGGGGCTGTGCAGAGTCTGGATCTTCTTGTCAGGCACAAGTCAAATCTGAGATGGTTTTTGCTTTCCCAGTAGCAGTATTTGCATGCAACAGCAAAGGCTCAGCTAGGAGATAGTCACTTCTACTTTCTTCTTACCTTGGTAAAGAGTACAGCCTAGAAAGGAAAGGTCATCAAGTCCAATGTCTCCAGTGAAACCATCTCCTACGGTGCCTTTCACCAAGATCTAGGGAAACAAGAATCACAGAAGGATTTTTCTTCAGTGTGCAGTAGACTTTCAGTTCTCATTAGCATCTCCCATCAGTTGCTAGAGGACTCATTTACCACATTTCACACTTTACACGGAGCTAAATCTCTTCCAGGGAAAACATTCTGTTTAGTGGCACTCGGTGGAAGAGGCTAATTATGATCAGCTTCCACTGGTGGCCATGCTAATGACAGTGAATTGCAGCAGAATGGTTGGCTCCACAGTTGTGTGAAGCCACTAAAATGCCACTGTGGTGTAAAATGATGGCAGGGCATTAGCATAAGTGGCACATTAGGATTAGCTCCTCTGGTACTTCTTGCAAAAATATTAATCATCACCATTTACAACAACCTTCCTGTCGAATCAATTAGGTGCCCCCAGCCAAATCCCACTGTCAGGGAAACAATTAAGTAGGTTAGAGAAAAACATTCCACTGTTTCTGTCAATGCTGCACACACAGGATCCTCATTTCTGCTTAGGAAGAAGTTGTTGGCAGAGAGAGTGATTTGCATTAGAATGGGCTGCCCAGAGAGGTGGTGGAGTCCCCATCCCTGGAGGTGTTGAAGCAAAGCCTGGATGGGCACTGAGTGCCATTGGCTAGGGCTGGGTGCTAGGTTGGGCTGGATGAGCTTGGAGGTCTCCTCCAACCTGGCTGATTCTGGGATTCTCTAAGTTGTTCAGCTCACAGTCAGCTCAAAGCAAGCAGAAAAGGGCACATAAGCTAACGCTGAGCAACTACTGGGAGGTGACCCTGCCTGTGGCACTGGGGGGTTGGATTGGCTAGGGCTGGGTGCTAGGTTGGGCTGGATGAGGTTGAAGGTCTCTTCCAACCTGCCTGATTCCATGAAGGAAGAGGTTAGGATTTCACAGAATGCTTTGGGTTGGACCTTTAAAGGTCATCTAGTCCAACCTATCACCCAGCCCTAGCCAACCAACTAGAGCATGGCATTAAGTGTCCCATCCCTTCAGTCAGCAGGGACATTATGGGAGGTGGTTTGACCTCTCACTTTGCTCTTGTAAGACCCTACCTGGAATCCTGGGTCTGGCTTTGGAGCCACCACATGGAGGACGTGGAACTGTTAGAGAGGGTTCAGAGGAGGTCACAAAGAAGATTGGAGGGCTGGAGCAGCTCTAGTATGAAGATAGGCTGAGACAGTTGGGGTTGCTCAGTCTACAGAGGAGAAGGTTCCAGAGAGACCTTAGGGCAGCCTTCAAGTAATTTCTCCTCACACTCAGGTGGAATCTCCTGGTCTCCATCTTGTACCCATTGTTCCTTGTCCTGTCCTTGGGCTCCACCACACAGAGCCTGGCACCTTCATCCTGACCCCCAGCCCTCAGCTATTGATAGACACTGATCAGATCCCTCTCAGCCTTCTCTGCTCCAGACTAAAACAACTCCAGGGCTCTCAGCCTTTCTTCACCACAGAGATGTTCCAGTCCCTTCAGCATCCTCAGCCTCTGTTGGATTCTCCCCAGTAGTTGCCTGTTGCTCTTGAATTGGGGAGCCCCAACCTGGACGCAGTATTGCAGGTGTGGTCTCAGAAAGGCAGAGTAGAGGGGCAGGAGAACCTCCCTAGCCCTGCTGGACACACATTTCTTGCTCCTCATGGCCACGAGGGCACATTGCTGTGCCATGGGGAACTTGCTGCCATGGGCTTGTGCTGTGCTCTGCTGGATGTTAAATACTTATGTCCTGTGAAGAAAATGTGGTTTTTGAAGTGCATTCTGTTCTTTTCTTTTCCAGAAAGATGACTGAAGAATTTTAACATCCCTCTTATGAAGAAAGGCTGGAGGACCTGGGGCTTTTTAGCTATGGGGGCATCTTAGCAATGCTTCTGAATACTTAAGGGCTGGGTGCCAGGAGGATGGGGGTCAGTGGTGCCCAGAGACAGCACAAACCTGAAGGTAAGAAGTTCCATCTAAAGCTGAGGAGGAACTTCTGTGCATTGAGGCTGTGTGATAGAGCACAGGAACAGGCTGTCCAGAGAGGTGGTGGAATCTCCATCTCTGGAGTCATTCCATACCCACACCTGGATACTCTCTAATGCAGCCTCCTCTATGTGATCCTACTCTCTCAGGTGGTTGGGGTCTTGATGACCTCCAGAGGTCCCTTCCAACCCCTATTATTCTGTGGCCCTGTAAGCAGTTAGTGCAGGAGGTTCTTGCCCCATAGGTCCCTGTGCCCACCTCCACAGCCACATTCACAGAGTGTGAGGCCATCCTTATGGATGATCTTCCACCAAGCTTTCCCAGAACAAGGGGTAATTGTCACAAACAGGAACATGAGAAGTTCCATCTGAACATGAGAAGGAACTTCTTTACTGGAAGGATGACAGGGCACTGGAATGGGTTGCCCAGAGAGGTTGTAGAGTCTCCGTGGAGACATTCAAAACCAAGTTTTGCAGGGTTTTAAGTCAAGCAAACTGCTGCCATCCTTATTTATCATCTTCCACCAAACTTCACCTGGAAAAAGTAGCTCACCTGAACCTTAAGAATTAATCCTTTTACTAGGGGGATCAAAATATCCCAAGACAGAAGGGGCAGAACAGAGTTCTGCAGGGGTAATTTGACTCAGAAGTCTTCTTTATTGATGTAATGACCACAGAATCATAGAATGGTTTAGGTTGGAAGGGAGCTCAAAGTTCATCCAGTCCCAACCCCCCTGTGCCATAGGCAGGGACACCTCCCACTAGAACAGGTCACCCAAGGCCTCATCTAATTTGGCCTTGAACATCTCCCTGGGCAACCTGTGCCAGTGTCTCACCACCCTTACTGCAGACAACTTCCTCCTAACATCCACTCTCAATCTCCCCTCTGCCACTTCAAACCCATTCCTCCTCATCTTGGCTTTACAAGACCTTGTCAACAGTCCCTCCCCAGCCCTCTTCAGATACTGGAAGGCTACTGTAAGGTCTCCTGGAAGCCTCCTCTCCACCAGGCTGCAGAGCCCAAACTCTCTCAGCCTGGCATCTTTGCTGCCAGAGCTCTGGGAGTTACTCTGGGAAGACCACAGTGCCCATTTCCACTTTGCCTCTAAGTAAAGCCACTTTCTGTAGAGTAAGAGTGCTCTGTAGCAGTCCAGGGCTCACTTCAAGAACTGAAGATTATGGCAGAAGCATCACACTTCATTCAACCTGAAGAATCATACAGAATGGGCTGGGTTGGAAGGGACCTCCAAAGCTCATCTAGTCCAACAACCTCTGCACTCAGCAGGGACATCCTCACTTAGATCAGTTTCAATCTCCCATCTGCCACTTCAAACCCATTCCTCCTCCTCCTCCTGTCATTACAAGACCTTGTCAATAGTCCCTCCCCAGCTCTCCTGGAGGCTCTCTTCAGATACTGGGATGATGATGATGGTGATGATTGTATAACTTCAGATCTCCTCACCCAAATGCTGCTTTTTAGTTTATTGGTGTGCTTAATTGAGGAGTCTGATGCTTCATCAGCTTTGATCGCATTCTGTGCTTTTGTGCTCCACAACCTCCCTGGGCAACCTGTGCCAGTGTCTCACCCCCTTCACTCCAAACAACTTCCTCTTCACATTCAGTTTCAATCTCCTTTCTGCCAGTTCAAACCCATTCCTCCTCCTCCTCCTGTCATTACAAGACCTTGTCACCAGTGCCTCCCCAGCTCTCCTGGAGGCTCCCTTTGGATACTGGAATTATGATGATGGTGATGATTGGATAACTTCAGATCTCCTCACCCAAATGCTGCTTTTCAGTTTATTTGTGTGCTTCATTGAGGAGTCTGATGCTTCATCAGCTTTGCACCCATTCTGTGCTTTTGTGCTCCACAACCTCCCTGGGCAACCTGTGCCAGTGTCTCACCACCTTCACTGCAAACAACTTCCTCTTCACATTCAGTTTCAATCTCCTTTCTGCCAGTTCAAACCCATTCCTCCTCCTCCTCCTGTCATTACAAGACCTTGTCAATAGTCCCTCCCCAGCTCTCCTGGAGGCTCTCTTCAGATACTGGAATGATGATGATGGTGATGATTGTATAACTTCAGATCTCCTCACCCAAATGCTGCTTTTTAGTTTATTGGTGTGCTTAATTGAGGAGTCTGATGCTTCATCATCTAGAATCAACTCAGTCAGAAAGACAGAACATGTCAGAGGGACTTAAAACTGAAAATAGGACCAGTTGGTGTGGCAGGGCAGAAATTAGTCTCTCTGCAGGTGCAGTTAAGCATTGACCACTTAATTTGCCTGCTGAAATCCTGCAAACTTCATAAGCTATTATTAAATAACCTCCAGGGAGCTCGTCTACCATGAAGCTCATTTCACATCTCATTTATTATCTGAATGAGGATAAATAGTTCCCAATTTCTCCTGTTTGGAGAACTCTGGAGGTACAGGTTGGATGAGATCTATAAAGGTAGCCAAAGCTGATCTACATTTTTATAGAAGGGGGAGATAAAAGAAAACTCCTTGGAAAGCAAAATGTGTTACAATGACATGCAGAAGAGTACTGTTCCCCCTTAAGATTTGGACCAAATTAGGTTTTTCACAGAATCACTGAATGTTAGGGGTTAGCAGGGACCTCCAGAGATCATCCAGGCCTATCCCCCTGCCAGAGTAGCATCACCCAGAGCAGGATACATAGGAACACATCCAGGTGGGTTTGAAATATTTCCACAGAAGGAGGCCCCACAACCTCTCTGGGCAGCCTGCTCCAGTGTTTTGTCACCCTCGCAATGAAGAAGTTTCCCCTCCTGTTCTCCTGGCACCTCCTCTGCTCCAGCTTGCCCCCAGTGCCCCTTGTGCTGCCCTTGGCCACAGTCTGGCTGTGTCCTCCCCACACTGCCCTGAACATCTTGAGCACAGCACTGAGGGCAGCCCTCAGGCTCCTCTGCTGCCAGCTCCCAGCCCCAGCTCCCTCAGCCTGGCCTCCCAGGGAGATGTTCACTGCCTGCAGCAGCCTGGGGGCTCTGGGCTGGAATTATCATAAAATGGTTTGGTTTGGGACGTTAAAGCTCATCCAGTTCCAACCTCATGCCATGGGCAGGGAGAGCTCTTACCAGATAAGGTTGCTCAAGGTCACATCAGCCTGACTTGGAAATACTGTGAAGTAGGTGAACTTTATTAAGAATGTCTTTGGAATGGACCCAAGGCTTCCTCTAGAACAGACAACTCACAGCTGGTAGGGACTGAGCTTCCAATGTGACTCTCTAAATTGAGACACTCAGTGACTATCACTGGAAGGGGTAGGTGATCCTGTTCTGGTAGGATGATCTTTCAAGGTCCCTTCCAGCCTCTAACATTCTGTGATTCTATCATGTTGCAGCAAAGTCAAAGGAAGTCTTCCTAAAGGAAGACGCACGGAAGCATGGAATTGATTTAGCTGGAAAAGACCTCTGAGTCCAACTATCAAACTAAGATCATCCTAGCTACTAAACCATGTCCTCAAGTGCCATCTCCACACTCTTCTTGAACACCTCCATGACATTGACTCCAGCACCACCCTGGGCAGCCTATTCCAGTGCCTGACCACTCTTGCAGGAAAGAAGGGTAAGGGAACCTTAGCAGTTCTCAAAGTTGTTTCCCACTCTCATCTAGAATTTGCAACAAGGAATGCCTCCCAGCTCAGCACTGGGTAGCTACAACAGGTTCTGTGAGCTGAGGATCTTAGGAGAGAGATAGCATGTGGAAAACCCTGAGGATTTTTAGAATTTAGAAGGACAACCAAAAAAACCTAAATAAAATCAAAGCTAACCAGACACAGAATGACAGAAACATTCAGGTTGCAAAAGTCCCTCAGGATCACCAAGTCCAACCACTATCCTTATTCTACAAGGTTCACTTCCAGACCATAGCCCCAAGCATCACATCCAAACCACCTTCAAACACCTCCAGGGTTGGTGACTCCACCACCTCCGTGGGCTGCACATTCCAATCCCTGATCACTCTTGCTGGGAAAAAAAATTCCCTAATGTCCAGTCCAACCCTGCCCTGCTGCAGCTTGAGGCCATTCCCCTTTGTTCTGTGTCCAGTCACCTGTAAGCAGAGCTCAACATCAACCTCTCCACAACCTCCTCTCAGGCAGCTGCAGACAGCCATGAGCTCTGCCCTCAGCCTCCTCTCTCTCACACTAACCATCCCCAGCTCCTTCAGCCTCTCCTCACAAGAGATCCTCAGCATCACCAAGTCCAACCACTGACCCTACCCTACAAGGTTCACCCTAAACCATAGCCCCAAATGACTTTTGAATGCATCCAGGGTTGGGGACTCCACCACCTCCCAGGGCAGCACATTCCAGTCCCTGACCACTCTTGCTGGGAAAAAAAATTCCCTAATGTCTAGTCCAACCCTGCCCTGCTGCAGCTTGAGGCCATTCCCCTTTGTTCTATCAGAAATTACTCATGAGCAGAGCCCAGCACCAACCTCTCCACAACCTCCTCTCAGACAGCTGCAGACAGCCATGAGCTCTGCCCTCAGCCTCCTCTCTCTCACACTAACCATCCCCAGCTCCTTCAGCCTCTCCTCACAAGTTTTATTCTCCAGCTCTTCCCCACCTTCCTTACCCTCCTCTTATTGAGCTTTTCTACCTTGCAGATGCTGCAGGAGAAATCCCTCATAGTACCTGACCTAAGTACTGTACAAAACACCTGAGTTAATCCTTTGTGATGCATTCATAACACACAGCAAAGTGCCCCAATCGAATTCCTTTACACGAGGAGGTCTGAAACGAGACTGCTCAGCACTGACACTTGGGTTGCTCAGCCTGAGCAAGAGATGCTCTTTTCCTCCAAAGAGGATAGATTTTCTCCCCAACTAAAAACTGCAGTTTGATCCATCAGTGTGGTACAACCTAAAGAAAATACTGCATGCTAGCACATTTCCAAAGGAAGCTGTTTTCAGGCATATCAATGATCATTTTCTGGCCAGTGGGCAGGCAGGGGGAATTCATCCCTCCTCTGACAGCCTTAAGGTTCATTAACTTGCCCGTGGTAAACACATCACAGAGTGAAAGACAAATAACAGATACATTTCTTAAAGAGACGAGAGAGTGAGTCAAGATTTGCAGCTGTACATAGAGTATTCATATATGTCTGAAAATGATATTGAATATTTATATATATATATGTGTATTTAGCATTGATATATAATTATGTATCTATTTGATATGGCAATTTATGTGTATTTTTTGTATGGCTATTTATTTACTTGGTCTTGAGATTTAGCTATATATTTGACCTCGATCTCTATTCACTTGGTCTTGATATTTATTTATTTATTTGGTCATCATATTTATTGATTTAGTCTTGATATTTATTTATTTGGTATTGATATTTATTCATTTGCTCTTGACATTTATTTATTTGGTCTTGATATTGATTCGGTCTTCATATTTATTCATTTGCTCTCAAAATTTAATTAATTATTTATTTATTTTTCGTATTTGTTTATTTAGTCTTGATACTTATGTATCCATTTAGTATTGGTATTTATTCATTTGGTATTGGTATGAACTTAATTATTCATTTGGTATTGACAAGTATTTATTCATTTGGTCTTGACATTTATTTATTTATTTGGTCTTAATATTTATTGATTTGCTCTTGATATTTATTTATTTAGCCTTAATATTTATTTGGTCTTCATATTTATTCATTTGCTCTTGATATGCATTTAATTACTTATTTGGTCTTAATATTTATTTATTTGGTCATGATATTTAGGTATTCATTTGGTATAGGTATTTATTCATTTGCTATAGGTATTTATTAATTTGGTATAGGTATTTATTCATTAGGTATTGATAAGTATTTATTTCTTCATTTGGTCTTGATATTTATTTATTTATTTGGTCTTAATATTTATTTATTTGGTCATGATATGTATTTAATTATTTGGTCTTAATATTTATTCAGTCTTCATATTTATTCATTTGCTCTCGATATTTATTTCATTATTTATTTGTCCTTAATACTTATTGATTTGGTCTTGATATTCATTCATTCACTTAGTCACGGTATTTATTTGTTCACTGGGTACTGGCATTTTTTTGTTAATTGAGTGTTGGTATTTTTTTCTTCATTGGGTGTTGACTGAGTACTAATTTGGTATTGATCATTGGGTCCAATCAGCATTGGCTACACCAAGGAAAGATCCTGCCTGACAAACCTGGTGAACAGGTCACAACATGAATAGCTGAGGGGCAGCAACTGCTGGCATTGACCTGGAGCTGAGCAAAGCCTTTGGCACTGTCCCACACCAGATCCAGGTCTCCAAGCTGGTGACACATGGGTGTGATGGGTGCAGCACCAGATGGATACAGAACTGGCTTGATGGCCACAGCCAAAGAGTGGCTGCCAATGGCTCCATGGCCCAGGGGAAGCAGTGCCAAGTGGAGTCCCTCAGGGATCAGTCCTAAGACAGAGGCAAGACAGAGGCATTGAGTGCAGCCTCAGCAAGTTTGCTGAGCACCCCAAGCTGTGTGGTGCAGCAGCCAGGCTGGAGGGCAGGGATGGCATCCAGAGGGAGCTGGGCAGGCTGCAGAGGTGGGCACAAGCCAAGCTCAGGAGGTTCAACAAGGCCAAGGGCAAGGTCCTGCAGCTGGGTGGAGGCAATGGCAAGCAGCAATGCAGGCTGGGCAGTGCCTGGCTGGAGAGCAGCCCTGAGGAGAGGGACTTGGGGGTGCTGGTGGAGGAGAAGCTGAAGATGAGGCAGCAGTGTGCACTTGCAGGGCAGAAAGGCAAGCAGAGGCTGGGCTGCAGCAGGAGCAGTGTGGGCAGCAGGGCCAGGGAGGGGATTCTGCCCCTCTGCTGTGCTCTGCTGAGAGCCCACCTGGAGTAGTGCATCCAGTGCTGGAGCCCCTGGGACAAGAGGGATGTGGAGATGCTGGAGGTGTGCAGAGAAGGGCCCCGAGGATGCTGAGAGGGCTGCAGCAGCTCTGCTGTGAGCACAGCCTGAAAGAGTTGGGGCTGTGCAGGCTGCAGAAGAGGAGGCTCCCAGGGGACCTTCTGGTGGCCTTGCAGGATCTAAAGGGGACTACAGAAAAGCTGGGGAGGGACGTTTTAGAGTGTCAGGGAGTTCCAGGACTGGGGGGAATGAGCAAAGCTGGAGGTGAGGACATTGATGCTGGAGGTGAGGAGGAAGTTGTTGAGCATGAGAGTGGTGAGAGGCTGGAGTGGGTTGCCCCTGCAGGGAGGTGTTTGGGGCCAGATCCCTGGAGGTGTTTTTGTCCAGGCTGGCAGAGGCTGTGGGCAGCCTGCTCTAGGGTAGGGTGTCCCTGGGCATGGCAGGGGGGTTGGAACTGGCTGCTCCTTGTGGTGCCTTCCAACCCTGACTGATTCTAGGATTCTATGAATATGTATTTAATTATTCATTTGTTATTGCTAAGTATTTAATTACTCATTTGGCATTGATATTTCTTTGTTCATTTGGCATTGATATTTAATTATTCATACATTTATTTATTTATGTATTTTGTCTTCACATTTGTCTCAGTCTTTCACACTGATGTGGTTTTTTTTTTTTCCTGGTACTACATAACTAGAGCAAGATGGAGCCCTAGAAAGTGAGGCAGAGAAGAGGATATTACTTTTAGCAGTCTTTTTCTCCAGAATGAATCAAATTCTTGCCAAGCTGCAGGGCAGCAGATTCAGAGGTGTTTGTTTCCCCATGTGCTGTAAAAAGAACCCCAGCAGCCACCTTCTATACCACATGTTCCTGCTAAAAACATTAAAATCATATATAATACAATAGAATCATAGAATGGTTTAGGTTGGAAGAGACCTCAAACATCATCCAGTTCCAACCCCCCTGTGCCATAGGCAGGGACACCTCCCACTAAATCAGGATGCTCAAGACCTCATCCAGCCTGGCCTTGAACACCTCCAGGGAGGGAGCAGCCACAACCTCCCTGGGCAAAATCAAGTGTTTTAGGAGGAAAAAACCAAAAGTAAATCAAGATTTGAGACATATTATATTTCTTCAGGAAACCTCCTCCATGTCTGTTTCAGAAGAGATTTGATCTGACAGGCACAGAGAACCTCGGGATTGCACAGTCATTTGTATGTTTGTGGTCTTCTAGAACGCAGCAAAAAAGCTGCCCTGGGGGTGCAGGGAGGGAGAGAAGCTGGACAGGAGGCAGCAGTGGAACAGCAATGCATCACAGAAAGCCAAGGACAGCCTGGGCTGCACCCAAAGCAGCATGGCCAGAGATGGAGAGAGGAGATCAACTTCACCTGCAGGGCTGTGTCCAGCTCTGGAGACCTCAACACACATAGAACATGGACCTGACAGAGAGAGTTCCAGGGGAGGGCATAAAGATGGAGCAGGTGGCTGAAGAAACTCTGCTATGGAGACAGGCTGCAAGAACTGAGGCAGTTCTTGTCACAGCCCACCTGCAGCACTGTCTGCAGCTCTGCAGCCCCCGGCACATGCAAGTGTTGGAGCCAGTGCAGAGGAGGCTACCAAGATGCAGCTGAGAGGGCTGCAGCAGCTCTGCTCTGAGCACAGGCACAGAGAGTTGGGGCTCTGCAGCCTGCAGAAGAGAAGGCTGCCAGGACACCTTGGAGTGGCCTTGCAGGATCTGAACAGGACTACAGGAGGGCTGGGGAGGAACTATTGACAAGGTCTTGTAATGACAGGATGAGGAGGAATGGGTTTAAGCTGGCAGAGGAGAGATTGAAAGTGGATGTTAGGAGGAAGTTGTTTGCAGTGAGGGTGGTGAGACACTTGCACAGGTTGTCCAGGAAGGTCGTGGCTGCTCCCTCTCTGGAGGTGTTCAAGGTCAGGTTGGCTGAGGTCTTGAGTGACCTGTTCTAGTGGGAGGTGTCCCTGCCTATGGCACAGGGGGGTTGGAACTGGCTGAGCTTTGAGCTCCCTTTCAACCTAAACACCATTCTATGTTCAGTTGGAGAAGAGAAGGCTGCAGGGAGACCTTAAAGATGCATTTCAATATCTGAAGGGGACTTCCAGGCAGGCTGAGGAGGTACTGTTCAGAAGGGCCTGTAGGGATAGGACAAGAGGCAGGGGTTTGAAACTGGAGCAGGGCATAGTTAGGTTGGCCATGAGGAAGAAGTTCTGCACAGTGAGGGTGTGGAAAAGGTTGCCCAAGAATGCGATTGAAGCCTCATCCCCGGAGATATTCAAGGTCAGCCTTGCTGCAGCTCTGTGCAGCCTGTTCTAGCTGGAGGTGTCCCAGCTGATGGCACAGGGGTTGGACAAGATGCCCTTGGAGGGTCCCTTCCAACCCACTGCACTGTGTGGAACCTGTAAAAAAACAAAACCCAAGCACTTCACACCCTGGGAGGATCATACCTGAAACGGGTAAGAGCTGCTGATGGAGAGTGTCTGCCTGATCCATCTGTTTCCCTGATTCCCAAACTTCTGCCACAACAGCTGGCCCTTGGTGTTGCTCCCAGATCTCTGGAAGACTGCCAGTTTGTACACTTGCTTTCCAAACATGTGGTAGTGGAAGCGGAAGAGGCAGCTTCTGTTGGCAGGAGGGTTGAAGAGACGGCTGAGCAAAACCGCTTGATCCTGGAACTGGTATGGCTGAGAAGACTCCATGTAGAGGTAGTGGCCCCAGGCTGTGCCTGTGGTGTGATCCTTCAAGGGGCCTGTATTAACCGTGGGGGTTGGGCCCTGTATTCTGACCCAGTCCAAGTCATCCATGCTGTCCTGCTCCCAGTTGCATAGCCCAGTTTCAAAGTCACACTGGAGGTCAGGGTCTGAAATGGAAGCAGAAGGCACTCTCAAGTGAAAGTACTGTCAAAAGGTGGCTCTGCTTTTATCACAGAATCACAGGAGCTTCTCTCCAGAAGGCTGCAGAGCCCAAAGTCTCTCAGCTTGGCATCTTTGCTGCCAGAGCTCTGGGAGTTACTCTGGGAAGACCACAGTGCCCATTTCCACTTTCCATCTAAGTAAAGCCACTTTCTGTAGAGTAAGAGTGCTCTGTAGCAGTCCAGGGCTCACTTCAAGAACTGAAGATTATGGCAGAAGCATCACACTTCATTCAACCTGAAGAATCATACAGAATGGGCTGGGTTGGAAGGGACCTCCAAAGCTCATCTAGTCCAACAACCTCTGCACTCAGCAGGGACATCCTCAGTTTGACCAGTTTCAACCTCCCCTCTGCCACTTCAAACCCATTCCTCCTCATCCTGTCATTACAAGACCTTGTCAATAGTCCCTCCACAGCCCTCCTGGAGGCTCCCTTTGGATACTGGAAGATGATGATGGTGATAATTGTATAACTTCAGATCTCCTCGCTCAAATGCTGCTTTTCAGTTTATTTGTGTGCTTAATTGAGGAGTCTGATGCTTCATCAGCTTTGATCCCATTCTGTGCTTCTGTGCTCCACAACCTCCCTGGGCAACCTGTGCCAGTGTCTCACCACTCTCACTGCAAGCAACTTCCTCTTCACATTCAGTTTCAATCTCCTCTCTGCCACTTCAAACCCATTCTCCCTCATCCTATCATTACAAGACCTTGTCACCAGTGCCTCCCCAGCTCTCCTGGAGCCCACTTCAGATACCCGAAGGCTATTGTAAGGTCTCCTGGCAGCTTTCTCTTCACCAGGCTGCAGAGCCCCAACTCTTTCAGCCTGGCATCTTTGCTGCCAGAGCTCTGGGAGTTACTCTGGGAAAATCACAGTGCCCATTTCCAGTTTGCCTCTAAGTAAAGCCACTTTCTGTGGGGTAAGAATGCTCTGTAGCAGTTCAGGGCTCACTTCAAGAACTGAAGATTATGACAGAAGCATCACACTTCATTCAACCTGAAGAATCATACAATCACAGAATGGGCTGGGTTGGAAGGGACCTCCAAAGCTCATCCACTCCAGCCCCACCCCTGCACTCAGCAGGGACATCCTCCACTAGAGCAGGTTGTCCACAGCCCTTTCCAGCCTCATCTGGACTATCTCCAGCCATGGGGCCTCAACCACTTCCCTGGGCAACCTGTTGCAGTGTTGCAGCAGCCTCCTGCTGCAGAACTTGTTCCTCACATCCAATCTCAATCTGCTCTGCTCTAGTTTGCAGCCATTGCCCTCATCCTGTCCCTGCAGCCCTTTGCAAACAGTCTCTCTGCAGCCTTCTTGTAGCCCCTTTCAGGTACTGGAAGGCTGCTATTAAGTCTTTTTATTTTTGAAAAAAAAATATTTCTAATATAGAGATAAAAATGCTTATCTTCTCCTCCTTGCAAAAATTCTCCCCTGGAAAATAAATATACACTTGCCTGGACCAAAAAAAACCCAAAAAAAACCCCAAAACAAAAACCCAGAAAAATAAATCCTTACTGAATTACCTCCTCTTTCAATATGTATCTGGCAAACTGCAGATCACACAGGAACATATCCAGGCAGGGCTTGAATATCTCCAGAGAGGGAGACATCCATAGAAGTTTTCAAAGCCAGGCTGGCTGTGGCTCTGGACAACCTGGTCTAGTGTGAGGTGCCCTGCAGAAAAGGTTGGAACTAGATGATCCTTGAGGTCCCTTCCAATTCTGACAATTCTGTGACCAATTTTTTTCTAAGAGAAAGAAATGGGAACTGGTTGCTTAGGGATGTTGTTGAGCCTCATTCCAGCAGACATACGAGGTCAAACTTTGATGGGGCTCTAAGCAGCCTGATCTAGTCAGAGGTGTCTCTACTCACTGAAAGGGGCTTGGACAAGATGACCTTTGAGGGTCCCTTCTAACCCAAAGCAATCTCTGAATCTGAAAAAAAAATTAAAATCAGCACTTCATAACCTAGAAGAATCATCCCTGATCATCCTAGATCACCTCTGCTCACTGAAAGGGGCTCGGACAAGATGAACTTTGAGGGTCCCTTCTAACCCAAAGCAATCTCTGAATCTGAAAAAAAAAATAAAATCAGCACTTCATAACCTAGAAGGATCACCCCTGAAGGTCTGCTCCAACCTGATGCATTCTGTGTGAAATCAAATGGATCAGAGGATGCATCGGGCAGGTCTTTCTTTGCATTTGGCATAAGGTGAGCAATGTAAGGCAACACTTACCGCAGTCGTCTTCATCCGATCCATCCCCACAGTCATCCACAAGGTCACAGAGCAGCAAGCTGTCAATGCAAGCTTTGGTGTCCCTGCACCAGAACCGAGTGGGACCTTCACAGCCTGCTGCTGGAGCTGGAAGAGCACAGTCGTCAAACCTGACGTCATCGACCGCCGAGACGCCGTCGTAAACACCCAGGCTGATTTTGTCCAGAGAGAGCTGGAAGGGCTGGGGCAGGCGTCCCAGCTGCACCACTGCCTTCAGCCACTCAGCTCCCTCGCTGTAATACGTCCTCCAAAGGGCAGTAGGCTGCTTCAGCCCAGCCACCAGCAGCTGCAGCTCTGCTGCCCCGACTGACTGCCCGTAGTTATAATACCTGGAAGGACAAGAACCAGTTCAGAGTGCTGAGAGTGAGTGCAGTGGTTTAAGCAGTTCCCTGCCCCCTCTACCTTTTATAAACCCCGGATAGGACTCAGAAACACTGGAAGTTAATAAATGAAGCTTTGTATTTACAGCAATGCACACCATACAAGCAAATATTTACAAGATATAACAGGTATTTACAGATATATACAATGAAAAGGTAATACAGAAACACCACAGCCCTCCCAGAGACCAAAATCCCCCAGAGAGGATAACCAACCACCCCCTATCACCTTTCCCCCTTTCCCCAGTCTTATCTCACCACCTGTTGATGCTGCAGATAAGCTGAGGTAGATCTGCCAGGGGGGTTAGTAGTAGAAAGAAGTTAGTAGCTTTACTGAGAATTAGCTACCAAGGCAAAGGGAAAGGAGACCATGCAAGAGAAGCAGCCGCAGCCAGAGAGGTCAGAAACCATCTGGTATCTAATGTTTTGGGTACAACACTTTAAAACATTTTTTTTTTCTTTCTCAGTAAAGCTCTGGCATGAAGTGCCATACTGTGTTTGCCTCTCTCAGCCAATAGTCTAATTCCTCACTCAGATTCTCCAATTAGCTCAAACCAGCACAGTGAGGATGCAACACATCACACGGGAGGGCTGGCATCATAGAATGGGTTAGGTTGGAAGACAGCTCAAAGGTCATCCAGTTCCAAATCCCCTGTGCCATAGGCAGGGACACCTCCCACTAGATCAAGTCGCTCAAGGCCTCATCTGCTATGAGGACAGACTGAATGGAGCAAAGCTGGAGGTGGGGAGATTGAGGCTGGAGGTGAGGAGGAAGTTCTTCACCATGAGAGTGGTGAGAGGCTGGAATGGGTTGCCCCTGCAGGGAGGTGTTTGGGGCCAGATCCCTGGAGGTGTTTTTGTCCAGGCTGGCAGAGGCTGTGGGCAGCCTGCTCTAGGGTAGGGTGTCCCTGGGCATGGCAGGGGGGTTGGGACTGGCTGATCCTTGTGCTCCCTTCCAACCCTGACTGATTCTAGGATTCTATCAGCCCCAGAGAAGCAAGGTGAGATGATTCACAAGCTTGAAATTAAAGTCTTCCACACCAGAAGGACAATGTGCAGTTTGATCCACTTTGCCTGAACTTTGGACTTCGGAGCTGAGCTACTTGTGAAATGCTGCTGGTGGTTTTCAGAATGAACATAAAATGACCTAGGCAAAAGAAAACAGAGAACAACATTTCAGGATGAAGAATGGAAGTGTCACTGAGGAGCTTTAAAGCATCCACAGCTTGCAGTTAGGATCTGCTCAAAGGGCAGGTGCATGCACTCTGCTCCTCTGCCCCTCAGCTTGGCCTTCCTTACCTTCTGCTGTGCTGGAGGTGTGATCCTGGGGAGGAGCCTGCTTTTGGAAAGCAGCTGCAAGAGCACTGCTGGAGCTTCTCACCCAGTCAAACCCATCTGCACTTGCAGTTTCGCTCCAGCCACAATTGTCTCTTTCAAAGTCACACACAGCAGCTGAAAGGAAAAAGAGAGATTTGATTTCATCTCCGTACAAGACATTACCTTGTGGAAAGGTTGGTGCTGGTCTCTTCTCACAGGTAAAGAGAATCTTATCGTAGAGTGGTTTAGGTTGGAAGAGAGCTCAAAGCTCAGCCAGTTCCAACCCCCCTGTGCCATAGGCAGGGACACCTCCCACTAGAACACGTCGCTCAAAAGCCTCATCCAACCTGGCCTTGAATGCCTCCAGGGAGGTTGTGGAGCACAGAATCACCCAATGTGATCTTTGGGTGCACTCTAAAAGGTGCCCCCAAAACTACAGTCCCAAGCACCACATCCAAACGACCTTTAAACACCTCCAGGGGTGGTGACTCCACCACCTCCCTGGGCAACCTGTGCTAGTGTCTCACCACCTTTATTGCAAACAACTTCCTCCTCACATCCACTTTCAATCTCCCCTCTTCCAGTCTAAACCCATTCCTCCTTGTCCTGGCATTACCAGACCTTGTCAATAGTCCCTTCCCAGCCCTCCTGTAGCCCCCTTCAGATACTGGAAGGCTGCTCTAAGGTCTCCTGGCAGCCTTCTCCTCTCCAGGCTGCAGAGCCCCAACTCTCTCAGCCTGTCCTCATAACAGAGCTGCTGCAGCCCTCTGATGATCTTTGTGGCCTCCTCTGGACTGGCTCCAGCAGGAGTGGCCTCAAGCTGTAGCAGGGTAGAGTTAGACTGGACATTAGGAAACATTTCTTTTTCCCAGCAAGATTGGTCAGGCACTGGAATGAGCTGCCCAGGTAGGTGGTGGAGTCACCACCCCTGGAGGTGTTTAAAGGTCGTTTGGATGTGGTGCTTGGGACTGTAGTTTTGGGTGCACCTTGTAGAGTAGGGATATAGGTTTGATTTGGTGATCTTGAGGGCCTTTGCCAACCTGAATGTTTCTGTAATTCTGTGGTTACTTTGCAGTATAAAAAAGATTTTTTTTTTTTCCTATTATGTCACCAAGATATCTCTCTTACACCTGGGAAACAACAATCCCAGGGAGCAGCATAGGTTGGGGACTGACCTGTTGGAAGGCAGTGAAGGGGAAAAGCATCTGGAGGTCCTAGAGGATGGGAAGTAGATCATGAGCCAGCAATGTGCTCTGGTGGCCAGCAGGGCCAGTGCCATTCTGAGGTGCATTAGAAGGGCTGTGGTTAGTAGGTCCACAGAGGTTCTCTTGCCCTTCTACTCTGCCCTGCTGAGGCCCCATATGGAGTATTGTGTCCAGTTCTGCCCTGACCTAATTCAAGAGAGACCTCAGAGAACTACTGGAGAGAGTCCAGCACAGAGCCACAAAGATGCTGAAGGGAATGGAAGAGCTCTGTTAGGAGAAGAGCCTGAGGGAGCTGGGGCTGTGCTGCTGGCACAGGAGGAGCCTGAGAGGTGACCTCAGCAATGCTGATAAAGATGCAAAGGTGAGTGGCAGGAGGCTGGAGCCAGGCTCTGCTGGGTGATGCCCAGGGACAGCACAAGGGCAGTGGTGGAAGCTGAGGCAGAGGAAGTTCCATGGACACATAAGGAGGATTTTTTCCCTGTGTGGGTGACAAGACCTTGGAACGAACTGCCCAGGGCAGTTGTGGAGTCTCCCTCTCTGGAGATATTCCAGAGCTGCCTGGATGTGTTCCTGTGTGATCTGCTGTAGGTGATGCTGCTTTGGGAGGGAGTTTGGACTGGATGAGCTTTGGAGGTCCCTTCCAGCCCCTGACATTCTGGGAGTCTGTGAAGATTCTAGAAAGAAGCCTGGGCAAAGGGCTTGGGCAGGCAAGGTGCAAGATGGAGGTATTTGTGTTATGACAGCAGCCCCACAGGACCCACCAAGCCATTCCTACATGCAATATACTCAGCAGGACAAGTCCTTCCCTCTATGGGCACCACAGCCAGAGCACTCCAAGCAAGGAGGCACTGCAAACAGCCAGCACAGCCCCCATGTTACAGCACACAGGGCACATGGAGCAGCAGCAAAGCTTCCCTCAGCTCTGCTAGGGAACTGATGTTGGAGCCAGACCTCAAATCCCTCATTTCCTCAACCTCAGCAAGGATGTCAATGATAACAAACCTCTCCCTCAGGTTATAACAGGACTTAAATGAAATATCAGGCATTACTGAGGAACTGTGATGCTAAGAATATCTAAAAACACATCCAGCTGCACTCTTCAATCCTTCCCTTTGAAGAGCAGTGATGCCAAAATAAAGCTAAAATAAATGGAAGTGTCACGTATAGATGAAGAGAAACTACCAAAGAGGAGGTTAAACTGGAGAAAGGTCAGGTTTGCCTCACAGGCTTGTAAGGGAGAACATCACAGGGATTATTTCAAGGGGGTTTGAAAAGCAATAATTTAATAATTATGCAGACAGGCTAAAGAAAACAAATATCCATAGAATCATTGAATGGTTTAGGTTGGAAGAGACCTCAAAGCTCAGCCATAGGCAGGGACACCTCCCACTAGATCAGGACGCTCAAGTCCTCATCCAGCCTGGCCCTGAACACCTCCAGGGAGGGAGCAGCCACAACCTCCCTGGGCAACCTGTGCTAGTGTCTTACCACCCTCACTGTGAAGAACTTCCTCCTAACATCCTGTTCAAATCTCCCCTCTGCCAGTTTGAACCCATTCCCCCTCGTCCTGTCATTACAATACAGGCTGCCCGCAGTGTTCCTTGGGGTTGTTGTGACCAAAATGCAGGACCTGGCACTTGACTTTTTTAAACCTCATCTCATTGCCCCAAGCCATGAATGCAGTCTAGACAAATCTGTCTGCAGAGCCTTCCTGCCCCCCAGCAGAGCAGCACTCCCACTCAGGGTAGAGGCATCTGCAAACTTGCACATGTGGGTGCCTCAGATCTGTCTGCAGAGACTTCCTGCCCCCCAGCAGACCAGCTGCTGTTTCAGAGGAGATTTGATCTGACAGGCACAAAGAGCCTTGAGATTGCACAGTCATTTGTATGTTTGTGGTGTTTGTATGTTTGGGGGTGTGCAGTCTGCAGAAGAGGAGGCTCAGGGCAGAGCTTTTTGCTCTCGGCAGCTACCTGAAGGGAGGCTGTGGCCAGCTGGGGTTGGGCTCTGCTGCCAAGCACCCAGCAACAGAACAACACAAGAGGACACAGCCTGAAGCTGTTGCAGGGCAGGTTGAGGCTGGATGTTAGGAGGAAGTTGTTGGCAGAGAGAGTGATTGGCATTGGAATGGGCTGCCCAGGGAGGTGGTGGAGTCCCCATCCCTGGAGGTGTTCAAGAGGAGGCTGCATGAAGCACTTGGTGCCATGGCTTAGTTGATTGGCTAGGGCTGAGTGCTAGGTTAGACTGGATGAGCCTGGAGGTCTCTTCCAATCTGGCTGATTCCCTGATTCCATGATCAGGCTGGCCAGGCAGGACCTGCCTTTCCTGAACCCATGCTGAAATGCACATTTCAGAACCAAACGAAGTCTCTTGGAGAAGAGGGTTACAGAAATGCTTCTTTATCACAGACATAGAAGAGGATTTGACTCATTTCTTTTCCTTCAGGAACTATGTCACAGGAACTTTTACCATCTGTGAGAAAGAATGGCACAAAGCACTAACTGGGCCAGTTCCACTCATCGGGCTCCTAACCAGCTAAGATTTTGTGGATTATTAAGCAAAGTAACATAGAGAATCTGCAGCTCTTAACTCTACTTCCAAACAGATCATTCCAGAAATGTGGCAAAGCAAATAACCATTGAAGAGATCAAAGACAAGAGGAGTCCATGATACCTGGGGTGTTTGTGGGTCAGATCAAATGCTACTGATCAGACGTGACCAAAAGGAAAAATAAGCAGAAGGAAGAGAATTTGGGACAGCATTTTTGTAGAATAAGCTGAAGACAAAACACATCTGCAGAGATTCAAGCACCTGGGCATGATGGAAATGCCTGAAAATCCACTGCCAGAAGTGTGGAGGGAAGGCAGGGAGGGAGGGAAGGCAGGGAGGGAGGGNGCAGCGAGGGAGGGAAGGCAGCGAGGGAGGGAAGGCAGCGAGGGAGGGAAGGCAGCGAGGGAGGGAAGGCAGCGAGGGAGGGAAGGCAGCGAGGGAGGGAAGGCAGCGAGGGAGGGAAGGCAGCGAGGGAGGGAAGGCAGCGAGGGAGGGAAGGCAGCGAGGGAGGGAAGGCAGCGAGGGAGGGAAGGCAGCGAGGGAGCTGCTGTTTATTTGCTTTCTGCTTTCTGAGAAGAGGGTCTGCCATATTCCCAGGAGAGCAGCAACAAAGGATATGCCAAACCTCGGGCCCAGCTGGGTTCACCAAAAGACTCAGATAAAGAAGGTAAGTCTGAGGCCAGACTCTTTGTGTCTTGCACTTGGGTCAGAGCCAAAAGATGAAAGAAAGGATGCACCAGACCATACATTTTAACTTCAGTGTGGATGAATACACTGAGATAAAAAAAGCACCCAAGACCTCAAGCCTTTCAGTTAAATCTCAAAAACCTATTTAGCATCTAGGGATGATAGAGGGATAGAGCAAGCTGGCAGAGCCTGGGTGTAATGCACTTGGCCCTTGCTGGTTGATAACACTTCAATTAGCTCATTGTCCCACAGCCTCTCTGACTGGCACTTGGATTCAGACACATTAGCCAGAAAGCAAGCCTGGTGCAAGGGCACTTCTCTGCTTCCTGCCACACAAACTGATCTGCCTTCTCTCCTAGTATTTTGTTTTCTGCCTTTCTCCTCTTTCTTATTTTCTTATGTGCTCCCTTTTACTTTGCAGCAGACTCTGCCAGGCTGTCTTCTATTCACATGATTGATAGATTTTCTTAAGCCTTTTTTTGGTCATCCTTCCTCTGCCTTGATATTTAACCTACACTTGCCTGATGAGGAAAAGCTGAGAGCCCTGGGGCTGGTTAGTCTGGAGAGGAGAAGACTGGGAAGGGATCTGATCAATGTGCATAAATATCTGAGGGCTGGGGGTCAGGAAGGAAGGGACAGGGACAGCCTCTGCTCACTTGTGCCCTGCCACAGGACACGGGGCAATGGGGACCTCTGGAGATCTTCCAGTCCAACCTCCCTTTCAGAGGAGGACCAGAGAATCCAGCACAGGGCACACAGGAACACATCCAGACAGGGATGCAAAGGCTCCAGACAAGGAGACTCCACAACCTCTCTGGGCAGCCTGTGCCAGGCCTCTGAGACCCTTACACTCAAGAAACTTCCTCATGTTGAGCTGCAACTTCCTGTGCTGCAGTTTCCATCCCTTGCCCCTTGTGCTATAGCAGGGCACAAGTGAGCAGAGGCTGTCCCTGTGCCTTGCTTGCTGACCCCCAGCCCTTAGCTCTTGATAGACATTGCTCAGATCCCCTCTGAGCCTTCTTCTCTGCAGCCTAAGCAGCCCCAGGGCTCTCAGCCTCTCCTCCTCAGGCAGTGCTGCAGTCCCTTCAGCATCCTTGCAGCTCTTCCTTGGACTCTCTCCAGCAGAAGACTTCAAGCTCTGTATATTTAGGCTGCAAATCTTTCTAAACAGGTAAAAATCTTTGCTGCAGCCAAGAAAGATTGGATCATAGAACAAATAGAAATGAAAGCTGCAATTATTTCCTTTATCTGCTGAAAGTCAAATAGATTTGTTTTGATTGTTGGGTTGTTTTTTGTTTGTTTTTCTTTTTTAGCAACCCCTCTCAAATTTCCTAATAAAAACTATAAAGTATAAGCCTGGGGTTTGGACTGTGTTAGCACCTGGGAAGGGGCTGTCTGCTTTGTGATGCATAACACAGCGCAGTCAGGAAAGACTTTTAAGGATCTTGTCTCCAAAATTGCTGTTATTTGTGGCAATGCCAGAAACCATCACACTCTGCTTTGTAATAAAAGTGCTGCATTAAATGCTGCTCCTGGCAACTCCCTTTGCAAAGGCACCCTGACTGTTCAGCCCTGCTTGACACAGCACTGCAAAAGCAAGAGCCTCCTTTTCAAAGATGGAAAGGATCACTGAGTTCTCTCCTGCTGAGCAGGTGAGTGAAGGCATCAAAAAGGCTTCAAAACTACATATTACAGGCCCTGGAACATTGCCAAGCTCTGTTCTGACTGTACAGTGGAGAGGGACTCTGAGATCATAGAATCATATAATGGTTTAGGTTGGAAGAGACCTCAAAGATCATCCAGTTCCAACCCCCTGTGCCAGAGGCAGGGACACCTCCCACTAGATCAGGTCGCTCAAGACCTCATCCAGCCTGGCCTTGAACACCTCCAGGGAGGGAGCAGCCACAGCCTCCCTGGGCAACCTGTTCCAGTGTCTCACCACCCTCACTGGGAAGAACTTCCTCCTAACATCCTGTTCAAATCTCCCCTCTNGCATCTTTGTGGCCCTCCTCTGGACTCTCTCCAGCAGTTCCATGTCCTTCCTGTGCTGGGGGCTGCAGAGCTGCAGACAGTGCTGCAGGTGGGGTCTGAGGAGAGCAGAGTAAAGGGGCAGAATCCCCTCCCTTGCCCTGCTGGCAATGCCTCTCTTGCTGCAGCCCAGCACACAGTTGCTGTCTGGGCTGTGTGTGCACACTGTTGACTCCTGTTGAGCTTCTCCTCCACCCAGACCCCCAGATCCTTTTCCTCAGAAAAGCAAATTGAGATACAACACTTTGAGTGCTGCATCCAGTTCTGGGCCCCTCAATTCAAGAGAGATGTTGAGGTGCTGGAAGGTGTCGAGAGAAGGGCAGCAAGGCTGGGGAGGGGCCTGGAGCACAGCCCCAAGAGGAGAGGCTGAGGGAGCTGGGGGTGTGCAGCCTGCAGAAGAGGAGGCTCAGGGCAGAGCTCATTGCTCTCTGCAGCTACCTGAATGGAGGTTGTGGCCAGCTGGGGTTGGGCTCTGCTCCCAGGCAATCAGGATCAAAAAGAGGGGACACAGCCTGAAGCTGTGTCAGGGTAGGTTCAGGCTGGATGTTAGGAGGAAGTTGTTGGCAGAGAGAGTGATTGGCATTGGAATGGGCTGCCCAGGGAGGTGGTGGAGTCCTCATCCTGGAGATGTTGAAGCAAAGCCTGGATGGGCACTGAGTCCCATTGGCTAGGGCTGGGTGCTAGGTTGGACTGGATGAGCTTGGAGGTCTCTTCCAATTTGGTTCATTCTATGAACTCCCTCTACTTTCCTCTATATTAGCTTCCATAAGAGAAAACTCAGGCAGGAGTCACATCCAAAGAGAAAACATTGAGACAGTGTAAACGATATCTGTAAGCATGCCTAGGCACAGATGATTTAGTTACCAGTCCAGCTGCAGGATCCTCCTACCAAAATTCAGCCCACAAACCATCCAATTTGAACACAAGGCTGTGACCATTGCATTTTTCTCTCTCACTGCTTCTGAGCTCCAGTTGCAGGACCCCCAAAGCCTTTAAGAAGTGGCATCTCACACATCTGTGCCACAGGATTTCTACATTTCTGTAGGTGTGACACAGAGAACAAATGCAGGCTGGCTGAGGGGTGGCTCCAGAGCAGCCTGGAGGAGAAGGCCTTGGGGGTGTCAGTTGGTACCAAAAGTGCCCAGGAGGCAGCAGTGGTGGCTGCAGCCCAGAGGCAGCTGTGTGCTGGCTGCAGGCAGAGCAGGGAGAGCAGCAGCACAGGGAGGGGATTCTGCCCCTCTGCTCTGCTCTCTCAGACCTCACCTGCACCACTGCCTCCAGCTCTGGGGACCCCAGCACAAGAAGGACCTGGAGCTACTGGAGAGGGTGCAGAGGAGGTCACAAAGATGACCAAGAGGGCTAGAGAACCAAGTGTGGTGTCAGCAGTGCAGAACAGAGGGGGAGCAGAACCTGCATTCAGATTTCTCAGGTAGAAGCTAGGAGCTAACAGAGCTCAAGAAGCAGCAGACTGATGTTGTACTGCTGCTCCATGGCTGAGCCCTCACAACAGTGCTATACAACAGCAGAAACATCTAAAGCTTCAGGAAAACCTTTCTTTAAAGTCACAGTGGGGTGTACTCAGGGGGCTGGAGGACCTCCTGTGGGGACAGGCTGAGAGAGTTGGGGCTGTTCAGCCTGGAGAAGAGAAAGCTCTGGGGAGACCTTCGAGCAGTCTGCCAGTACCTGAAGGGGGCTACAGGAGTGCTAGAAAGAGACTTTTTACAAGGGCTTGGAAGTAAGAGAATGAGAAGGAATGGATTGAAGCTTGACTAGGGGAGATTTAGGTTGGAGACTGAGAAGAAATTCTTTGCAGTGAGGGTGGTGAGACACTAGCACAGGCTGCCCAGAGAGGCTGTGGATACCTCCTCCCTGGATGTGTTCAAGGCCAGGCTGGATGAGACCTTGAGATAATTACAGAATCAGTCAGAGTTAGAAAAGGCCACAGGATCATCTAGTTCTAACTCCTCTCTTCCAGTAAAATTAGTATGACTGAGTCCAAAGATGAAGAGAATGAAGGAATCACAGAAACATGTAGGTTAGCAAAGCCAGTCAGGATCTCCAAGTCCAACCTATGATCATACTCTACAAGATTCACCTTAAACCACAGAATCATAGAATCAGTCAGGGTTGGAAGGGAGCACAAGGATCAGTCAGTTCCAACCCCCCTGCCATGCCCAGGGACACCCTACCCTAGAGCAGGCTGCCCACAGCCTCTGCCAGCCTGGACAAAAACACCTCCAGGGATCTGGCCCCAGTCACATCCCTGGGCAACCCATTCCAGGCTCTCATCACTGAACAACTTCCTCCTCATGTCCAATCAGAATTTCCCCACCTTTTCAAACAACCCCTCCCAGGCCCCCAAACTCTGTGCCGTGATTCTTTGATTATTCTAGTGGGAAGTGTCCCTGCCTATGGTGGGGGGTTGGAACTGCATGATTATTAATGTCTCTTCCAACCTAAACCATTCTATGATTCTATGATTCTGTGATTCTATACTTCATGTAAATGGTGACAGACTGATAATAAGAAGTGATTTGAAATTAATGTTATATATTATGTATGTAATATAGGTAATGGGGGAGTGTTGATGGACAAGGGGATGACCATGAGCCAGCCATGTGCCCTTGTGGCAAAGAATCCTAGAATCAGTCAGGGTTGGAAGGGACCTCAAGGAGCAGTCAGTTCCAACCCCCCTGCCATGCCCAGGGACACCCTACCCTAGAGCAGGCTGCCCACAGCCTCTGCCAGCCTGGCCAAAAACACCTCCAGGGATCTGGCCCCAAACACCTCCCTGCAGGGGCAACCCATTCCAGCCTCTCACCACTCTCATGCTCAATAACTCCCTCCTCACCTTCAGCCTCAATCTCCCCACCTCCAGCTTTGCTCCATTCCCCCTAGTATTTTCACTCCCTCACGGCATCAAAAGTCCCTCCCCAGCTTTTTCTGTAGCCCCCTTCAGATCCTGGAAGGCCACAAGAAGGTCAGCTGGGAGCCTCCTCTTCTGCAGCCTGCACAGCCCCAACTCTTTCAGTCTCCATCACTTCCAGCCCAAACCACTCTATGAATCTATGACATTCTCCTCATGTTTTCTAAGTGTCATTTAGTAGGGGAGGGACCAAAGTGTGCAGGATTGTTCACGGCAGTTCTGTTCCTTTCATTTTGTGATGAATTCCTGAACCATCTTTCAGTACCTTCCAGGTTCAGATTGTATTGAGTGTAAACCTTAAGACTTCATGTTCTGCATCTGAAGAGCTACAAAATACTGCATTTGAAATAGCATTTTACACTAAAAAGCAGATAAGCAGAAGCAACCCAAAATACTGTATTTTAAAGAGCATTTTGTACTGAACAGCAAATAATCAGAAGCAACCCAAAATACTACATTTTAAACAACATTTCATACAAAATAGTAGATAATCAAAAGCCATCAAAACCAGTTTAAACAACACTTTATACTAAACAGCAAACAATCAAAAGAAATGAAACAATATTGTATTTTAATTGACATTTTACACTAAGTAGCAAGTAAGCGGAAGCAATAAGAAATAATAATCAAATATAAGAATAAAAAAATAATAGGAAGCAAATAACCAAAGAGCTTCCTTCTGGTTTTCATGCTAAGAGGGGAGTAGTTGCTACAGAACATAGAAGAGGAGGGGGGAGGAAAAAAAAAAAATAAAGGAGTGAATATAATAAAAATTAACTACTCCTCAAGAGCTTTTGCTTTTAATTACATTAAAACATTTCTGGAGTGGCGAAAGCCTGGCAGATAGGAAAAGCAAACAGTCAGAGGAGCCTTAGCAGCCTCTAAATTGTCACTCACGGCACTTGGCTTCATCCTGGCCATTGGAGCAGTCAAGAGTAAAGTCACAGAGCTTGTCGGGTGGCACACATTGTCCATCCCCACATGAGAGGTGCCCAGGCAGGCAGGGTAAAGATGAAGAATCAGCAGCTCTGAGTTCTGTTCCTCCTTAAAAAAAAAACAACAAAACAGGAAGGAAAATAAAAGTAGAAGCACAGAGGCAGAAAAAACCTGGAATGGAAGTGGAAGAAGCTGGGTTTAGATGAGACATGAAGAAGGAATTCTTCCCCGTGAGGCACTACAACAGGAAAGCTGTGGAGGCTGCAAGCCTGGAAGTGCTGAAAGCCAGGTTGGATGGGGCCTTGAGCAAGCTGCTCTAGGACAAGCTGTCTGCCTATGGACCTGGATGGTCTTTTAAAAGTCTCTCCCAACCTGACCCATTCTATGATCTCAGACTCTGTAAACAGTGACCCTAAGCAAGACCCTTTGAGCTCACTTGGATCACAACAGGCTGGGACCAGCATCCCCCTAGAGCTGAAACATCTCCCAGGGCCATAGAATGGTTCAGGGTGGAAGGGAGCTCAAAGCTCAGCCAGTTCCAACCCCCCTGTGCCATAGGCAGAGACACCTCCCACTAGAACAGGTCACTCAAGGACTCATCAAGCCTGGCCTTGAAGACCTCCAGGGAGGCTGTGGAGCGCAGAACCTCCTTCTGTGGAGGTTCTGCACTCCAATGTCTCACCACCCTCACTGCAAACAACTTCCTCCTAACATCCACTTTCAGTCTCCCTTCTCACACTTCAAACCCATTCCTCCTCCTCCTCCTGGCGTCACCAGCCCTTGTCAATAGTCCCTCCCAGGCACCCCTGGGATTGTAGGGTCACTGATTAAAGCAAATGAAGGTTTCTTCAAATAGCTACCCCCCAGCAATCAGACTCTGTACAGGGCTCAAAAAAAAAAAAAAAAAAACCAGTCTTAAAAAAACAAAAGGGAAGTTTTTTTTAAATTTTCCAATACAAAAATTCAAANAGCAATCAGACTTTGTACAGGGCCAAAAAAAAAAAAAAAAAAACCAGTCTTAGAAACACAACAGTGAAGTTTTCTTTAAATTTTCCAATACAGAAATTCAGAGGTCTGCTGGGTATGGCCCAGAAGAACCACAGCTGGCTGCAAGAGCATCAAAGGCCTTTTGAAGATGAAGACATTAATAGTCAAGAAGCCCAGAAGCAGCAGCCTGACAGAATCACAGAATGAGTCAAGGCTGGAAGGGACCAAAAGGATCAGCCAGTCCCAACCACCCTTCCATGCCCAGGGACACCCTATCCTAGAGCAGGCTGCCCACAGCCTCTGCCAGCCTGGCCAAAAACACCTCCAGGGATCTGGCCTCAAACACCTCCCTGCAGGGGCAACCCATTCCAGCCTCTCACCCCTCTCATGCTCAACAACTGCCTCCTCACATCCAGCCTCAATCTCCTCACCTCCACCTTTGCTCCATTCCTCCTAGTCCTGGCACTCCCTCAGAGCCTCAAAAGTCCCTCCCCAACTTTTTCTGTAGCCCACTTCAGATGCTGGAAGGCCACAAAAAGGTCACCTGGGAGCCTCCTCTTCTCCAAACTGAGCAGCCCCAACTCTTTCAGTCTGTCCTCATAGCAGAGGTGCTGCAGCCCTCTGATCATCCTTGTGGCCCTTACACTATGTCATATTTCCCTCAATTGGCACTTCAGAGTGTGATTACACAGACAGGTTTGATGGGCACTAAATGTGTGCTGGATATTTGACATTAAAGTTGGAAAAAATCTTTCATTTCACAGTCCAACCACAACTCAGCTTCCAGGACCACCAAACTGCATCTTGAAGCAGTACATCTACAGCTTCTCCAATACCCTCAGGGATGGGGACTCCACCACCTGCCTGGACAGCCTGTCCCAACCCCTCACCACTCCTGCAGCAATGAAATTCTTCCTCATCTCCAACCTAACTCTCCCTTGGCCCAGCTTCAGCCCAGTTCCTCTCCTCCTATCTCTGGTTACTTGGGAGAAGAGACCAACCCCAAGCCTCACCCCAGCCTCCCTCTAGGCAGCTGTAAGAGAGCAATGATGTCACCCCTCAGCCTTCTCTTCTCCACCCTGACCACCCCCAGCTCCCTCAGCTGCTCCTCATACAATGCCCTCCAAACCCCTCAGCAGCCTCCTTGCCATTTTCTGGATACCCTCCAGAATCTCCAGGATGGGAGAACCCTCTTGCCCTAAGGACAGTGCTGTGGAAGTAGCTCTTCAGTAGAAGACAGGAGATGTTTTGCTTCTGCCTCTGCATCCAAATGTGCACTATTCAGTAAGTGGCAGCTGCTTTTGCCAGCACAGCTCACTGTGCAAAGCCAGTGCAAGCTAATTAGGGTGTGACATGGGATGGGTCCACATTACAGATGATAGATCATAGAATCATAGAATGGTTTAGGTTGGAAGAGACCTTAAAGATCATCCAGTTCCAACCCCCCTGTGCCACAGGCAGGGACATCTCCCACTAGATCAGGTCGCTCAAGACCTCATCCAGCCTGGCCTTGAACACATCCAGGGAGGGAACACCATATGGACTTTTCCCACAGCTATCTTGAAGCTGTCAGTGGAACCACAACCACACAGAGCAGACAAAGGGGGAAACCACACTGGAAACCCCAGAACTTGCCTTGATTCTCTTGGATGAGACCCAGCAGTGCTTTATTCACAACTCCACATTCCTCTGCTATGCTGATGTCATCAACAGCAACAGTTGCATTTGCCTTTAGAACAGCAGCTCTCAAAATAATCTGTAAAGGTACAGAAATAAGTGAAGCCATTAAAGATGACATGATAAAAAAAGCAGAGCTGATTTTCCTTCATAGGTTCTGACATCTGCACAAGAACTAACTACCATTTTCACAGGCTCACAGGATATCTTTGGTTGGAAGAGACCTCCAAGATCATCCACTCCAACCTTCAACCCAGCAATGAAGAGTCTAATGCTAAAAAAAGGGCTCCAAAGGCTCCTGGGGAGAGAGGGTTCGGGGTAAATCTGCACTGAATGACTGATAAGTGCCTCTGAGACACCTCTGACTCAAGGCACACAGATTTGATCAAAGTGTCCTTACTCCAAGTGAAAGCAAAAGGCACAGCTGCCCAAATGATCTGCAACTGTGGCTTATCACAGAGAGATCACAAGCTGAGAAGCTCAAGAAGAATCCAATTTCAGCTTTTTAGTGTCTCTCACATTCTGTGCCAGATTTACTCACTTTCAACCAACTTTGGACAGCAGGCAGCAAAACCAATAATTAAGGTTTGCTCAAAGTCAGCTGTCAAAGCCATGGCTACACTTTTATTTATGGGAGGTTATGCAACCAAGGTGATCTCTCTCCAGTCCAAAGTGGCAAAAGCCACTGCTGCTTGGGATTNTGGGCCCCTCAATTCAAGAGAGATGCTGAGGTGCTGGAACATGGAGGTTGTAGCTTTGCTTCATTCCCCCCAGTCCTGGCACTCCCTCAGAGCCTCAAAAGTCCCTCTCCAGCTTTTTCTGTAGCCCCCTTCAGATCCTGGAAGGCCACCAGAAGGTCCCCTGGGAGCCTCCTCTTCTCCAGCCTACACAGCCCCAACTCTTTCAGGCTGTGCTCACAGCAGAGCTGCTGCAGCCCTCTCAGCATCCTCGGGGCCCTTCTCTGCACACCTCCAGCATCTCCACATCCCTCTTGGCCCAGGGGCTCCAGCACTGGATGCACTACTCCAGGTGGGCTCTCAGCAGAGCACAGCAGAGGGGCAGAATCCCCTCCCTGGCCCTGCTGCCCACACTGCTCCTGCTGCAGCCCAGCCTCTGCTTGCCTTTCTGCCCTGCAAGTGCACACTGCTGCCTCAGCTTCAGCTTCTCCTCCACCAGCACCCCCATGTCCAAGCACCAAGCTTGGATCCATCCTCTTCCTGAAAAGCCTCACTTCTTTTTAACCAAGCTATTCAAACCAAATATGGTGGTCTACAGTTCTGTTCATTTGCATTCATAAGATCCCAGGATATAAGGGACTGGAAGGGACCTCTGGAAATCTTGCAGTCCAACCTGCCTGGTCGGATCATAGAATCTAGCACAGGTCATACAGGAACACATCCAGAAGGGATGCAAAGGCTCCAGACAAGGAGACTCCACAACCTCTCTGGGCAGCCTGTGCCAGGCCTCTGGGACCCTTACACTCAAATAATTCTTCCTCATGTTGAGCTGCAACTTCCTGTGCTGTGCTTTCCATCCCTTGCCCCTTGTGCTATGGCAGGGAACAAGTGAGCAGAGGCTGTCCCTGTGCCTTCCTTGCTGAGCCCCAGCCCTCAGCTCTTGATAGACATTGCCCAGATCCCCTCTCAGCCTTCTCCTCTCCACAGTGTTCACCTCTACTTTGCCTGTAGAAGTCAGCAATAAGTGGTACAGTAAATGCAGGGATTAAAAAGTGGCATTTATCAATACAAGGAAATATTCAGCAGATCACAAAAGGAAGCAAAGTTCAGGCATAACTCACCCATAACAGCTGAGTGTCGTTGCTTTCAGAGCATTTTATAGATGAGACATGAAATGAAGGGACCAAACTGGAATCCTGATATGCTAAATGCTAATATTTGAGTTGCTGAACTCCCTTAAGAGTCCCATCCTAAGCTTTAATAAAGTGCAGCTGGTTCTGTGATCAGTGCTGCAGGTGGATGTATCCTGTGGAGATGGAGGGCAATGAGGCCCTCACCCTGACCAACAATTGTTATGACAAGCTGATTTTTTTAAAAGCTTCTGCACTATTGCTACTTGATTCTTGTTACCAAAAAAGGAAGAGTGATTCTGGTGCATGTAAATGCTAAACATAAAGGGAGATCAAGGCTGGAGGGAATTGTTTTTTCCAACAAGTGGTAAAAGAGAGAAATTCTGATTTTGTACTTCATTATAAGGCTAAATCAGATTTTGTACTTCATTATTAGACCAAATCAGAGTGCTTCACTGAAAGCAATGTAAATGCAGCTTCTAATTACCTGGAAAGGTAAATCCTGAGTGGCACTTTGAAGGGGTACTTTCACTTTTGTCCACTGCATCTCAGGCAGTCCTGAAAGGTCACACAGTTTCTCCAAGCTTCCATCCGATGCCTTTCTCTTAAAGACAGAAAGCTGCGAGTCCTGGGATAACCTGGACCAAAAGCTGACCTGTTGAGGGTTCAAGGAACCACTTGAAAAGCTTTATCATAGCATCACAGAATGGATTAGGCTAGGAGGGACCTCAAAGCTCAGCCAGTTCCAACCCCACTGGCCCATAGGCAGGGACACCTCCCACTGGAACAAGTTGCTCAAGCATTCACCCAACCTGGCCTTCAACACCTCCAGGGAGGTGATGGAGCACAGAAGCACAGAATGGAATCAAAGATCCCATTCTGTGCTTCTGTGCTCTACCACCTCCCTGGGCAACCTGTGCCAGTGTCTCACCACCCTCACTGCAAACAACTTCCTCCTAACATCCACTTTCAATCTCCCCTCTCACACTTCAAACCCATTCCTCCTTGTCCTGGCATTACCAGACCTTGTCAATAGTCCCTCCACAGCCCTCCTGTAGCCCCCTTCAGACACTGAAAGGCTACTGTAAGGTCTCCTGGCAGCCTTCTCCTCTCCAGGCTGCAGAGCCCCAACTCTCTCAGCCTGTCCTCACAGCAGAGCTGCTGCAGCCCTCTCAGCTGCATCTTGGTGGCCTCCTCTGCACTGGCTCCAACACTTGCATGTGCTGCTTGTGCTGGGGGCTGCAGAGCTGCAGGCAGTGATGCAGGTGGGGCGTGAGGAGAGCAGAGCCAAGGGGCAGAATCCTCTCCCTTGCCCTGCTGCCCACAGCTGCTCTTGCTGCAGCCCAGCACACAGTTGCTGTCTGGGCCACATTTATCATCAGTCTGCAAGCAATTCAGTGCCAGCTCACCCAGGTGCCCAGGAGGGGGTGGCCATTCAGAGAGATTTGGACATGGACATGCTGGGCAGCTGGGCAAAGGGGAACCTGGGGAGGTTCCTTCAGCAAAGGTAAGTGTAGAGTCCTGCACATGAGGAGGAACAACACCATGAACCAGTGCAAGTTAGGGGTTGAGCTGCTGCAAAGCAGCTCCACAGAGAAGGATCTTCCAGTGTTGGTGCACAAAAAGTTATCCATGTCCTGGTGGCCAAGAAAACCAAGGGGCTGCTGGGGTGCACCAAGAAGAGTGTGGCCAGTATGTCTAGGGAGCTTCTCCTCCCCTTCTACTCTGCCCTGCTGAGACCATATCTGGAGTAATATGTCCAGATGTGGGCTCCTCAATCCAAGCAGGACAGGGATCCACTTAGCTTCATATCATTGACTAACAACCTGAAAAGGCTCATGCAGGCAGACTCATTACCTTTCACTGATGGCTCTGAACTCAAACCAAAAACCTGACAAACACCAAAAACCACAGCACCACCTAACTATGTAGGGAGAGTTTCCTTTTGCTTGTGTTACATAGCACAAGGTGGATCAGTGGTTGGGAAATATTCTCAGAACCACATAATGGGTTTGGTTGAAAAAAGCCCTTTAAGATCACCAAGCCCTACTCCATCTAACTCTGCCAAGGCTGGGGCTAAAGCATGGCCCTCAGCACCACAGCTCTGCCTCTTTGGAACACCTCCAGGGATGAGAATTCAACCACCTCCCTGGGCAGCCTCTGCCAGGGGTTGAGAACCCTTTCAGAGAAGAATTTTTTTTTTTTTCTAATCTCCAACCTAAACCCCTCCTGGGGCTACTCAAGGCCATATCCTCTCATCTTATCATTTGTGCACACCTCTGTTACACCACAACATTACTTTTTAATATTTTCTGGCTTCATAGCTGCTAGACTTGGTTTCTGAGAGTGTTTCTTTCCCCCCCATTCCTTAACATCATGCATTACATAAAATAATCTCATGACTCATTAGTAAACTGCATTAGATAAAAGCAAGTTCAATTTTTTTTCCACCAGAAAGCTTGCAGAACAAAAAGCAGCATAAAAACTCTTCTCAAAATCACAGACTCATGGAATGTTAGAGGTTGGAAGGGACATCCAGAGATCATCCAGTCCAACACCCCTGCCAAAAACAGCATCACCCAGGGTGGTTCACATAAGAAATGCATCCAGGTGGGCTTGGAAAGTCTCCAGAGAAGGAGACTCCACAACCACTCTGGGCAGCCTGCTCCAGGCCTCCAGCACCCTCATACCAAAGAAGTTTCTCCTCATGTGGAGGTGGAACCTTCTATGTTCCAGTTTGTGTCCATTGCTCTTTGTCTTGTTACTGAACAACACTGAAGAGAGCCACTTGACACCCACCCCTCAGATACTGATAGACATTAATCCTTCTCAGTCTTCTCCTCTCCAAACTAACCAGCCCCAGGGCTCTCAGCCTTTCTTCACAGCAGAGTTGTTACAGTTCAGCATCCTACTAGCTCCTAGCATCCTACTAGCTCTCTGCTGGACTCTCTCCAGCAGGTGCCTCTCTATCCTGAACTGGAGAGCTCAGAAATGGGCACAGTATTGCAGGTGTAGTCTCAGCAGGGCAGAACAGAGGGGCACCAGAATCTCCCTAGCTCTGCTTTTCTTGCTGCACCCCAGGATGCCATTGGCCCACTCGGCCACAAGGGCACAAAATGAGCTGTTTGATGACCTCCACCCTAAATAAAGTCCCTTCCAACCTAAGGCATTCAGATTCTGTGGTTATGGATTCATCATAGAACTGTAAAGAATCATAGAATGGTTTAGGTTGGAAGGGACTTCAAAGCTCATCCAGTTCTAAGATTAAGCTTTTGAAACAACCTTTTCCTTTTCATTGTGTTAAGAAACACAATTGCACAGCTGGGACTAGAATTTTTTTCTTCCACAGCTCCAAATCCTTAACTCGGCTACAAGAAGCTGCAGAAAGAAATTGCCTCTAAGCTTCAATTAGCCAAGCAAGGCACAATCCCAAACTGCTATCCCTCAACTCCAATTTGCCTCCTCTTTTTTCAACCACTGGAGCTAAAGAACTTGCACAGATATTCATAAACATAGCTCTCTTTATGCAGATCCTTTTATCCTCTTGCTGGGACATCCAGCAGAGGACATCTCCTGGCACTTACAGGCAAAGAGCACAACACTGATGCACATCCTAATGAGCAACTCCTGCTTCTGACTCTCTCCCACCAACCAAAAGTCTGCAGGGAAGCTGTGGCAGAAAGTCAGGCTTCTGGTCTCCAAAACCACTCTTTTGTTCAGAGCTGGGTATGAACTCACCCTGGGTTTTGTTGAATTTGGGAACATCAAATACATTCTCCTGCCCCTCTACTCTGCCCTGCTGAGGCCACATCTGAAGTACTCTGTCCAGTTCTGGGGACCCCAGTTCAAGAGGGACATAGAACTGCTGGAGAGAGTCCAGCACAAAGCCACTTCCACCCTATGTTAAGGGTACAGCTTTACTGGGAACGTGCCTGGACAACCAAGTTCAATGACAGAAATGCGGCACAGCAGGATTGGAATTGAAGATTTCCTCAGTGGAAAGGTGATGCCAACCACCACTCACCCAGTCCTCAGCACCCAGCTATCAGTGAGGGTGGGGACTGACCTGTTGGAAGGCAGCAAAGGGGAAAAGGATCTGGGGATCCTAGTGGATAGGAGGTTGAGCATGAGCCACCAATGTGCTCTGGTGGCCAGCAGGGCCAGTGCCATTCTGGGGTGCATCAGAAGGGCTGTGGTTAGTAGGTCCAGAGAGGTTCTCCTGCCCCTCCACTCTGCCCTGCTGAGGCCACATCTGCAGTACTGTGCACAGTTCTGGGCTCCCCAGTTCAAAGAGGGACGTAGAACTGCTGGAGAGAGTCCAGCACAGAGCCACAAAGATGCTAAAGGGAATGGAAGAGCTCTGTTAGGAGGAGAGCCTGAGGGAGCTGGGGCTGTGCTGCTGGCACAGGAGGAGCCTGAGAGGTGACCTCAGCAATGCTGCTAAAGATGCAAAGGTGAGTGGCAGGAGGCTGGAGCCAGGCTCTGCTGGGTGATGCCCAGGGACAGCACAAGGGCAATGGTGTTAGGTGAAGCAGAGGAAGTTCCATGGAAACATGAGGAGGAATTTTTTTCCCTGTGAGTGTGACAGAGCCCTGGAACAGGTTGCCTAGGGAGGTTGTGGAGTCTCCCTCTCTGGAGGTATTCCAGAGCTGCCTGGATGTGTTCCTGTGTGATCTGCTCTGGCAGGGAGGCTGGACTGGATGAGCTTTGGTCCTCCAAAGACTCACAGCCCCTGCCATTCTGTAAGTCTGTGATTCTATCCAAGCACAGATAGAATTTAAACTGCTTTCTTTCCTGCCTTTGAACTACCAAATTCATCTGCATCCTTCTGCATTTGAGTTTGTTTGAAATGCAGAGGGACCTCTGGAAGGGATCTAACCAGAATACCTCCTCAATTCCCACACCAGTTGTGCCCAGTTCACTTTCAGGGCTTCTGAGATGTGTTAATTTGAATCTAAAAAGTTCTTATCTCCAAGTCTACAAAAGAGAGATGAAACTGCCTGAAGGAATGCACGGGGCACAAAGGCTGTTGGTATCACAGCAGTGAGACAATACTCAGGACTCTGATCAGATGCTTCCAGGCTTCTCTGCTCCTGACAGCAGCATTCTGCTTGACTTCAGACTGTAACACTTTCATTTCTGATTCTTTACAAGACTAAGAAGCCACATAAAATGCAATCATAGAATTGTTTCGTGTGGAAAAGCCCTTTCAGCTCATCCAGTCCAACCATTCTCAAACTCTGCCAAGGTTGGGGCTAAACCATGGTTGCTCAGCACCACAGCTCAGCCTCTTTGAAACACCTCCAGGGGTGGGGATTCAGCCACCTCCCTGAGCAGCCTGTGCCAGTGTGTGAGAGCCCTTTCATAGAATGGTTTTGTTTGGAAGGGAGCTCAAAGCTCATCCAGTTCCAACCCCCTGCAATACTCAGGGACACCTCTCACTAGAATAGGTCACTCAAGGCCTCATTCAGCCTGGCTTTGAACACCTCCCTGGAGGTGATCTAGGCCACTTTGGATGAGGTCTTGCACAGCTTGAGGTAGTTGAAAGTGAGGAGAGGTTTGAGTAGATGATCTCCAAAGTCCCTTCCAACCTAAGGCATTCAGATTCTGTGATTATAGATTTATCATAGAACCATAAAGAACCACAGAATGGTTTAGGTTGGAAGAGACCTCAAGGCTCATCCTGTTCCAACCCCCCTGTGCCATAGGCAGGGACATTCCACTAGAACAAGTCACTCAAGGCCTCATCCAATTTGGCCCTGAACACCTCCAGGGAGGTGGTGGAGCACAGAAGCACAGAATGGGATCAGAGATCCCATTCTGTGCTTCTGTGCTCCACCACCTCCCTGGGCAACCTGTGCCAGTGTCTCACCACCCTCACTGCAAACAACTTCCTCCTCACATCCACTTTCAATCTCCCCACTCACACTTCAAACTCATTCTTCCTCCTCCTCCTCATCCTGTCATTACCAGACCTTGTCAATAGTCCCTCCCCAGCCCTCCTCCAGCCCCTGCAAGGCCACTCCAAGGTCTCCTGGCAGCCTTCTCTTGTGCAGGCTGCAGAGCCCCAACTCTCTCAGCCTGTCCTCACAGCAGAGCTGCTGCAGCCCTCTTAGCATCTTGGTGACCTCCTCTGGACTGGCTCAAACATTTCCATGTCCTGCTTGTTTTGGGAGCTCCAGAGCTGCACTCAGTACTTCATGTAGGGCCTGACAGTTTTCCCAGCAGCTGCCCCACAACATCTCAGTTATGGCTCAGAAGCATCAAAGTTTTTTTCCTGTACAATTCCATATGAACTGCAAGGAAAAACAGAAAAAGCCTTCTCTTCTGCAGGCTGCAGAGCCCCAACTCTCTCAGCCTGTCCTCATAGCAGAAGACTTCTTTCAGAGAAGTTTCTTTTATGACCTTCAGATCTCCAGAAATGAGATTTTGCATTGCCCCTCCAGTCTCTTTAGTCTTTCTCCTGGACTGTGCACTACATTTGTCTGGGCTCCAATTCTGGGAGAGAAGAGGCTGAGAAGGTAAGAAGGCATCCTTCTCCTCACCTCTGTGTTTGATAAGTAGCTCCTAAAAACAAGCTCCACACCCAAGACTGGGAGCTGCTCTTTGGGAAAGCACTGAGAGAGCTGCCACAAAGATGCTACAAGAAAGACACTGAGGTGCTGAAGTGGGTCCAGAGAAAGGCAGAGAAAGGTGACAGGTCTGGAGAACAGCTCTTGTGAAGAGAGGCTGAGGGAACTGGGGCTGTTTAGTCTGCAGAAAAGGAGGTTGAGGGAGACCACATTGCTCTCTACACCTACTTGAAAGGAAGTTGGAGCAAATTGGGTGTTAGTCTCTTCCCCTTGGTAACAACCAACAGGGCAAAAGGCAAAGGCAAGTTGAATGGGGTGGGTAGACTGAATATTAGAAGAAGCTTATCCACCAAAAGTATTATCAAACACTGGAATAGGGACCCCAGGGAGGTGAAGGAATCAGCATCCCTGGAAGTGTTTGAAAGATGCACTTAAATAATGGTGGGACTCAATGATCTTAAAAGGTCTTCTCCAAGCAAAATGATTCCATGAAGACACCTGAGGAGAAGGAGACTCCACAGCCTATCTGGCAGCCTGGTCCAAGGCTTTCATCACAGGAAAGAAGTTTTTACTTAAGTTCAAATGAAACTCTTTGTGTTGCAGCTTGTACCCTTTGCCCCTTGTCCTGTCACTGGGTACCCCAAAGACTACCAACCCCACCCTCTTGGCCTCCCTCCATTAGATCTTGGGTTGGTATAGAATCATACAATGGTTTAGGTTGGAAAGGAGCCCAAAGCTCATCCAGTCCCAGCCCCCCTGTGCCATAGGCAGGGACACCTCTCACTAGAACAGGTTGATCAAGGCCTCATCCAACTTGGCCTTCAACACCTCAGGGAGGGAGCAGGCACAAACCTCCCTGGGCAACCTGTGCCAGTGTCTCACCACCCTCACTGTGAAGAACTCCACTCTGATTTTGCCCCTGCTTTTGTTCTCCAGCTAGATTTAGTGGAGTACAGCAAAACCTGAAGCCTTAAATTGGAGTCACCTGCTGGGGAGTTTTAGAAGGAGCAACAATCATAGGTAAATATTTGGCAACCTATAGGGAAAACTCCTGCTACATCTCCCTCCTCCCAAAGAACCAATCTGTGGCTCCTGCTGGTGCTGAAGTGGAGGCCTTTTGCCATGCCTGCACATCTGGTGGGTGACAACTCCCAAAGGAGGGGGCAGTTAAAAGCAAACTGTTACCTGCCAGCAGCAAAGGCCAGGGCACAGCCCCTCAAGGAGAGGGCTGTCCAGGTCAGATGTGGACACGTTCAAATGAGCTGATCCACTGAAGTGAATGAATGCTCCTGCAAACAGAAAGCAAAGAAAGGTGAGAAATGCCAAACAGCTACTTCAGAGAGGCAACTGAGTGTCCTGTGGGGTGCACCAAGCTTGTCTGCAAGTGTAGACAAATGGAGCAGCTCTGCCATCAGCTCAGACTCTGTGGAAAAATTGGGGCAGAGCACCTGGAAAGTTGCCTGGCAAGAAAGGAGCTGGGAGTGCTGGTTGATGGCCATAGGAACAGGAAGCAGCAGTGTGCTCAGGTGGCTTAGAAAGCCACCAGCACCCAGGCAGAGATCGGCAACACTGTGGCCAGCAGGAGCAGGGAAGTGATGGTGCCTCTGTGCTCAGCACTGGGGAGGACACACCTTGAGAACTGGGTGCAGTTTGGAGTCCCTTTATCAAAGAAGGATATTGAAGTGCTGGAACAGGTCCAGAGAAGGACAACAAAACTGGTGAGGAGTCTAGAGAACAGGGCTGGTGAGGAGTAGCTGAGGGAACTAAGACTGGGTGTGAGGAGGAAGTTGCTGAGCATGAGAGTGGTGAGAGGCTGGAATGGGTTGCCCCTGCAGGGAGGTGTTTGGGGCCAGATCCCTGGAGGTGTTTTTGTCCAGGCTGGCAGAGGCTGTGGGCAGCCTGCTCTAGGGTAGGGTGTCCCTGGGCATGGCAGTGGGGCTGGAACTGGCTGACCCTTGTGGTCTCTTCCAACCCTGACTGATTCTATGATTCTAACTGGGAGTGGTTATTCTGGAGAAGAGGAGGCTGAGGGCAGACCTCATTGCTCTCTACAACTCTATTAGGAGGTTGGAGCTAGGAGGCAGTTGGTCTCTTCTTCCTAGTACCAGGTGAAACAGTGACAAGAAATGGACTGAAATTGCCCCAGGGGAGGTTTAGGTGGGAGATAAGGAAACATTTCTTTGCTGAAAGAGTGGTCAGGGATGGGCACAGGCTGCGCAGGGAGTTGGTGAGGTCCCCATCCCTGGAGGTGTTCAAGAAACTTGTGGAAACAGCACTTGGGGACATAGTTTGATGGCCACGGTGGTCTTACGTTGAAGGCTGGACTCAAAGACCTTAGAGGTCTTCTACAACCAAAAGAATTCTGTGTCTCTACATAGGATTCTGTAACAAGCAGAGTCTTGGGGCAGATGCTGTGACAACCTGGGTCTGTGTAGGAAAGGTGAGGCAGAACTGCTAAGTGCTCCTCTCTTTGCTCTGCAATAAAATTAATATGACTGAGTCCAAAGATCACAGAATCATAGAATGGTTCAGGTTGGAAGAGACCTCAAAGATCATCCAGTTCCAACTCCCCTGTGCCATAGGCAGGGACATCTCCCACTAGATCATGACGCCCAAGACCTCATCCAGCCTGGCCCTGAACACCTCCAGGGAGGGAGCAGCCACAACCTCCCTGGGCAAACTGTTCCAGTGTCTCATCACCCTCACTGTGAAGAACCTCCTCCTAACATCCCATTTAAATCTCCCCTCTGCCAGTTTGAACCCATGAGGCAAGAGGATGAAGGAAGCACAGAAACATCCAGGTTAGCAAAGCCCCTCAGGATCTCCAAGTCTAACCTATAACCATACTCTACAAGATTCATCTTAAACCATAGAATCAGTCAGGGTTGGAAGGGACCACAAGGGTCAGCCAGTCCCAACCTCCCTGCCATGCCCAGGGACACCCTACCCTAGAGCAGGCTGCCCACAGCCTCTGCCAGCCTGGCTGCAAACATCTCCAAGGATCTGGCCCCAAACACCTCCCTGCAGGGGCAACCCATTCCAGCCTCTCACCACTCTCATGCTCAGCAACTGCCTCCTCACCTCCAGCCTCAATCTCCCCACCTCCACCTTTGCTCCATTCCCCCTAGTCCTGGCACTCCCTCAGAGCCTACAAAGTCCCTCCCCAGCTTTTCTGTAGCCCCCTTCAGATCCTGGAAGGCCACAGGAAGGTCCCCTGGGAGCCTCCTCTTCTGCAGCCTGCACAGCCCCAACTCTTTCAGGCTGTGCTCACAGCAGAGCTGCTGTAGCCCTCTCAGCATCCTTGGGGCCCTTCTCTGGACACCTCCAGCATCTCCACATCCCTCTTGGCCCAGGGGCTCCAGCACTGGATGCACTACTCCAGGTGGGCTCTCAGCAGAGCACAGTAGAGGAGGAGAATCACCTCCCTTGCTCTGCTGGCTACACTGCTCCTGATGTAGCCCTAAGCAGCATATCCAAACCATCCTTAAACACATCCAGGGAAGGTGACTCTGTCACCTCCCCAGGCAGCTTATTCCAGTGCCTGAAAAAAGAAAAGTATATGTGGGGAGCCTTTGCTAAGGCTACGCTGCCATGGTTCCTACAGGCACATACAGGCCAGGCTCAATGAGGTCTTGAGCGACCTGATCTAGTGGGAGGTGTCCCTGCCTATGGTGGGGGGTTGAAACTGGATGATCTTTGAGGTCTCTTCCAACCTAGACCGTTCTATGATTCTATGGTTCTATATTGTATGCATTAACCATGCCCATGGTATCTTTATGTGTCATATCTTTCCATTGCCCACAGGGCAAGGGAGGTGATTCTCCCCCTTTGCTCTCATCAGACCCCACCTGCAGTACTGTGTGCAGTTCTGGAGCCCCCAGCACAAGGACATGGAACTGCTGGAGAGAGTCCAGAGGAGGGCCACGAAGATGATCAGAGGGCTGGAGCAACTCTGCTATGAGGACAGGCTGAGAGTTGGGGCTTTTCAGCTTGGAGAAGAGAAGGCTGCCAGGAGATCTTATAGTAACCTTCCAGTATCTGAAAGGGACCTACAGGAGGGCTGGGGAGGGACTATTCACAAGGTCTTGTAATGACAGGACAAGAGGCAATGGGTTTAAACTGGCAGAGGGGAGATTTGAATGGGATGTTAGGAGGAAGTTCTTCACAGTGAGGGTGACAAGACACTGGAACGGGTTGCCCAGGGAGGTTGTGGCTGCTCCCTCCTTGGGAGTGTTCAAGGTCAGGCTGGATGAGACCTTGAATGACCTGTTCTAGTGGGAGGTGTCCCTGCCTATGGCACAGGGGGGTTGGAACTGGATGATCTTTGAGGTCTCTTCCAACCTAAACCATTCTATGACAAACCTGAGCAAGTCATGCAGATGCCTGTCAAGGGAGTTCAGATGTTACTTCTGTGAGGGCTTTAATGTGCAGCCCCATTGGCTTTATTTTTCATCTGCTCTCTTCAGACAAAGACTTTAACATCTCAATCCTCCAAACACACAACCACTTCCCACTCCCTTCACATGGTCCCTGTCTGCTCTCTGCACAGGCTGGGGAGAACCAAGGGAACTGCAGGAGCTGCCACACTGAGCACCCTGAAGATCAAAGAGCACAGACCTTAGCTGGGGTCCCCAAAGGATGTATTTTAATTTGCTTCGATGACATTTCAAACAGAAGTTAGGCCAAAACTTCACCTCCTTTGGGGTAGAGCATTCAGCCTGGGTGCAGCCCAGGCAGTGTCAAGCAGGCCAACAATGCTGCCGACCATGGGAGCCAGCGGAGCAAGCTGCATTTTCTCATGGGGTCCTCAGGCTTGACATTGTTGTCTGTGCTGGTGGGGATGAAAGCTTAATTAAAGATCTAATCTGAACTCTGGCAAACCAACCGCCTTTGGATTTGAACTCCAGCAGATGTGCTTCAGACAAAGGTAGGGAAGGATAAATATCTTCAAGGGGCCCTAGAGCAGGGCGTTTTGAATAGCGCCAGCGCCGCCCGCGCTGAACACTGAGCCTTTTTTCATGCCAGGCTGTGCAAAGCAAGACTAAAGGCTCACTCTTGTCTGTGCATGGATATTACACATGCTGCCTCACACCTCGGGAAATTCAGCTATTGTGCTGCCACGGTCATATTCCTGAGCCATTTGCTTCCCATGGCTACATAATGAAGCAGAGGGTCAGGTCCAGCCTCAGGCGAACAATCGCATTGCTTCAGCAAGGCTGGCACAAAGAGGTGATCCTCGCAGCTCCTGCTACAAACAGGCCTGCTGCACCAGCCTCATTGGCATGCAAGGCTACTTCAAAGGATCCTCTTTCAACTTGCAGCTGAGGCTCTACAGTATCCCTCGCTAAGGTCTCCATCAATCCAAATTTGCTGCTGCCCTCCCCAGGAGAGGAGGCGAACATCCCTGCGGTACCACAAGCAACTGCTGCAACCCCAAGGACCTTGATTTGGCGGTGGGAAAGCTTCCTCAAATCCTGGAAGCCTAATTGGAAAGCTTCCTCAAATCCTGGAAGCCTAATTGGAAAGCTTCCTCAAATCCTACAAGCCTCATTTGAAAGCCACCAGGTGGCTGCAACAGGAACAGGGATGGATGGATACAGCTAGAACAGGGATAGATGGATGCTGATTGACATCTGAAGGTAGACTCTTGGAAGGATGGAGCCAGACTCTTCTCAGCGGTGCCCAGTGACAGGGCATGGGGCAGTGGACACAAACTGGAAGACAACATCAGCAGAAAGTTCTTCATTTTGAGGGTGTCAGAGCCCTGGAGCAGGCTGCCCAGAGAGGTTGTGCTCTCTGTAAACATCAGGAGAAGCTTCTTCATTTTGAGGGTGTTAGAGCCCTGGAGGAGCAAGCTGCCCAGAGAAGTTGTGCTCCACAGAAACATCAGGAGAAGCTTCTTCATTTTGAGGGTATCAGAGCCCTGGAGCAGGCTGCCCAGAGAGGTTGTGCTCCATAGAAGCATCAGGAGAAGCTTCTTCATTTTGAGGGTGTCAGATCCCTGGAGCAGGCTGCCCAAAGAGGTTGTTGTGCTCCATAGAAACATCAGCAGAAAGTTCTTAATTTTGAGGGTGTCAGAGCCCTGGAGCAAGCTGCCCAAAGAGGTTGTGGAGTCTCCATCTCTGGTGGCATTTGAAACCTGCCCAGACATGTTTCATTGTGACTGAGCCTGGGTGATCCTGGTCTAGCAGAGGGCTGGACTAGGTGATCAGCAGAGATCACTTCCATCCTCTCCATTCTGTGACTCTGTGTGATTCTCACCCCAGAAAGAACCTTGAACCTACTTCTGAGGGGAATGCATCCTTGCTAGGTTTGAGAGATGCTGTGTGACAGCCCTGAGACCTGCTGGAGGCCTCCACCTGCAGCGAGATATAAAATTGTGAACCCAACTTGCAGTAATTCAGGTGCCAAAGCAGCTTAAGTGCAGCAGGACAGTTCCAGGAGGGCTCATTCAACATGCTGCTCAGGTTGCAGAGCAGATGTTTCTACCAGCAGCCTCCATTATGACCACATTACACCTTAGAGCTCATCAGTACCTAGAACAACTCCCATGGGAAAGGCACACACGTGTCAGTGCCCTTCTCTGGAGCTCTGAGAGTTCAGAAGCTGTGACACAGTAAATGCTCACAGACAGTGCAGTGAACTGGAGAGCAGCCCCAAGGAGAGGGACCTGGGAGTGCTGGGGGAGAGCATCCATGGCACAGCAATGTGCCCTGGGGGACAACAGGGCCAATGGGGTCATGGGGGGCATTAAAAAGAGTGTCCCCAGCAGATCCAGGGAGGTTCTCCTCCCCCTCTACTCTGCCCTGCTCAGACCTCATCTTGAGCACTGCCTTCAGTTTGGGGCTCCCCAGTTGCAGAGGGACAGGGACCTGCTGGAGAGGATCCAGGGGAGGGCTGAGAGGATGCTGAGGGGACTGCAGCGGTGCCTGGGGAGGAGAGGCTGAGGGACCTGGGGCTGCTTAGGCTGCACAAGAGAAGACTGAGAGGGGATTGAATCAATGTTTCTAAATCTCTAAGGGCTGGAGGTCAGGAGGGTGGGCACAGGCTCTGCTCCCTTGCTGCCTGGGATAGGCCAAGGAGCAATGGATGGAAGCTGCAGCACAGGAGGTTGCAGCTCAACACAAGAGGCAATTTCTTGCCTGTGTGGGTCCCAGAGCAGTGGCACAGTCTGCCCAGAGAGGTTGTGGAGTCTCCTTGTCTGGAGCCTTTGCAGGGCTGTCTGGATGTGTTGCTGTGTGCCCTGAGCTAGCTTGGATGGTCCTGCTGTGGCAGGGGGGTTGGACTGGATGAGCTCTTTGAGTCCCTTCCAAGCCCTGACATCCTGTCAGCCTGTGAACTGATCCAGATCCAGTGCCACTCTACAGAGACAATAAACTGTAATCTCAAATAGCTGCTGAGAAAGGGAAGAGCAACTGTGGGGCACTTAATCACTTGGAGATCAATGGCAAAACAGTAGATGATTGTACAGTGAGGATGATCATATAGCAAGAACACACACACACATTCACACCGTGCTAGGCTTTGTTCAAGCACATTCACAGGCTCCCAGGATGTTAGGGGCTGGAAGGGACCTCTGGAGAGCTTCCAGTCCAACCTGCCTGCCAGAGCAGGACCAGAGAATCCAGCACAGGTCACACAGGAACACATCCAGAAGGGATGCAAAGGCTCCAGACAAGGAGACTCCACAACCTCTCTGGGCACGTTTGCCAGGCCTCTAGGACCCTTACACTCAAATAATTCTTCCTCATGTTGAGCTGAAACTTCCTGTGCTGCACTTTCCATCGCTTGCCCCTTGTCCTGTGGCAGGGCACAAATGAGCAGAGGCTGTCCCTGTGCCTTCCTTGCTGACCCCCTGCCCTCAGCTCTTGATAGACATTGCTCAGATCCCCTCTCAGCCTTCTTCTCTGCAGCCTAAGCAGCCCCAAGTCCCTCAGCCTCTCCTCCTCTTGCAGTGCTCCAGTCCCTGCAGCATCCTTGTAGCCCTCCCTTAGCCTCCCTCCAGCAGATCCATGTCTCTCCTGAACTAGGGAGGAGCCCAGAACTGGATGCACTATTCCAGGTGAGGTCTCACTAGGACAGACTAGAGATGGAGGAGAACCTCTCTTGATTCAAACAATGTTCAAATGCTTTTACACTCACCCTGAGGTTTCCCAAGCAAAAACAATTCATTTACCTTCATTCTGCAAAAAGCTGAATGGGGCCTGGTGAGAATATTGGGCACAAAGATGCTTATGGTATGCAATCCTCACACTTCATTGTCCCAGCAGAAAATGAAGGTTACAAAGGCACAGTAACCAAGTCACCTCTAAAAACAGCATTCCCTAAGCACTGTTAATCACACAGTCAGAGTAGTAGGGGATGGAAGAGACCTCTGAAAATCATCAACTCCAACTGCCCTGGCCAAGGCAGGATCACCTGGAGAAGGTCACAGAGGAACACCTCCAAGAATATCTCCAGAAATGGAGACTCCACAACCTCTCTGGGCAGCCTGCCCCAGAGCTCCAGCAGCCTTCAACTAAGAGGTTTACATGGAACTTGTGATGTTCAAGTTTGTGCTTGATACACCTTTCCCTGCCACTAGCTACCACTGAAAAAATCCTGGCCCCATCCTCCTGGCATCCACCCTTTCAGTGTTTGTAGGCATTTACAAGACCCCCACTCAGTTTTCTCTTTTCTAGACCAAATTCTTTCAGCCTTTCCTCACAAGACAGATGTTCTAGCCCCCACTCACCTCTGTAGCCCTTTTCTGTACCCTCTCCAACAAGTCCCTGCCCTTCTTGAACTGAAGAGTCCAGAACTGGACACAATACTCCAGATGTGGTCTCAGCAGGGCAGAGCAGAGGGAAAGGAGAACTTCCTTTGACCTGTTTGCCACATTTTTCTTGATGCATCTCAGGATGCCATTGGCCTGAGGTGACCTTGTGGCCTTCCAGGATCTGAAGTGGGCTACAAAAAGCTGGGGAGGGACTTCTGAGGCTCTGAGGGAGTGACAGAACTAGGGGGAATGGAGCAAAACTGGAGGTGGGGAGATTCAGATTGGATGTGAGGAGTAAGTTCTTCAGCATGAGAGTGGCGAGAGGCTGGAATGGGTTGCCCCTGCAGGGAGGTGTTTGAGGCCAGATCCCTGGAGGTGTTTTTGGCCAGGCTGGCAGAGGCTGTGGGCAGCCTGCTCTAGGGTAGGGTGTCCCTAGGCATGGCAGGGAGGTTGGGAGTGGCTGATCCTTGTGCTCCCTTCCAACCCTGACTGATTCTAGGATTCTGTTCTGTGATTCTTTGCCACAAGGGCACATGGCTGGCTCATGGTCATCCCCTTGTCCATCAACACTCCCCCATTACCTATGTTACATACATAATATACAACATTAATTTCAAATCACTTCTTACTATCAGTCTGTCACCATTTACATGAAGTATAACCAAAGAACCACAGCACGGAGTCTGGGGGGCTGGGAGGGGTTGTTTGAAAAGGTGGGGAAATTCTGATTGGACGTGAGGAGGAAGTTGTTCAGTGATGAGAGGCTGGAATGGGTTGCCCCTGCAGGGAGATGTTCGGGGCCAGATCCCTGGAGGTGTTTTTGTCCAGGCTGGCAGAGGCTGTGGGCAGCCTGCTCTAGGGTAGGGTGTCCCTGGGCATGGCAGGGGGGTTGGAACTGGCTGATCCTTGTGGTCCCTTCCAACTCTGACTGATTCTACTTTTTTGTTCTGTGATTCTCTGCCACAAGGGCCCATGGCTGGCTCATGGTCATCCCCTTGTCCATCAACACTCCCCCATTACCTATATTACATACATATATAACATTAATTTCAAATCACTTCTTACTATCAGTCTGTAACCATTTACAAGAAGTATAATCAAAGAACCACAGCACAGAATTTGGGGAGTTTGGAGGGGTGGAGGGGGGGAGAGTTGTTTGAAAAGGACCTTCAGAGATCATCTAGCCCAAACCCCCTGCTACAGCAGCCTTGCTTAGATGTTCCTCACCACAGAAGGAAGAAAGCAAGAATAACAAAACAAAATCTCACCATGTCCAGCATCAGTTGTGCCACCTGCATCAGGAAGTCTGTTGTTGAGGGCATCTTGCTCTCTCATTATTTTCCAGTCAGCATCACTTATGCTCAGTGGCTTCCATCCACAGAGATCAGTCTCAAAATCACACACGGTGTAATTAGCTGTTGCAAGAAGAACGACAGTCAGAGATCAATAAGTTTGATTCATTGCAACAGTTGAACTCCACAGCTATGACTCTTTCATGTTTGGATGCACAAGGACTCTGAGGCAACCTTAGTGTGGCCTTCCAGTATCTGGAGGAGGTTACGAGAAAGCTGGGGAGGGACTTCTTAGGGTGTCAGGTAGTGATAGGACACTATGAATGAAGCAATCTAGAAGTGGGGAGACCAGATTGGATGTTAGGAAGAAGTTCTTCACCATGAGGGTGATGTGACACTGGCACAGGTTGCTCAGGGAGGTGGTGGAAGTCTAAACCCTGGAGGTTTTTAAGGCCAGGTTGGATGTGGCTCTCCAAGAAGGATCCCTCAGGAGTCAGTGCTGGCTCCAGTGCTGTGGAACAGCTTTGTCAGCCACAGAGGCATCGAGTGCAGCCTCAGCAAGTGTGCAGATGGCACCAAGCTGTGTGGCACAGGAGACTGCCAGAGGGCAGGGATCCATCCAGAGGGACCTGCACAGGCTNCTGTGGGCAGCAGGGCAGCTGCCTGCAGCTCTGCAGCCCCCAGCACAAGCAGCACATGCAAGGGTTGGAGCCAGTGCAGAGGAGGCCACCAAGATGCAGCTGAGAGGGCTGCAGCAGCTCTGCTCTGAGCACAGGCACAGAGAGTTGGGGCTCTGCAGCCTGCAGAAGAGAAGGATGCCAGGAAACCTTGGAGTGGCCTTGTAGGATCTGAAGGGGTCTACAGGAGGGCTGGGGAGGGACTATTGACAAGAGCTGATAATGCCAGGAGGAGGAGGAATGGGTTTGAAGTGTCACAGGGGAGACTGAAAGTGGATGTGAGGATGAAGTTGTTTGTAGTGAGGGTGGTGAGACACTGGCACAGGTTGCCCAGGGAAGTTGTGGAACACAGAATCACCCAATGTGATCAAAGATTGGTTATGGCTGCTCCCTCCCTGAAGGTGTTCAAGGCCAGGTTGGATAAAGCCTTGGGCAACCTGTTCCAGTGGGAGATGTCTCTGTATATAGCACAGGGGTGTTGGAACTGGCTGAGCTTTGAGGGCCCTTCCAACCTAAACCATTCTGTGATCCTGAGCAACTCACTCTAGTGTGAGGTGTCCCTGCCCATGGCAGGGGGTTGGAGCTGGATGATCCTTGAGGTCCCTTCCAGCCTTTCTCTCATTCTGTGACTGTCAAATGTTGGTTTTACAGAAATGCATAGTATTATTATCATCATCATCATGAAAAAGTTCTAGAATCAAAGTAAGAGGTTAGTTAGGTCCTTCTCTTCCTAATCAAACTCAGAGCCACCAATGAAACCACCTATAAAAGCATAAACTATATCATATCAAAGATGAGTTCTGTACCCATAGACAGATGATGAAAATATATGTATTATTTATATATATATAGCTTTAATAGATTAATTTGATTAGGAAGTTAATTGTGAAAGAGTTAAAAAAATCAAAGATATTGAGTGCTTTACACACCAGGATGGATTAATTCAGTATCAAAAATGGATTTTAAAATCAGAATGGATTAAGCTTCCACTTGGTTTATTTCTGAAAAAATCTGATTTAGATTTATGTATTATTTAAGTCTCCCAGAAATTTGGATTGCAGAGTAAGAAGCTGTTTTCTCACTTGGTGTAAATTAGACTAACTTCAAACTGCAGAATTTTCTCACACACTCTTTCAGTTCTTGAATGCAGCTCAGGGAGGTGGTGAAGTCCCCATCCCTGGAGGTGCTCAAGCAAAGCCTGGATGGGGCATTTAGTGCCATGGTCTGGTTGATTGGCTAGGGCAGGGTGCTAGGTTGGACTTGATGAGCTTGGAGGTCTCTTGCAACCTGGCTGATTCCATTATTCTATACCAAGACTCTCAGCTGGATGTAAGAGAAACAATGGGAGATAAAAAGAAAACATTCTTCGCTTAAACACCTCTGTCTGCTGGTCTGCCTAAAACCTACAAAAGCTCTTCTGTGTAAGAAGCCAACTGCAGTGGTTGCATAATAACACAGATTCACCATAAATGACTCTATGAATCAATCTCATACAGGAAGGGACCCTAAATCTCACCTAGCTCCAACCCCATGCCATAAGCAGGAACACCTCCTAACCTACCAGGCTGCTGAGGGCCCCATCCAACCTTGCTTTGATCCATGCTGGGGTCAGATGGAGCCCATCACTGCCCTCATCAGCAGGACAAAAGTCTGCTGAAACCATCATTTCATATCTCAGTAGTACAATTTCTAACACTCTGGATTTAGAAAGAAATGTTTAAGCATCATATTTCAGCTTGAATATACAAGCAGTGGGGGAAGGAAAAAAAAACAAACAAAACGATGTGCACAGACAGAAAGCTGCAATTCCGAATCAGATTCTTTTGCCCAGTGCCCAACAGGGTTTTGGTGTTGTTGTTTTGGTTTCTTTGTGGTTTTTTTTTTTTTTCTTCAAATCTTTTCCAACTCTGGACAGAACTATAAAGGTAGAAATAAAGCACATTCACAGAATCAGTTGGAAGAGACCTCCAAGCTCATCCAGTCCAACCTTCAACACAGCCCAGGGTCTATCCTAAAACATGTCCCTAAGCACAGCTCCACAGGCTGCTGGAACACCTCCAGCCATGGGCACTGCAGCACTGCCCTGGGCAGACCATTCCAATGCTGCAGAAGCCTCCCAGGGCACAAAGAGTTGCTCCCATCCAGCCTGAGCTTCCCCTGGGGCAGCTCAAAAGCATTTCCTCTGCTCCTGTGCCTTGCCCCCAAGGAGCAGAGCCTGCCCCCTCCTCCCTGCCCCCTCCTCACTGCCCCCTCCCTGCAGGCAGCTGCAGAGAGCAATGAGCTCTGCCCTCAGGCTCCTCTGCTGCAGCCTGCACACCCCCAGCTCCCTCAGCCCCTGCTCACCCCCAGCTGCTCCAGGCCCTTCTCCAGCCTGCCTGCCCTGCTTTGGACATGCTCCAGAACCTCAGCTCAAGGTGGTGTGAGTTTGTTTCACAGTTTTTCTGAGAGGAAGGAGGTGGCAGGGAAGAAAAAAGGCTCCAGTTGATTAAGTGTGATGCTGACCACATTTTAGAGGCTACCAGTTAGGGGGTTGGGTTTTGATTTTTTTTTTTTCCATTGCACCTGTCATTTAAAATTGCTGAAAGAAAAGAGGCTGCAATACACTTTTTTTTTTTTTTTTTTTGTGCCAGAATGGAATTCTAACTCAAAATTAATGTGAATAAATGTAGTGCATCTTAAATACCACTGAGCACAGCTTCAAGATCATGTGGGAAATGTAATCAGAGAGAGGAAAAGAATGAAGGGCAGGAAAATAAAGGATGAATTTTCTTTTAGATGCTTTCTCTTCGAGTCTGCAGAAAGTGTCAGGAAGATGAATATGTGAAACTAAGCAAACTGAGAGCCAAACTCCACCTCTAGGGCCCTCTGTCCAGAAAAGGAGTGTGTGAAATATCCAGCATGGCATTAGCCATTGCTGGGCTGCCTTGGAAAAGTTCTGTGAGGATGGATGCTTTTCCTTTTCTTTCTTCTCAGCCAGTAGCCAGAGCCACACACAACCATTGGGGTTTGCTTGTATTGTAGAATAAAAAAAACTTTTTAGTCTTCCTTTTTGAGAGCATGGATCTACTTTTGGATGCTGCTCCATTCCCCCCAGTCCTATTACTACTTGACAGCCTAAAAAGTCCCTCCCCAGCTTTCTTGTAGTCTCCTGCAGATACTGCAAGGCGAAGGTCTTCTCAGAGACCTCTTCTCCAGACTGCACAGCCCCAACTCTTTCAGTCTGTCCTCACAGCAGAGCAGCTGCAGCCCTCTGATCATCCTCGTGGCCCTGCTCTGGACAGCTTCCAGCCCCTCCAGATCTTTCCTGTCCCAGGGACTCCAGAACTGGACACAGTACTCCAGGTGTGGTCTCAGCAGAGTGGAGCAGAGAGGCAGAATGCCCTCTCTGGCCCTGCTGCCCACCCTGCTCTTGCTGCAGCCCAGCCTCTGGTTGCTCTCTGGGCTGCAAATGCACACTGCTGGCTCATGTTGAACTTCTCCTCCACCAGCACCTCCAAATCCTTTCCTTCACAGCTGCTCTTAAGCCAGTCCCTGCCCAGGCTATATTGGTGCTTGGGATTGCCCTAACCCAACTGCAGGACCTTGCACTTGGTCTTGCTGAACTTCATGATTTTGGCTTGGGCACACTTCTGCAGCATGTCCAGGTCCCTCTGGATGGATCCTTCCCTCCAGCTTTTCTAATCCAGACTCCCAGCCTGAATTAGGAAAGTGTTCCCACAATGAATCCCAAGGCAGATTCAGTCCCTCTTAAATCAGGGAAGTGGAAATCATAAATGTCATAGGTAGAGAACACATTTAACCAAAGTTATTCCAAACGTTGCCTTTCTGCAGATACTTAAAAATTACTTGCATGGCCTCCAAACATGTTGCTGAGGTCAGCCAGAGAAAGAGAAAACACTGGGAACAAGAACCACACATGAGAAAAAATACTATGAGCATTAACTTGGGAGTGGTTAAATATGCTGGGGAAAAGAAGTCATATAAATGTTAAATAGGTTTGCCACTCCAGCCAGAGGGCAGTGCCAAGTGTTGTCCCTCATGGGTCCATACTGGGACCTGTATGTTTAATACTTTCATCACTGCTACAGACAGGGGATTGAGGAACCATCAGCAAATCTGCAGATGACACCAAGCTGAGTGGTGCTGTTGATATGCCAGGGGGACAGGATGGATTCAGAATGACCTGGACAGGCTTCAGAGTTGGCCCTCAGGAGGGCCAGGTGAACTTCAGGAGTTTGACAAGAGCAAGTGCAGGGTCCTGCAGCTGGGCTGGAACAATCCTCCTTGTCACTACAGGCTGGAGGAAGAGGGGATGGAAAGCAGCCCTGAGGAAAAGGACTTGGGAGAAGCTGGACAGGAGCAGGCAGTGTGAGCTTGCAGCATATAAGGCTAAGGGCAGCCTGGGCTGCATCCAAAGCAGTGTGGCCAGAGATGGAGAGAGGATCCTGCCCCTCTGCTCTGCTGAGACCTCACCTGCACTGCTGTGTCCTGCTCTGCAGCCCTCAACAAAGTATGACATGGACCTGATGGAGCAGGTCCAGAGGAAGGCCAGGAAAACACTTAAGGGAGGAGCTCTGCTGTGAGGATAAGCTGAGGGAGCTGGGGGTGTGCAGCCTGGAGAAGAGAAGGTTCCAGGAAAACCTAAGAGCAATCTTCCAGTACCTGGAGGGGTTACAAGAAGGCTGCAGAGAGACTGTTTGCAAAGGGCTACAGGGACAGGATGAGGGCAATGGCTGCAAACTAGAGCAGAGCAGATTGAGATTGGATGTGAGGAAGAAGTTTTGCAGCAGGAGACTGCTGGAGAACTGCAACAGGTTGCCCAGGGAGGTGTTGAGGCCCCATGGCTGGAGATATTCCAGGTGAGGCTGGAAAGGGCTCTGAGCAACCTGAGGGTGTTGCTGCTGAGTTCACAGCAGAGGTTGGACTGGATGAACTTCGGAGGTCCCCTGCAACCCAGACCATTCTATGATATACTGTGCTAGACCTGTTCAGGTTTCCTGATAGCCCTCAGGACAGTGCAGTTCACTTACAGCAGACTGCTGGATGCTCATCACTGCCATCAGAAGCATCTGGGTGGGGGGCACATGCTGCTCCAGGCCCTGTGGGCTGCCCATTAGCACAGGTGAATTCTTCTGAGGAGCTAACTCCTGGTGGCTCTGACAGTGTGGGGTCCAAGAGCTGGATGCCATTGAGACAGATGAATCCTGTCCTGCTCCAGAACGTTCCTTTAAACATAAGCTGTGGGTTGTTACAGTTAAAATATATGTGAGAGATAACAGAGATAAACTGATTTTTATTTACACCACCCAGGAATACTCTAGACTGATTTTTATTTACACCACCCAGGAATGCTCCAACTATACTGATTTTTATTTACATCACCCAAGAATGCTCTATACTGATTTTTATTTACACCACCCAGGAATGCTCCAACTGTACTGACTTTTATTTACACCACCCAGGAATGCTCTATACTGATTTTTATTTACTCCACCCAGGAATGCTCCAACTATACTGATTTTTATTTACACCACCCAGGAATGTTCTATACTGATTTTTATTTACACCACCCAGGAATGCTC